>LR812528.1:3897322-4221342 GCA_903798195.1 Danio kyathit | reverse complement strand
GGTGTTTCCCAGTACTGGGTTGCAGCTGGAAGAGCATCCGCTGTGTAAAACAAATGCTGGAATAGTTGGCGGTTCATTCAGCTGTGGCGACCTCTGAAATAGAGACTAAACCGAAGGAAAGGAAATGAAAATCAAATTCCTGAATTGAATTTTTTCCTAAATTATTATTCTTACCTTTAGTTTAGCTGAAATAAAAAAAATGATTAACAAGTATTACACGGCTGTCTAAAATACTTGATTCTGATTGGTCAATCGCAACACTCCAAGATATGAATAAGAATTTCAAGAGTTCACACTCTTCACACACAGCTGATGATTGATTATAAAGCTTGTTTGGCATGCTGTCCCGGAAGAGAGCCCTGAGCTCATAATATCCTCGAGCCTGGGGCTCCCTCCCATTTGCAAGGCACTCCCCTGCTGTAGTAGCTAATGAACAGGTAGTGATTGCTCTTAAGAGATAACTACTTACTAGGTGCATGTCTACGATGTCCGTTTGGATTAGTCAATTAACTGAAGTTGCATGTTTTTGGACGGTGGGAGGAAACCGGGAAACCCGGGGGAAACCCACGTGAGCACGGGGAGAACGTTTAAACTCCGCACAGAAACATCGGCTGGCTTTGTAAGGACTAGAACCAGTGACGATCTTGCTGTGAGGCGACAGTGCTAACCACTGGGCCACCGTGTCACCCATCTAGGAAAGGGGTGGAAGGGGGGATTCTTCAAAACGAAGATGGCTGTTATGTGGAACTTTATACTGGCTTAGGAGTCGCCTGATTGGTGAATCATAAATTGGATAATGCAGGACCGGCTGCAGGCAATCATAAGCACGTGATCCTCTCAAAATTAGTTTATAAATAAACTTCACATAAAAATAAAAACCTATAATAAAATCACTAACTCTTATTTTGAATAGAAATCCGCAGTGAATGTGTTTAGAACAGCACTTCTGTCTTTGTGTCGTGTAGTTTGGAAGCCCAAATACAGAAACAGAAGAAGCTCTGTGGAAATAGCAGCGTTTGGATGGTATTCTAGCTTTCTCTGCTATAACATTACAGTGTCTCTAGCCACGCCCCTTCGCTGCACAGGGTGTGTGCACGTGGTAAATGCACGTAACCTAAAGCGCTTGTGATCTCATTAACCCGGATGCATTTTTTTGTAGTCCCCAAACTGTTCCCCCCCAAAACGTTCGCTGTAGGCTTTGCTAAGCTAACTCTGTAAAAGCCAATGTCTCCCTTTGCATTGAAAACTGAGCGTCTTACATTCAGAGATGTTATGTTCACACAGCTACATTACACATCAACTAAAGCTTAAAATAGGATATCGTAGTGGATCACCCCTTTAAAACTATCCGTATATGACTTAACATGGCCTTACTTTGAAGATTCTGCTCCTTTGAGGAAGCGCTCCTGTTTAAGAGTGACCTCTTGACCTTTGACCTCCACAGTGATTAACGGAAAGCCCTCCTGCAGAGTCCAGGTGTCCATGATGGCTCCAACGTCAACACTGTCTTCCTTGAACCACTTCTGCCACAACAGGTTTTCATGATTACTTGAAGGCATAGTTCACCCAAAAATGAAAACTGACTCACTATTTATTCACCTCGAGTGATTCCATACCTGTTCTGTTGAACACAAAAGAAGATACTCTGAAGAAAGCTGAAAACCTGTAACCATTGACGTGCATAGTCAGAAAAGCAAAGGCTAAGGACGTCAATGGTTACTCGTTTACACAGGGTATATGCAGGAATCCTAAAGGGAAATTTCAATAACTTTTTAAGACTTTTTAAAGACTTTATCAGAATATTTTAAGACCTCGTCGCTGTAAGATGGCTTTTAACCTCTCCACTATGTCAGATCCTGAGAGCTGATATGGAATTTCATGAGATGCAATAAAAACAATCTCTCGGGTCTAAGAAGATAAGGATTACAGATTTCCCACTGTTCTATTTTAATCACTATTGACCATCCAAACATAGGTGTGGACTGCCAGCAAGCACAGAGCTTACCAGGGGGTAATGCGAGAAAGATCCCCCTCTCATTTCACCTCAAGCCCCCTTCTTGACCTTTAAGCTACCTTTCTCCATAATACACAGTCCACATAAAATGCTCAAGGTTTTAATATGATGTATGTTATAGCACTGTATTCATGTTTGGTATCATTTTAAATGTCTCTGTGTGATTGGTAAAGTGGTCTTAATTTCACTATGATATTTCATTTTTATATGTTGATTTGGTTTTTGACTTTGATATAATCTTTGCCAGATGTTTCCCCCCTCTCTAGAGATGATTAACATCTCAAAGTAACCAGGCAAGAGTCTCTGTGACGCTTCTATTGTCTTGAATTTATGACTGTTTGTTCTGAGTGGGTATAAAAGGACAGGTGTGAAACTGCTAGGGGGAACTCTTGTAGTCAAGACCCCCATTGCAGGCACGCATTTGTGCTGCAATGTATTTCTCAGGTCAGGTATGCATCTTTAATTCTTTAATCTATATTTGAGTTAATGGATGTTATATTGTTACAGATATCATCTCTGAATTGGCTTGATGATTGTTTTATTATATAATTGGCATTATACAATTTTACCTGACGAATAAAATGTTAAGTTTTGACTCATTCTGAATTCTCCTGAAATCTTTTATATCCAGTAGATTATGTGAAGTCATTTTCGCTACCTTTATGATCGGCATAATTTTGGAATTTTCTAGACATATAGATTACACGCAGTATCGCACGCGGTATCATAGAGATCTTTTAAATCCTTAACCACTGGAACTAGCAAGTGCGGTTCTTGAATTAAGTGAGATGTTTCTTTTGGCATGTGTTAGTATTGTACAACCAGCCTAATTAAATATTAATTCATCCCGTATCCTCTGACTAATTTCAGAGTGCCGGAATACTGCTCGTGAGAAAAAACGCAAAACCCGGGGCGTGGAACTCTGTGCGGCGGATTGGCCACTAATGAACGTATAAATTGAAGAGTATGGGAACAGATAGATCAAAACTCTAAATTAAGTCATAAATGATTATTGTGATCCGTTCCTATAATTAGAAATACAGTCTAAATATTACGATCACTTAAAAATGGAGTCAGATAAAGATCGGAGCTAGAAAATGAGTATAAATAAACTCTAATAAATAACAGAATTCTTTTCAGAAGCACTGGAAAAGGCTTACATGCATTTAACCTTCGACCATGCTGTTAGTTTCGTCATTGGGCTAATAGATGGACTTTTACATCGCCACTTCAAGTTCTAATCAGTATCAAACCTTTAACTTAATAAACAGTTGCTAATAAACAGTTGTAGTTAAATATAGAATGGAGCACAACCGTGCAACAGAACTTAGATAAGCTCGGAAGAAACAAAGCTTGAAGGAATAAATGACGTGGTTGTTTACAGCGACAGGTTTCAGCCACTGTTTAAACTCGTCTTTCTCCAACCAGGAGTATGCAAACTTGCATTATCCCATTTTGCCGTCTGTTTTGCTCTATGGCAGGGCTATTCAATTAGTTTGTCATGGGGGGCCAGTTCATGAAAAGCATCCCAAATGAGGGGCCGGAGAGATATGACTTGCAATATAAGTGATGACGCAACAGCATATAAGAGCTCATATGTTGTATTTTTGCTCTTTAAGACACCCACATCATATATTTCTACATTAAAATGTTAATATATTATATTTTAAAACTACATAACATCACTGCATTGTACAATGTGGCTTTATTACAAACATTCAAATGTTGTATTTCAAAGCACAACAAAAGTAGTGCATTGCTGAAGTAGGCTTTCTTCTACATTCAGACACAGTCATATGTCATGTTTGGAACTGCATAACAATTATGGATGCAGCAATTATAGATTTTGGTTGTACGATTATATAGTCTGTAGAATAGTCATGGTTTCACGGTTATCATGACTAATGTAAGTTTAAGCTTTATATTAGGGAAGTATTTAAATGAACTGTTGTTATCATCTGCGTTCATAGATACAAAATCATTTTAATAATTAATTCGTAACATATCTTTTGTTTACACTGCACTGAAAGCCCCACACAACTCTCACCGCTACGGTGTGAGATGTTTTCTACTCGGTGCGTCTGGAAGGCGCGAGTGCGTCGCTCAGCTTGCGCACGCATATTATCATATATTCTAATATTAGAAATAACGAACTTGCAAGCGGAAAAGATGCGATATGTGAACAGCCCGCTGCTATAGTTAATCCAGTGTGCGCGCGTATTAGCCTTGGTGTAGCTATAAACTAGCGCACATGTGGCATAACATTGTTTAATTGCAGCAGTTTCATTCCGTGCAACAGAAACACGGCGTTGGAAGCCTTTAAGTTTAAGTATCCAAATGTTTTCAGCTGCTCGCGCCACTCTCTCGCTTAATGTCAGGTGACTCACGCTCTGCGCAGCCTTCAACTGCAGCTCGTGCTGTGTACAGACGCACTAAATTTATTTTTGATGTCTTGGTCACGATATTTGGAGGGTCGGAACAAATTGCCTTGCGGGCCGCCAATTGAATAGCCCTGCTCTACGGTTTCGCTACATGTGGAGAGCGTCACATCACCTCCCTGCATTTGTCGCAAATTATGTGACATCACCCGGACAGAGGAGCTTGGCTGGAAGCACCCAGCCCGAACCAATCGAGGAAAAGAACTATATTTATGCTTTTTTGGAGTCAAACACTTTGGATTAAGGGGATTAAGACTTTTTAATGCCTTTTAAGGCCTTAATTTTCTCATTATTGATACATCAACTTTTAATACTTTTTAAGACCCCACGGACACACTGTTAAAACATTTTTCAAAATATCTTCTTTTGTTTTCAACTCAAACAGGTTTGGAACCACTCGAGGGTGAGTAAACGTTGACAGAATTGTCATTTTGGGTGAACTATCCCTTTAATAAACTGATTTATTCAAGTTTGTGTGATGAAATTTAGGGAGGAAACATTATAAGAGTTTAACCTCTAAAGCCAAATATCACAAAAACACAAATTATTTAAACAGATTAAAAATATTCAAATAATTTGCTGCAGCACTTACAGAGGCTGGCGTTTCAGCCGTGTTTTTGGAGCAGAATCCGTCAAGTTTTAGTCTCCCTGAATCCAATCCATCTGAAGTGCAGATCTGAAGAGATTGAGAAGCATTCAGCCTCAACAGCGAGCATTAAAATGACTGAATAACTCGCACAGAGGTCACTCACATTGGTAAGACTCTCCCAGAGGTGCGAGTTGACTGTGTTCTGGTAGCTGTGTTTCTTCAGATAGTTTATAATACCATACTTGAACACCTCTGGAGTCAGAAAATCCCTCAGCATATTCAGGATACACGCACCCTTGAGAGATTATTAACAATCAGTTAGGAAGGAAATGATTAATATAATCAATACGTGTATATAGGCTGATATGTGCCCTATTTAAAACTATCATCTTCGGCTGACAGTTTGTGATTGGCCAGAAACTTTTATTTTTTGACATATTCTGACATCATTAACTTCCACTCTATGATTTGTTTTGACCAATTTCTTTGGTCAAATTGTGTTCCTGACACCACTGTAAGCAAATTTAGAGTTTTTTTGTATTTAAATCTTTGTATAAAAGGCTTTTTTAATGGCAGCTCTTGTATGGAGAATGGAGTTGCATTGCTCAGGTGTGATTTTCTTCCCAGTCTTCAACAGAGTCTTCAAATTTTGGTTCTCTGGTTCTCGTCTGTCAACTCTGATTTTTAGTTCTTATTTTCTACTGGCTTCGGCTCAGGTGATTGGCTGAGCCATTCTAGCAGCTTTATTATCTTTTCTGAAACCAATTGAGTTTCCTTGGCTGTGTTTTGGATCTTTGTCTTGCTGAAATGTCCACTTTGGTTTCATCTTCATCATCTGCTAATGTAGAGTGTGTGTTGCTGAAGCAGCTAATATTCATTTACACTGATGAGGGGCATGTGCTGAAGAACTACTGAGAGATTTCAGCAGCTTGACGTTCCCTGTGTCATTTCATTTCATTTTATTAAACATAACTTATTTTGTAAACTAACTAGTTATGTTTTCTTTGCATATATGGGTTTCTTTGGTTGAAACCAACATCCACTGAAAATTTCAAGTGAACAGCACCAGCACTTTTCTGAGAAAAAATGGTTGCATAATCTCCACATAAAATACCCAAAATTGCTTGAAGAAGAGAAATAATCCTGATATTTCCCACAAGCGTTTGTTTATTGTCTTCATATTTGATCCAGTTATTCGTTTCTATCATTTTTATCCTCTTTGCTGTCCTGCAGTGATGGCTGACTGTAGCTGACGTATCAGTCAATTTTATGTGGAGATTATGCACAAGTTCGCCCCCTAGCGTCAAGTATGAGTAAAACAAGAATACAATTTTGTTTTCTTTGTATATATGGAATACTTTAATTGTCACTGATATCTAGTGAAAATTTCAAGCCAACAACACCTTTAGAAGCATGTTTTCCAAGAAAATGCTACCTTATTTTTGATAAAGGTTACCTTAAAAGGTTACTTAATTTACCCGTTGTAAATAAAGTGGTCGTGTACCTTCCGATAGGAGACGTCATCAAACATCTCGCTGATCTCGGCAGGATTCTCCACTGGAGTGGAAACAGGGTGCGAGGAGTTCAGAGAGTCCACAGATAAGGCGGTAAAGCACTTCTCCAGGAAATAATCATTCTGCGACAGGAACACCGAGAGTCAGATCAAGTACAGCTACGTATCAGTCAGCATCTATCCATGACATCCATCCTTTAATCAATATTAAATCTATCTATAATATATTTATCTATCCATCCATCCATCCATCATCCATATCTATCCATCCATCCATCCATCACCCATATCCATCCATCCATCAATCACCCATATCCATCCATCCATCCATCCATCACCCATATCCATCAATCCATCCATCTATCTATCCATCACCCATATCCATCCATCAATCACCCATATCCATCTATCCATCCATCCATCCATCACCCATATCCATCCATCCATCCATCTATCTATCCATCACCCATATCCATCCATCCATCCATGATATATCCATCCTTCAATCAATATTAAATCTATCTATAATATATTTATCTATCCATCCATCCATCCATCATCCATATCTATCCATCCATCCATCCATCACCCATATCCATCCATCCATCCATCCATCCATCCATCACCCATATCCATCCATCGATCGATCCATCCATCCATCACCCATATCCATCCATCCATCCATCCATCCATCACCCATATCCATCCATCCATCATATATCCATCCTTTAATCAATATTAAATCTATCTATAACATATTTATCTATCTATCCATCCATCCATCATCCATATCTATCCATCCATCCATCACCCATATCCATCCATCCATACATCTATCCATCCATCTATCTATCCATCCATCCATCACCCATATCCATCCATCCATCACCCATATCCATCCATCCATACATCTATCCATCCATCTATCTATCCATCCATCCATCACCCATATCCATCCATCCATACATCTATCCATCCATCTATCTATCCATCCATCCATCACCCATATCCATCCATCTATCCATCCATCCATCACTCATATCCATCCATCCATCTATCTATCCATCACCCATATCCATCCATCCATCCATGATATATCCATCCTTCAATCAATATTAAATCTATCTATAATATATTTATCTATCCATCCATCCATATCTATCCATCCATCCATCCATCACTCATATCCATCCATCCATCCATCCATCACCCATATCCATCCATGCATCCATCCATCTATCTATCTATCTATCTATCTATCTATCTATCTATCTATCTATCTATCTATCTATCTATCTATCTATCTATCTATCTATCTATCTATCTATCTATCTATCTATCTATCTATCTATCTATCTATCCATCCATCCATCCATCATATATCCATCATTCGATTAATATTAAATCTATCTATAATATATTTATCTATCTATCCATCCATCCATCGTCCATATCTATCCATCCATCCATCCATCACCCATATCCATCCATCCATCCATCCATCACCCATATCCATCCATCCATCCATCACCCATATCCATCCATCCATCCATCCATCATATATCCATCCTTCAATCGATATTAAATCTATCTATAATATATTTATTTATCCATCCATCCATCCATCCATCCATCTTTCTATCTATGTTGAGACTTGTGGAGCTGTGCATCGATGGATTTGCTCATCAGTGTTTGGACTTTTAGCAGTGAAAATGAAACCACACTGAACTGAACTAAACTGACCTTCAACTCTGAAAACTGGACTGACAGTTTCAGTTCACTATAATCTTCTATGTGAAGCTGCTTTGACACAATCTACATTGTAAAAATGCTGTAGAAATAAAGATGAATTGAATTAAAAGTTGTAGAGAAATGTTGTCTCACCACTTGCAGCTCAGGGTGGGTGATGTTGACGGACACATACTCCATGAACTTGGCAAAGCCCTCATTTAACCACAGGTCGTTCCACCACTGCATTGTGACCAGGTTTCCAAACCACTGGAAAAACCAAAACAATTCAACGTCCTGATGAGTGTCTATGGAGGGTCAGAGAGCTCTCGGGTTTCATCTAAAATATCTTCATTTGTGTTCTGATGATGAACGAAGGTCTCATGAGTTGAAATGACATGAGGGGGAGTAATTAATAACAGAATTTTCAATTTGAGTGAACTATCCCTTTAGCGTATGTTCAATCTTAATACCAGAGGTAAAAAGGGCCTAGGGAACTGATTTATACTTCTGCGTCAAACGCACATGTATGATCTGGCGCAGCCTTCACGCGGTCGCATAGCCCTCGTCGATGCTGACGCGCGCCTCTCAAAAAAATGTAACTACACTCAAGCTCTGTGATTGGTCAGCTTGGTAGTGGTGACGAGTGTGGGCGGTGTTGAGAGCCGTGAGCCCGATGAAGCGAGTGTTTACAAGTGGCAAGTCCTGTGAAAGAGCTTCAAATGGAAACTTTAGTTTTGTGTTTACCTTATGATTAAAGTCGCACGTCCGCCGGTTTCTGAATGAGTGAGCTACTTGTAGCGTTCAGAAAAACAAAACACCTGCGAAGAAACTCGACACAGAGGAACAGCTAGCGTTTTGAAAGTGTTATTGCTGAGCAACACAAACAGCACGCAGAAGTATAAATGCACGGCTACGCACAAGGCAGGCGCCTTGGGTCATGCCGATCACTCCATGCAGAAGTATAAATCAGCCTTAAGGGGGATGACTTACAAGGGCACACTGATCCATTGTGTTTGGCAATGTGAGCACTTGCAATCCTTTTGGAAAGAATTAATAGGTGTACTCTCTAAAACTATTGGTAAAGAAATCCCTGTTTGCCTTTTGTATTCTTGGTCTTTTTCCACCTGCCTCATCGCTGAAGTCGTATGAACAAAAGTTTATAAATCTGTGTCTATTGCATGCGAAGCGCCTGATTGCCATTCACTGGAAAAATACTCAGGGTCCATCTCTGTCACTCTGGATTAAGGAAATGTCTTTGTGTATAGCAATGGAAAGATTGACTTACTCAATCAAACAAAAAATGCACATATTTTACAAGATTTGGGACTTCTTCCTTCATTTTTTTAAATAAGAATGGACTTACCGTTTAGTAACCCCAAACAATGTGACTGTGTTAATGTGCACTGTGTTTGTAATGACTAACTTTAATATACTTTTCACTTTCATTGTAATGTATGTGTTGAAATGTCAATGTCTTAATGGTATTTTTTATTTATTTTTTACAAAATTGCCCTTTTTATTTTTATTATTATTATTATTTTATCATATTTTAGTTTTTTTTCTATTTATTTGTTTATGTATTATTTTTTGCATGCGAATACAAACTTTTTTTTTTTTTAAGACTCTGTCGGGATGGGGTGGGTGTGCTTTGATTGGTATTTGGTTACTAATACAGTAAGTACAGTTGCAATCAGAATTATTCAACCCCCTGATTTATTAGCCCCCCTGTTTATTTTTTTTCCCAATTTCTGTTTAACGAAGAGAAAAAAATTTCAACACATTTCTAATCATAATAGTTTTAATAACTCATCTCTAATAACTGATTTATTTTATCTTTGTCATGATGACAGTAAATAATATTTTACTAGATATTTCTCAAGACACTTCTATACAGCTTAAAGTGACATTTAAAGGCTTAACTAGGTTAATTAGGGTAACTAGGCAGGTTAGGGTAATTAGGCAAGTTATTGTTTAATGATGGTTTGTTCTGTAGACTATTGAAAAAATATATAGCTTAAAGGGGCTAATAATTTTCACCTTAAAATTGGTTTAAAAAAATTAAAAACTGCTTTTATTCTAGCCGAAATAAAACAAATAAGACTTTCTCCAGAAGAAAAAATATTATCAGACATACTGTGAAAATTTCCTTGTTCTGTTAAACATCATTTGGGAAATATTTAAAAAAGAAAAAAAAATCAAAGGGGATTCAATAATTCTGATTGCAACTGTATGTATCACATTTTTCTGAAACAATAAAAGTATAAAAAAAATTAAAAATCTAAGCGTGTTTTAAAACACTAGGTTAAAATGCAAGCATTTTCAAGGATTTCCAGCAGGATTTTTATGCATTTCTCATTCCTTGGACTGAATTAGTGATATAAAAATCAACCTGATGGGCTAGTTCGTGAGCGATGACTTTGGTGATGCCTAATTTGTCAGAGGAAGAAGATTTCTCCGGGTCAAAGAGCAAACCGGACTCTCTGTACGTCGACAGACCCCAGTTCTCCATTGCACCAGACTGGAAATCGGGGATGGCTGCGAGATCTGCAAGTAAAAGATAATTATAGACACAATTCAGTTCTAAAAATGTTCTGATCACAGTTTGGTAAACAAATGTAGTCAAGCTAGATTTTAAAGGGATAGTTCACCCAAAAATGACAATTTGCTCATCTTTTTCTCAGCCTCCATTTTTTCTAAACATTTTTTCTGATGAACAGAAAAGAAGGTATTTTAAAAAAATGCTAAAAACTGATAGCCATTAGCTGCGTTTCCATCCAAAGATACGAATTAGATTTATGCACAAAACTGGAATGTCACATAAAACATTTGCAAACAAAGCAGCGATTCCATTGAATGGGTCAAAGAGAACAAAATCGTAAAAAAAAGGCACCAAATGTCAACAAGAAAAATGGCGTCTGCTATGGTAGGAGAAGCCACTGTGGGTCATTTTTCTTATATAATACATTTCTTCCACCTCAGAAAACAAAATGCAATGAGTGTTTATTGGCTTTTGAAGACACGAGATGCTTTTTGTGAGCGCACCCCTGTTGTTTGTGTCACAATTAGGCATGGGACGATAACCGTTTTCAAGGTATACCGAGGTTTGGAAAAGTCAAGGTTTTAAAACCGCCAAAGTTTTCGGTAATACCGTTCCTAAGGTATGTATACGATTTATTTATTTATTTCTACTTATTTATTTTAGGACAACAGTATCTCCAGCAAAAAAGACATCCAAGAAATGCTGTTTAAATGGTAAAGAAATCTGTGTTTGTGAAACACATGAAGACAGCAAAAGTCAATCATTTATTTGAACTATTTAGCCTGATTTGTTTACTGTTGCAAAACATTTTAAATGTTTCCCAAAATAAAATATATCGTGTAAAATATATTGTAATAAAAATATATTGTACATAAGAACATATTTTAGAGCAGTAATCGCAATACCGTGATGCCATGAAACCGTGATATTTTTATCCAAGGTTATCATACCGAGAGAATCTTATACCGGTCCATGCCCAGTCACAATCCATTGTTACAAAAAGCAGTTTTTAATTTTTTTAAAAACCATTTTAAAAGGTCAATATTATTAGCCCTCTTAAGCAATATTTATTTCAGATTGTCTACAGAACAAACCACTGTTATACAATGACTTGCCTAATTACCCTAACTTGCTTAGTGAACCTAGTTAAGCCTTTAAAGGGTCACGAAACACCAAAACACATTTTTTGAGCTGTTGACAGTCATATCTGTGTCCCACGCTGCTATAAACACTATTAGGACACATATATTGCACTAAAAAGTGAAAATTGGTTGTTTTTGCGTTATTTTGAGCAAATTCGTTCTTCCCGTTTGAAACGAATTTTTGAAGCTGCGTCACGGCCATGAGATACATAGGGGTAAATCCAGCCAGGAGAGTGGCTGTCTGTCTTTTCGAGCACATTCTGACGTATCTGAGTGTGCGGCATTAATTCATGAGAAGACGTGCTTCAAACCAATCAGCGCGCTTTATTGTGTATGACGTGAAACTTCATTAATATGCATGATAGCTCTGGAGACTGTTTACACTGTTCAGACGGCAGAGAGACGCCACGTTGTGTTGCTAAAACAAGTGAAAGAACAAGAATTTGGAGACACGGGTCGTCGGTGTGCTGCAACAAGGTTTTGTTTTCATTTTCCCTCTATGAGAGAGCAGCTGGACTCACGTGTGGATTACAGTGCACGCGACACGCGACAGAAACACGTGTGTAAGGAACATTTTTACCCGAGAGTTTTTCGCATCTGGAAATGGTGAAATCCGGATTTGCCGCTCGTCTCCTTTTAATAAAAAGACACCGCTCCAGTTTGATTGTCCTGTCGCTACAGATTAGGTAAGTGTGTGCAGTGTTCTTTGTTTAACCCAGATTGCAAAGTTTGTCGTGATTGTCGTAATGATTTAGTTACTAAGTTTACAGTATGTTAATATCACTGCAATATTACAGTACAATATTATAGACTGAAAAATCCGCTAATGCTGCTCTCCGAGTGTAAACATATAAACACAAACTATTCCCGTCGTGCAGGATTTTCGCTGCATTTTGAGACAGGATAGTCTATACACACACGGCTTTCTGACGCTACCTACCGAGTACATAAGTTACAGAGAAATGCGGAGGATTTTTTTTTCTCCCATTGGCCGTGCGGTATCAATTCAGCCTCTCTGTGTTTCTTTTGCCTGTGATCAGCACATGGCCAAATGGAAACTCCCTTCTATGCAAATCTTACCCTCTTTCCCTCCCCCGACACTCCCTGAGCTGGACACGCCCAACTTTCCTGACTTTTTTCAAACTAGAGGTGTGAAAGCACTCTGCTGAGACAGGGGGGGTTTCATGGCCCTTTAAATGTCACTTTAAGCTGAATACTAGTATCCTAAAAAACATCTAGTCAAACATTATGTGCTGTCATTATGGCAAAGAGAAAAGAAATCAGTTATTAGAGATGAGTTATTAAAACTATTATGTGTAGAAATGTGTAATAATTCAGGAGGTATAATATGGCTGACTTCAATCATACGAGTATAAGACAATAATGGGTAGTAAGCATATGAGGGCGAGTAAACGGTGAGTAAATTTTCATTTGTGAGTGAACAATCCCTTTATCATGCACACCATTTTCAGTAGCAAAACTTCATAGCTGCTGATAACTTTCACACTCACCGTGTTTGGGAAGCGGATACGGGATGTCAAAATACTCATCATAAAAGTCGAGCATTGTGACGGCGGTGTCGAGAGCATACTCCGCTTGACTGATCTTCTCGGGAACTGTATACACTGATATCTGCAACAACAAAATAAAGATTCAGGATATGAAGAGTGAAAGGACTGTTTTGTTGAGGTCTGGTTACGTTTGAAAGTCTATTTATTGACTTGCCTCAACTCCGTGCTGACTTTTTTTACTGATGGAGTGGAAATCGCAGATGATGAAGACCACCAGGTAGGTGCTCATCTTCACCGTGGTGTCAAATTGATCCTCCAGAATCCCGTCAGCCAGCTCTACAGTTCTCAGCTATTGGGTAACATAAACTTTAGCATTAGAATGTATTTAGATAAAATGGTCAGAAAATGTTCATTGATTCATTTTCCTTCGGCTTAGTCTCTGATTTATCAGGGGTCGCCACAGCGGAATGAACCACCAACTATTCCAGCATATGTTTTACGCAGTGGATGCTCTTCCAGCCGCAACCCAGTACTGGGAAACAGCCATACACTCTCGCATTCACACACACACACTCATACACTATGGACAATTTAGTTTATTCTATTCTCCTATTGCGCATGTTTGGACTGTGGGGGAAACCGGAGCACCCGGAGGAAACCCACAAAAATACAGTGGTAAAATAAATTTCCATATTTTAAAGACAACAAAGTAATTTAATGTGGTGCATCTTGTCTAGTGTGAGACCCACGTGTCTTCTAGAGTTTCTTTGTTTTGTATGCCTTATTTTTGACTGATTTGGATTGCCCATATGCACCAGCTACTCCTGAATTGACCTTTGCTTGCCTGTACAATTAATCTTATTAAACTGGCACTTGGATCCTTATCTCTGTTGTCCTCGACTCGCTCCATCAAGTGATAATTTTATTTATATAAAACAAAGTTAGAAATATAAAACAACAGAATTGTTTTAATAGAACAGAATATATTAATAAAGTTCAGAGATCAGATAAAACATTCCTATAGTTAAGGTTTGTAAAAAAATCAGTTGTTCACTGTATGTTTGTGACTTTTGCTTTTAAAATCATGCAAATTAAAAAAAAAATCCTATTTATGGGCCTCCAAATCTAAAGCAGGGCTCGAAGTTAACTTTTTTACTTGGTAGCACCGGTGCTCGCAATTTCAAAAATTTAGGAGCACCAGAAAAAATTCAGGAGCACCCACCAAAAATGAATGAGCACCACTGCAAATTGTATATTAAGGGATTTATTGTATTTGAAAACAACATCAATCAGGTTTAACAAAAACCAGAAACAACTAATGCTGTGATGACTTATTGATATCTGAGCAATGATTCCAAAATGAATGTCTAATAATTATAAAATATTAATGATGACGATGAAGTCAATAATACTTACAATGAATAACATTTCTCATTATCATGCTGCCCTGAATGTGCTTGAATGCGAGTTATGTACTGTAAAAGGTCCTGTTGTTACTTTATGAAAAATAAATTTATGGTTTGCATCAAACAAAAATGAAGCATTGCAGTAAGAAATATTTATTTTGCACTATTGTTTTTATAAGCATGTCAATTTACTAAATAATAATTCTGCTACAAAACAAACGTAAGATTGTAAATCATTCAATCCAATGCTGAAAGCTGCAAATCAGTCATCAGTAAATAGAAAAAATTAATCTACATCTCAAGAAAGAGCGGACAAAAGAAAGTAAGAAAAGTCTCACTTCTACCACTCTTTAAAAGTTTTGGTTTCGGTTTGTGTCATTTTAAATGCTCGGTCTCGTTATTAGCTGATTTTCATTTTTCTAAGTTTGTGGAAAAAAGCAGGCGAGTCAGCCAGCCCAATATATATATGAGCAGGGAAGAACAGGATTCTCGTGCTGACCACCAGCGCAATACCCTTCTTTGTTATGAGCCGCAGATTCATTTTAAACTTAGTAAAGGCGAACTTCTTTGGCGATGATGTGTACAGTGTTAGATTTTACATTTAGCGGACATTTGCGCTGAACACGCATGCGAATGCAACGCATCGAGATTCGAGCACCTTCTCCAAAAAACCCTCGATTGATCTCGGCTGGCGCCCTTATAAGCTCCCTGTCATCTGACAGCGGAAAGCCTTGAGTGATTGACAGCTAATATGAACCAATATAGCGGCAGGGAAGTCCGATTCAGCACGTTTTTAGAAAAAAATCGAAACAAGTCACACTACAACCATTATATGCAGTCGCACAAATGCTCCCAAATATATTATGAGGTCGCATAGATTAAATTTCGGGCGCATATGGGACCAAAATGGTCGCAATTTCGAGCCCTGTAAAGAGTTATCACTGAATATGCATGTGCAGAAATCCGCAGATTTACATTTATAATCTATTTACTTATGTGAATATGTGTAAATATATATATATATTTTTGTTTTTATATTAATTTCAGTAATATTATTAACCAATATCAAAATGTTTATATATTTGTAAAATTATATTTTCTGTCTTTTAGTAAATATATTATACAGTATAAGACATTATAAATAGGGATGCAACGATTATAGATTTTGGTTGTACGATTATAGTCTGAGAAATAATCACGGTTTCACGGTTATCACGATTATTATGCATTTATTAGTTTCAAAACACGACTAGTTTAGAAAATCACATAAAAACTCCTTATATTTTTAAGTGTTGTTTATTGCTGCTCAGTAACCAAATAATACAGCACATACTGATATTAAAAACAAACAATAGTCCAATTTTTTTGTCAATTTTTTGTGCTTAAAAATAAAACAAATAAAACTTTAAACAAATGTTACGCTGTAAATAAATGACAGAACAATGAGTAAATAAATAAAAATGAGAATAAAAAAAAATAGTATTTGTCTAATACAAGGCTCGAAATTTACTTTTTTACTTGGTAGCACTGGTGCTCCCAACTTCAAATATTTAAGAGCACCAGAAAAAAATTAGGAGCACCCAGCAAAAATAAATGAGCACCACTGAATATTAAATATTAACAGATTTATGTATTTAAAAAGACCATCAATCAGGACTAACAAAAAACAGAAACTAATTAATTCTATTATGACTTATTGATATTTGTGCAATAATTCCAAAATTAATGTCTAATATTTATAAAATATTAATGATGACTCTGATGACAATAATACTAACATTGTATTACATTTCTCATTATCATGCTGCCTTGAATGTGCTTAAATGTGAGTTATCTGCTATAAAAAGTCCAACTGTTACATTGACATAAATGTATGGTTTGCGTCAAGCAAAAATGAAGCATTGCATTAAGAAATATACATTTTGCACTATTGTTTTTATAGGTATATACTATACCAAAGTCCCTATTGTATAGTCAATATTGTATAGACTATACTGTGCTAGATTTTACATTTTAGCGTTCATTTGCGCTGAACACGCAGTGAATGCAACGCATTGAGATTCGGGCCATTAAACAGCTGATCCACTCCGAGTTTTCCAGCACTCTCCGAAATCATTCGATTGATCTCGGCTGGCGGATTAACATTCTCTCGTATTAACATGCGCTCATCAGCTCCATTATTTGTACCTTTAAATGAGTTTGCAAACCTGTGTACTTTTCATTGCTTCTTCCCCAAACTTCAGCCGTTTGCAGTTCTCGTAGTCACACATCTGCCTGTCATCTCAACTAGGCGCGGCTGAAAATCGTGAGCGCGTTGCGTCGCGTGCGCGTCCCTCCATTGGAAATAACCAATTTACACGAGCTTGCCTTAGTTAATAGCCTTATTCATAGTTAATCCAGTGTGCGTGGTTATTAGTCTCGGTGTACAAACTAGCGCACAGTTGGCATACCTTTGTTTGGTTGCTGCAGTTTTGTTCTGTGCAGAAACGCGGTGTTGAGAAGCCTTTACGATTAATTAACCGTGACAAATTAAAGCGCGGTTAATAGTGAACTAATTATAAATGGATCTAATTAGATTTGTATTGTAAACTTTAAATAAAAGTTTTTTTTCATGTTTTAAGCTTTTAGTTACTATACTTGCAAAATTATTCTGCAGAAGTCTACCATTTTTTTTTATTGAATTTTAAAAAAATTATTATTATTATTTTCTCCCCTAAATTCTGCGCAGAAATAGCACAAAAGTCTGCAGATTCTGTCTGGCCCTGACTATCGGTTATCTGTATTGGTCAAAAATTCATATTAGTGCATCCATACAATTAACCAATTTTTTCTTGAAATGTTGCATTTTTTTTTCTAATTACAGTACATTAACCACATGCATGCATTTTAAGCACTAAGATATTTGGTGATTTTTCTGGTTTTTATAGTGTGATTTTTGGTGAAATACAATAAATATGAATAGAATCAATTTGACCAGAACCAAATGTTTTTTTACATAATACAAGTAAATATTGTGCACCTTGGGCATGTTTGATATGGATATGTGCCTTGATTCTCTGCGCACGCGGATGGTGAAGTTGGCTTTGAATGCAGGCTCATCAAAACAAGGAAAGGCAGCTCGAGCATGTGTCGGCTCAAACTGAGTGGATGCCAACATCCTATAGGAAGAAAAAAATACATCACTTTAATGGGGTTTTACCCTTTAATGTTACTTCATATACACTACCAGTCAAAAGTTTGAAATTAGTAAGATTTTTTTTTATGTTTCATACACTTATTCTGCTCACAAAGGCTGCATTTAATTAATTTAAAAAGCACAGTAAAGAGTGTGAAATTTTAAAATGTTATTGCAATATAAAATATTGTTTTACTGAATGTAGTTCTGTATAATTAATTCTTGTGATTTAAAGCTGAATTTTAAGCATGATAGTATTCAGTGTCACATAATACTTCAAATATTTGATAAATATTTGGTGGCTCAGTGGTTAACTGTCACCCTACAGCAAGAAGGTCATTAGTTCAAGTCCGGCTGGGCCAGTTGGCATTTCTGTGTGGAGTTTGCATGTTCTCCCCGTCTTGGTGTGGGTTTCCTCCAGGTGCTCCAGTTTCCCCAACAGTCCAAACACATGCGCTATAGGTGAATTGGGGAAACAAAATTGGCCGTAGTGTATGAATGTGTGTGTGAATGAGTGTTTGGGTGTTTCCCAGTACTGGGTAGCGGCTGGAAGGGCATTCGCTGCGTTAAACATATGCTGGAATAGTTGGCGGTTCATTCTGCTGTGGCGACCCCTCATAAATAAGGGACTAAGCCGAAGGAAAATGAATGAATGATCTGCTTATTGTTGTCACTTTGGGAACTGATACACTACCATTAAAAAGTATCATTAAAAATGTATTTACCTTTATTCATCACAATAAATTGTTCAAGAGTGAAAGTAAACACATTTGTAATGTAAAAAAAGAAAGCAAATTAAAGCTATTATTTTGAACTTTATTTTTTTTTAAATCAAAGAATCCTAAAAGTATCACAGTTTCCACTAGTGTTGTCATGATACTGGATTTGCCAACTTCGGTACGATACCTTGAAAAATATCAATATTCGATACAATTTTCGATACCATGGTGAACAAATTCCACAACTATAAAATAATGCAAATAAAGAAAAAAACAGGAAAAAAATGCTAAACCATATAATGCTTGTACCAAGTAGATCAGCAAAAAAAGGCTAAATTCGTAAAAGGAAATTTGATTTTAACTATCGAGTAGTCGTCTAACTAATGACATAACGTGATTAACTGTGGAATAAGAGGGTGGAGTGAGAAGATTGTCACGCACTGAGAAAGGCACTGTGCCAAAACGTCTGTGTTTTGTATCTCCTAAAAATGTAAAATAAAGCTACATAAAGCAATTTTTTATCGAGTGCGAATCATGACCTTCTGAATGATATTATTAACAAGATTAACGCACCAAAAAAAATACAATATTTTTAAACCGTTAGCGCGCAGTGCAGACTTCATTACTGAACTAAATTCATGCAATGTTTTCTTATATTCTGATTAAAACAATAAAGTTAAAATCTTAATAGTATTATGATTAATTAATCATCTGGCGAGAAGAGTAAGTGCGAGAGAGCAAAGCCAGTATCCATACTAACCAAAAGCAAGATGGTATAATCTTAAATTTTTCAGTATCGATATTTATCGATATATCAATATTTTTGACAACACTGGTTTCCACGATACTATGAAGCAAGACAATAAAAAATCAGCACTGATAATTGTATGAAACATTATTAGTCAATAATTATCAGTGATTTAAAAGTAATTACTTGTTACTTAGAAAAGTAAGATTATTACGTAACTTGCGTTACTTGTAATGCGCTACCCCCAACACTGCTGAAGACTGAAGTGATGATGGTAAAAATTCAGCTTTGAATGACAGAAATAAATAAAAAAAAACTTTGAAAACCGCTAACGCGCAGTGCAGACTTCATTACTGAACTAAATTCATGCAATCTCTTCTTATATTCTGATTAATTAAAGTGTTAAATTTTTTATATTATTATGATTAATTATTCATCTGGCGAGAAGAGTAATTGTGAGAGAGCAATACTAGAGTTTCCACAATACTAAGCAAGACAAAAACATCAGCACTAATAATTGTATGAATCATCATTAGTGATTTTGTACCAATAAAAGCTGATAATGATCAAATTATAATGATTTCTGAAGAATCACGTGACACCGAAGACTGGCGTAATGATGATGAAAATCCAGCCTTGAATCACAGGAATAAATTACATTTGAAACTACATTCAATAAGAAAACAGTTACTTAAATTTGTAACAATATTTCACATTTCCTACTGTATTTTTAATCTAATAAATGCAGCCTTGGTGTGTAAAATTGGCTTCTTTTAAAACAGAGCTACCCAAACTAGAGCCCACGGGCCAAAGTTGGCCCATAGCAACCTTTGATTTGGCCTGCCATCCCATCTGAGAAGAGAGGAAGAATGATGGCAATGGTTTAGAGATTGTAATTTCAAATCTAATGTAACGTTTTGCTTGTTTGCTTTATTGTTAAAAGCTAACTAAATTAAATGTTTCAATTAAGTGGTGTAAATTAATCAGATTTAGTTCAAATGTACATACGGTCACCCGACAGATAGAGGTCAAATCAAGGCAAAGGCAGATTCTGCGTGACCAGTGTATTCATCATTAAACTCCACTGTGTTATCAATGTGATTGTTTATGTTTTATTGCAATAAGTTATCATTTTAAATGTGCATTGCATTAGTTAAGATGATTTAAAGTAATGTTTTTTATTTACTTTAAATCTTATGAAATAAATTAGGAAATTACCCATTGCACCTGTAATGTCATATAGCTTAGTATATTTACCTTCAGCCCATGGCTCTCAATGATATTTCACTTTTGGCCCTTTATACAAAAAAGTTTGGGCATCCCTGTTTTAAAACAACTTACTGTGTTCAAATCTTTTGTCTGCTAGTGTATATTCTAAACCAATGTATGTAGTGTCTTACCTAACCTCCCCACTATTTGTAGTGTATTGGCCTTTATAAAAGCCATGGTAGCTGTCAGATAAGTTGGCGTAGAACTCCAAATGCACTACATGGCTCCCTTTCTCAAAAGTGAAGCCTTCAGAGAAGAGTGCAATCTGTTCATTGGCTTCAAACTCACTGATCTGAAGATCCTGATGGTGTTGATGATGATGTCTGGAGCCCAAAAGACGAGCTTTGGAGATCTGGAGTTTCTTGCTGTGGAGGATGATGGATCTAGTGTCCTGTTTTACCTCTATTTGGATCTGAACCTCTCCAGTAAACGTCAGAGAAGTCAAGTTGGGGTGTATGAGGAGGTCATAATGCTGGGGGTTGACAATTTCTGGCAACCTCATCTTATCCCAGGGAAAAGGCAGCACGGTTTTGTCCATGTTGACGGTCATTGCATGGTTGCCAGCAAAACAAGCACAGAACAAAGCTACTAATGTAAAATAAAAATACTTGGCGAAGAACAGCATGGCGGAAAATATGAGTTTAACGTCAGCTCTCTGAGTGTTTGATTAGGATATGTGCTCTTGTCACTTGATTGACACACATGAGATAGTCTACAGTGTTTAAACCTCACAAAGCGACAAATATGCTCACAAATTATACGACATTCATTAAAATAGGCGAAGAAAGTTTCGAACGAACCAGCACCAGATATCCGATAGGTAACGTAAATGAAAGTGAAACTACGCAGTTGTCGTCCTCAAAATCGCATTTCCTGGTTTGTCAGATGTCTCATTTTGTCCTCATATTATAGTATTATATGCTATAACTGCATGCACACATGATATAGTTTTATATATGTCGAATAACGCTATTGTTGTTTAAATAAACAGCATTTTAAACGCTGAGGCGAACACAGATCCTTATGAATATTAATTACGTAAAGTGCCGTAAGCGAATCACAGCGCGTATCACTGGCTGTTGAATATTAGCAAGCTTACGTTCGTTGAAACGTCATCAAAAGCTCGTTAATATTAATGAGCTACCCTTTAAAGCTGGGAAAGAACAGCGGCCTCTATTGCAGCGGGTCAAAAACACTTAATACAAAATAGATGACAGTTTCAAAATCGATTATTTACATTTTATTGGCCGTCTTTGTCACAAAACGAAATGTGATTTTATTGTGGTTTTAAAATTAGACAAAATCAAATGAAAGGAACAGTGTACTACATGGGATTTTCTTCAAATTTACTCCACTTTTCAGATCCTGGAAGACAAATAAACATGCTATTGTTCAGAAACTATTAGATAATATAAATGGTCCCTGAGAAAAAGACAAAAATATTTTTGCTAATCATATCTAATACAATTACTTTCACTGATTGACAGTGTTAACTTGTTAAAGACTTGATTTTAAACAATATTCATTGTCAAAATAGGCAGGAGTGAGTGGGTAGACTCATAGTTCTTTTAATTGCAGGGGAAAATTCTGGCAGTACTTCCAATAAGTGACCTTTCACTACATCTAAACCATCAGAAATCTAGTTATGGCTGTGAATGCTTTAAAACAGTAATGCTTCAATGCTAACAAAAAAAAAAAAAAATACTAAATACAAATCAATAAAATCCTATTCATCCAAATCATTTAAAAAGAGATCTGACATTAGCCCACCATTTTAAACTCGCATGTAAAAAGAAAAGAAAAGCAATTAGAAAAACCAATAAATACAAGAAAATACAATAAAACCCATTGTACAGCACTACAAACAGTCATATCCAATTATGAGAGTTGACAGTTTCGTGGAAGGGTTATGCTTTCATAGCTGCCAGAATTCATGACAAAATAAAATTGAATAAAACTAAATACACAAAGCTCAATGTTTGATTTCCATTATAAAAAACGTCACATGGTTTTACATTCTAAAGTGAGTCAACGTTTCATTTTAATGGATAAAAACCTTTACAAGGGCCCACTGACACAGTTCATCCCATTATCTATGTGCATGAAAACACGTACTATTTTACACCCCAAAATAATAACAATAAATTACCTGTTTATTTTAATAAACAAAGCTAAAGAATCTTTTATTTTGCAGGGTTTTTTTCAGGGTTTTCAGTCCAGCACCGTCCAATCAGCTTCCAGGACTTCACACCTTCTCTTCCTTTCCTGTATTCGCATTTGTAAGGGTCGTTGTCTAAAAATCAAAAACAAAGTACATCAACACAAATCTCTCAAAAAAAAAAGGGTCTATACATATGCATATACAGAGTCCTGTGAAGTAGTTAAAACATATAACATCTTTTTTTTTCTGATTTGTGCATAAAGAAACACCCCACTATTTTTTAAAATAGGCTAAATTTACAACTCTCAAGAGTTATACAGTTCAGTTTGACCATTTTTAAATACATTCAGCTGATTTCCAGGTCTGGCCGGAGCTCTTTTAGCTTAGCTTAGCATAGATCATTGAATCGGATTAGACCATTAGCATCTCGCTCAAAACTGAACAAAGAGTTTCAATAATTTTCCTATTTAAAGCTGTAATATTAAAATTACTGAAATGCTAATATAATTTTTGAGTGAGATGCTAATGGTCTAATCCGATTCAACTATTTATGCTAAGCTAAGCTAAAAGTGCTCATGTCAAACCCAGAGATTAGCTGAATATATTAAAAATGGTCAAACTAAACCGTTCAATCCTTTAGGAATTGTAAAATGAGCCTATTCTCAAAAAACTGAAGTGTTCCCTTAAAATTTGGAAAATACAACCTCGGATGAACAAAAACATATAGCATTAACAGAAATAATATTGAAAAAAAATCAAGGTGTTCAATAGTCCAGAGCTCATCCTGACTGAAATACAGAAAACTAGAAAGATATGAGGGATTGAAAAACTCTTCCCAAAAATCAGGACTTTAATAATTTCCGATAAAAGTGAATCTACAGGATCTGAACTATAAGTTTCTCACCCACAGTTGTCTATCTGGGCTTTATTTGTGTTACATAAATAATGGCACACTGTGAGATACCATGTGATGTCGTTCATATGAGGTTTTAGCTTACAAATTTGAAGACTTGCCGAGGACCATAAAGTTTACAATATACTTTACGCCAGAATGAGAGTATAGTTCCTAGTGATATGGCCCTAGATCAGGGCTATCCAATTGGTTTGTCATGGGGGGCCAGTTCATGAAAAGCATCCCAAACGAGGGGCCGGAGAGATATGACTTGCAATATAAGTGACGACACAACAGCAATATAAGAGCTCATATTCTGTATTTTTGCTCCGTAAGACAGCCACGTTGACTTTTTCTACATTAAAACGTTAATATGTTGTATTTCGAAACTGCATAACATCACTGCGTTGTACAATGTGGCTTTTTTTACAAGCATATCCAAATGTATTTCGAGGCACAAAATCAGAGCATTGCTGAAGTAGGCTTCTTCTACATTCAGACACATTCATGTGATGTTTTAAACTGCGTAACAATTAGGGATGCAACAATTATAGATTTTGGTTGTACGATTATATAGTCTGAAGAATAATTATGGTTTCACGGTTATCAGCATTATTATGCATTTATTAAATTTAAAACACGACTAGTTTAGAAAATCACAAGAAAACTGCTTATATATTGAAGTGTTGTTTATTGCTGCTCAGTAACCAAATACAGCACAAAATATTAATAAAACACAAACAATAGTCCATTTCTCTCTTTGGACTTAAATAAATGAAAACGTTTTTGATTTAAACATGAGTGATCATTTTACAATGACAGAACATTGAATAAATACATACAAATAAGAATAAATCTAAATAGTATATGTCTAATGTTCATTTAAGCTATATATTAGCTAAGTATTTAAATGAACTGTTGTTATCATCTGCGTTCATACATACATGATCATTTTAATAATTTTTAAAAATTCATCTAACATATCTTTTGTTTACATTGCACTGAAAGCCACGCACAACTCTCACCACTACAGCCTGAGATAATTTCTACTGTGTGCCGCGCCTGCAGGGCACGAGGGCGTCAGTCCACTTGTGAGCCGTGCACGCACCGCTTCCAATATGCGCACGTCTGAATTGGAAATACTTGCATGCGGAAAAACGCAATATGTCAATGGCCTGCTGCTATAGTTAATCTGGCATAACTAGTTGCAGCAGCTTTTTTCCGTGCAATAGAAATGCGGCGTTGAGAAGCCTTTAATGAATAAAAGCGCAGATAATAGTGAAATCGGCTAATCGTTGCATCCCCTCGCGTCACTCACTTAATGTCAGGTGACTTGCGCTCTGCAGCCTTTAACTGCAGCTCGTGCTGTATTGAACAGACGCACGTCACTTCATAACTATAGCTTCCGTTTTTCGACTGAAGTAAATTTATTTTTGATGTCTTGGTCACACTATTTGGGGGGCCGGAACAAATTGCCTTGGGGGCCGGGTTCGGCCCGCGGGCTGCCAATTGAATAGCCCTGCCCTAGATAATAGTCATATTTAATTTTCTGTCGGCTGTACAACACCATGTAACTACAGAAGACTTGAGCTTTAAATAGGAAAACTTCTTGTTCTGGCGGGGTCCCTTTTAGCTTAGCTTAGCATAATGAATTAAAGTGAATTAGACCATTAGCATTTGGTTCCAAAAATAAAAAAAAAATGACTTAATTATTACTTGATATAATATGAACTATTTAACTCTAGAAGACTCTCGGAAAAAAGTGGAGTGTTTCTTTAATATGTCCTGATACGGAAAGCCACGAAATTCAAAAGGGTGTCCTAATGCAGTGTTTCTCAACCACGTTGCTGGAGGACCACCAACACTGCATGTTTTGAATGCATGTCTCTTTTGTCAATCACACCCATCACAGGTCTATCAGTCTCTGCTAATGAGCTGACGATCTGAATCAGGTGTGTTTGGTTAAGTAGACAAGGAAAATGTGCAGAGCTGATGGTCCTCCAGGAAAGTGGTTGAGAAACACTGTATTAATGTTTTCGCATGACTGTAAAACACACAAATATTTAAGGAGGTCACCTGTTCGACCATCCTCTGCATCTTCTCGATGACGGAGGTCATCTGTCCGGCGTTTTCTCTCAAACTCTTCTCGTATGTTTTATTGAGCATCTCGGCTTTCTCCAGTTTCCTCTTCAGCTCTTTCTGTTGGCCCAGCTCCTGTTCACTGGAGGCCTGTAGTGCTTCTGCTGCATCTGAATCACAGCATCACACACCCGTTCAAATGCATGCAGAAAATCTTGATGAAAATAGGCATGTTTCCAACCAAAGATGCGAACTGGATTCAAAACTGCAATATCGCATAAAACATTCAAAGAGAACAAAATCATCACTTCCTGATAAACTGGTGCCAAATATCAA
Organism: Danio kyathit; assembly: GCA_903798195.1. Classification (NCBI taxonomy): domain Eukaryota; kingdom Metazoa; phylum Chordata; class Actinopteri; order Cypriniformes; family Danionidae; genus Danio; species Danio kyathit. Next base: position 4,195,080 of record LR812528.1, on the reverse strand, counting down.
CAAGAAAAATGGAGTCTGCCATGACAGAGAACCCACTGTGGGCCTTTTTTGGTATTTAATAAATTACTTGCACCTCAGAAGATGAAACGCAATGAGCGTTCGGTGGCTTTTGGAGGTGTGAGACGCTGTTTTGTAGCGCAGATGCTCAAGATAGCTCTGGAGGACATAATAATATAATAATACTAAACCACTGTGATGATGGACTTTATGTCAATTCATATTTTATGCTCATCTTGGCATTTCTATTAAGCCAGTTTTGCACATCTGCACCAGACACTTTCTTACGATCACTCCATATCTCGATAAAAAAAAAAAAAAACATTGTGCATTTATGAGGTGTGCTTCACACAGGTGAGTGGGATTGACAAACCACCTGTAGAAACACTCTTCTCTCTTTCTGTCTCTCTCTCTCTCAAAAAAAAAAACTCCCCCCATCTAACTTAATTTTCCGAGCACAAACAGTTCCTTTGTATAATCAGCACTTGTTGTGTGTATTGCCTCATCTTGTTGAATCACTGAATGCCTCCTTAGATGTCACTTTGGACAAAAGCATCTGCTATTGGCTCGTTTCCACTGACTGGTACAATACGGTATGGTACAGGTCGGTCGGTACGGGTCACCTTTATTAGGTTTGGGTTTCCACTACAAAGGGTACCCTTTTGGTGGGCGTGGTGTACGACAGAGTTTCAGTCGACGTCATTCTCGCTCGAATAAATGTCTACGGTAAAGCCGTACAGGTCATTCACATATCATATGAGAGGCACTTCTCACAAAACAGATGCTTTAAACATATAAACACTTGTGTATAAATGTTTATTACTAACCTATGAACATGATTTGATTATAACTGCAGATCAATGACAGTGCGAAATAGCCTACTGTAACGTCTGTAATTATATAAAATAAATAAATAAATGAACATATATGAGCACATACAGACCCTTACAGTCTCCGATATGTTCTCAATTACAGGAAAACTACACACAGCATCCATTAAGTCCTTATTTGAGTTCAAAAACAACATGCAACATAGCCCACAGTCAGTGCAAACCTCTCATCTGTGTCTGTAATCTTCACCAGCACATGTAGCCTCTGTTAGAGTGTAATTCTGTCATTCCCAGTTCATAATAGTCCAGAAGGCGATGATAAACATGGCAGTTTGTTCATGATTCAGGTCGCTGAAACAATTTGCTCCTGTGTTTTGTCGGGCTTCACCTTTTTTTCGCGCTTTACTGTCGCGTTTGTCCTTTTCTTTTCTGAAAGTATCAGACGTCGAAGACACTTCAATAATCACACACACGTTATTATCATCAGCTCAAGAATTTCGTTATATCAAATATAAACGCGATCGCGAGCTCCTTGGAGAAAGCAAAAACCGCTCGCACTTTTAGACGGCCTCGTAAAGCAACAACAGGACACGACAGATTTTGTTCTTGTTGGCTTTGTGGCTGTACATCAAGACAACGACAAGGTTTTTGAGCTCGGGTCATCCATGGCTCGTTATTATATACATATAGTTGTCTCGGCTGTGTATTAAAACATGGCGGTTCCTTTGTTTCATTCTGGCTAGCTCCACGAGATCGTGACGTATCTCTGTAACCAATCAGCGTTCAGCTGCGCGTGTAGCTCTACCTTTTGGTACCCTTTCTCGTGTTTGGTACCCTTTCGAAAGGGTGCCGAAAAAGTGGTACGGTACGGTTCGGTATGCCTTTTGACAGTGGAAACGGCCATAAAAGCATACCGAACCGTACCCTACTGTACCAGTCAGTGGAAGCGAGGCATAAATGACTACATGTAAATGTTTTGCAAAAAGAGTTTTATGGCCGGTAAAAAAATTGCCTGGTTGCTGGTAACATCACTAGCCATTGGCACATTTGGCAAAAAGAGGGTAAATGTGTTTTGAACAAATATTTATTTTTGGCCTGTGATGTACTGTAGTCTCACCGAGTCTGGACTGCAGTGCGGCCACACTCTTCTCTAGGTCCCGCTGCGCCACTTTGCTGCTTTCCAGACACTGCAGCAGGTTTGGCAGGTTGACGACTTTCCCTTTGTAATTCACCACATCGGTGTTACTGGTGCGACGGACCGACCCTCGGTCTTTACATGGCTGGCTGGGCAACATCGCTTTATTTCCTGTGAGGAAGAGACAAATGTGTTTACATTAGGGCTGTCGGCGTTAATGCTGGGGGGCTTCAAAATAATCGACTCTTCAATCGAATCCAGCAATCGTTTAAACAGACAGTTGACTGTTGCTATCAAAAATAAAAACCCATTTATTTTTAAGCAGAGTAACAAGATCGAAGTTTAAGACATTAGATTCAAAAACATGCACAGGCACCTTTCTTTATGCAAAGTGAAACTTTATTGACTAATCTAACAGAAGCTAACAGAAACACACATTCATACATGTTGTAGAGAAGAGTAAAGAAAGAAAAATAAGAGCTTGAGAGAGTGAAATGATGGAAAAACCTCGAATTTTGTAAGACCAAACCAAGCGAACCAAAAATAATCAATTTAACCCTTCTATGGTCTCTTTAGGGTTACGTTTAGTGGTAATCTGTAACTTGCATTCCTTTTGTAATGTGAAGAACTCCCTCTGTTGAGCATGTGGTTAGCTGGTGGTCAGTTTTTTGTCCTTGTGAGGCTTGGAGTGAGGTGGAGTCGGTCTTTTCAAGTTTTGAGGCGGCAAAAAGGGCTAGTCGTGTTGACTACTGGTTTTCCGGCACACTAAACTAAACTTAACTAGACTCTCGATGGAAAAGAAAGAAATGGGAATGTCTGAGCTATGTGGTTAGCCCATTTTGTCTGGGTCCCCGCCTGCTCCCCAGAGTTCTCTGGGGTTCTCCTGGATTCTAGTTCTGGGTTCACTCTCATCTGGGCTCTAGTCTTCTAGGGTGCTGCCTTAGGCACAAGCTTTTATAAGGATGGAGCCAATTTGACCAATGAGAAGTTAACTCCCCCGAGGCACGTTTGATAGTCTTTTGGTCCGAATCGTGGTGATTTGCACAGGCATTCTGGGTGTAAACCGATGTAGAAATGTTCAAAGCTTTTTATAATGTTTATATGTTGCACATGTATTAGCATAAAATGTAAACAATCGTTCAGTACACCAAATTAGCTTTGCAGGGACATCAAACATGAACCATCTATGATCTTGTTTCGTTGTGGTAGAGTTAAACATTGATTGCAGAAGTATTAAAGCCATAATATTAAAACGTGAGCAAGACACTTGTTGCAAAAACACCAGATTACACATAAAGAGAGAATTAAAGGGTTTACATTAAAAGTATAAGACTTAAGCAAGGAGCTTATGAAAGTTCTCTGTGTGTCCATTTCTGAGCATTCCTTTATGTCGTATATACCTTGGAATTGGATTACACACTGACCATCCAGTCTTTTAGGTAGGAAAGTTGACGGTGTTTTATTTGTTGAATAAAAGCAGGCTAATTATGTGTCTGAATGGCCATATTCGTTACATGTTGTTTAAGATTTTAAAGAAAGTATTTGTCTGATTATTATGTTTTAGTAAGAGAGGTACACAGTCATTCTACAAGATGAAGTAGCAGCAAATGTATCCTTGTAGATTTAAGACTGAACTAGGAAGAAATCCTTTTTATATACTAGCTGTTGTTTTATTAAAATGGTTGTTTTATTGTTGACGTTGCAAATGTTGTTTGCACTCCACTCATAAATTGCTCGTTTTTTAATTTTTCAAGAACCACAATGTGTGCATGTATTCAGGGAAATTTTTCATACCCCTTCGTTTGTAGTGTTCTCCTGAAAAATCTGTTTTGAAGGGCTATTTTGCCCTTACCCCTACACCTCTAAGCAATAGTGAATTAGGACACCTGACCCTTCAGTGAACGCACAAAACAAGGTGTAGGAGTAAGGGTAAGGGCTAAGGACTAGAATTGGGATTGGGCCTAAGTGACCAAAACTACCTCAGATAATCGATGACAATTGGCATCTGCACTTATCTGCTTCACACCGTGTCCTAACAACAGGTGATATGACACCCCGGCACGTGATAAAAGCTATTTTTGTCATGTAAAAAGGAGGTTTTAGTCATTACCATCTGTGACGGCGACATGCAAATTGTCTATTTTAGAAATGCTTTCTATTTCCGTGAAGTCGCAGCAAAAAAACGGCATAAACTACAATAACAATGACCACCTCAGGTACTGATTATGTGCTTTATTCAGTGTTAAATGCTCTCAAAGTGAGTTTAAATACTATTTACATGACATTTATTGCCATACTACTAAAAGCTAGTTTACCTCAGATCTTGAAAATAAAATAACTAGTTTGAAAATGAAGGTCAGAACTGTGATTAAGTGCAAACCAACAACACTAGTCACTTGGTAGCCTATAATGATGTTAAAGAGGTTTAATATGTATTAATTAGATTAAAAGCCATTTTGTTGGGAGTAAAGTGGCTGGTATTTAAATGTTTCTGTCATGTCGTGTCACATTTAGTGCAGGCAGACAAATTACTTGTCGCTTGAATCTTGTTACATCGCATGTTGTTAAAACACGATGTCAAGCAAATTAAAAGCAATATACACTAAAAATAATAAGATAATAAAACTATATGCTCTGCTTCCTTAAACTAGATTGGTTCATTTCTTTATTTCAAAACTGCACCTTTACAGGTAAATCTATATTTTAATTTGTGATTAATCAAAGACTATGATTACAATTAACGTAATACTTTTTTTAATCGACTGACAATCCTGGTTTATGTGCATTAGATTGCATTCATTAGCGCTGACCTTCAGCTATGGCGCTGTCGTCTGACGGAGCGCTGTCTGCCCAGCGACTGCACAGATCTCTGTAGAGGCAAAGCCCAGCGACTGAGGCCTTTCTGACCAAATCCTGCGCCTGAGGAAAGATGGGAAAGCAGAACACATTGTTACTTTGTCTTTTTTCCAAGTTCTCATATCATAGCATGGATAAAAAAAAACATATATTCCTTTATGATCCACAAAGCATTATTATGAATAACCCTTGTGTGCTGTTGGGGATGTTTTCATCCACTCTGGGGTGATTTTGAGTCTTAATTTGGCCCCAACTTATTCTATGCTTCAGCAAATGGACTGATTTTTGATGGCAAATCTTATTTTGACCCATATTTTGGGAAAAATGCTTTGGAATTTTTTTTTTAAAGAACTCAACGATACACTCTGGGCAAATTTACTACACTTTTATTATGTTAGAGATGAAAACATCCACTGAATTAAACTGTAAAAATTAGGGATGCACCGATATTATTTTGTTGGAACCGATCCGATCTCGATACCAAAATTGTGAGTATCGATCGATACAGATCAACTCAGAATAAACTCAGTCACAAGGATGAGAGAACAAACTCGAATGCGGCTCACATCGCGTCTGCGTAGCCGGCGCGTAAATGCATCGGAGACAGCGCGCAGCCCTCCAGTATCTGTGGACACTAGCCTTTTCTAATTTAAAATTTCAGGTAGGCCTACTTTGTGTGTGAAGAGCAGGTTATAACCCTTTCTACTCCAGTATTGCGAAAGCGATCTGCTGATCAAATTACACAGCGCAACATGAGGTAGAAACAGTAATGAACTCCTTGTTGCAGGTCAAAATGAACCCATTTAATGCAAAACTACACTCATTTCTCCACTAATTATTTAAACTAACAGGAACAAATAGTCTTGGGGAAAGTTTTTCGTGTTGTCAAAAACGCAACACACAGTTTGAATTGTGAATGAATGGAGAATGATTGACAGGCGCAGCGGCGGGAAGCGCTGAATTGGACATGAATTTAACCACGTGAATACTCATCTGTACTTCACATTAAACTATAGAATGGCTTCAGAACATCTGGGATATAGTAGGTCTACATGACCGCTTTCTAGTGCCTTATAATAGGCTACCTTCATGGCATAGTTGGCTTATAAACACAGAATATAGCGTACGCGCAAGATCGGAATTGGATCGGTACCAGCTGGCCGATACTCAATCCAGCAAAAATATGCGGTATCGAACCGATATCCGATCCAAGTATCGGGATCGGTGCATCAATAGTAAAAATGCATCAGATAAATATTTTTTTCACATTTTTTTAGCATAAATCTGTTAATCAACCTCAGTCCTGATCAAAACTACAGAATTTTTTAATTACAAGATTTGAACTCTTTAATTGTCAAATTCATAAATTATGTCACTGATTTGGTGAAAAAACACACACAAAATGACATATTTACAATATAAAAATAGTGGACTTTCATAAAATTTGAACAGTGCACAAGGGTTAATGATTTTACTCTATAAATGATGCTTTTACATAAAGAAAAAATATATTATCTCATCTTAAAATATAGTAAAATGCTCATAAATCATAAATTCATCTTAAAAAGATTTAGATATATCTATACAGGAAAACAAGGTCTGATCTATTCCTTGAAGATGCTTTTTTTTGCAGTGTAGTTTTATATTCTACTATTATTTCTGATAGATGTATTTTTGAGAACACAAGACTTTTCAAATTTCATTCATTCATTCATTTTCTTTTCGTCTTAGTCCCTTTATTAATCTGGGGTCGCCACAGCGGAATGAACCGCCAACTTATCCGGCATATGTTTTACGCAGCGGATGCCCTTCTAGCCGCAACCTTCTCTGGGAAACATCCATACACTCTCATTGACACACATACACTACGGACAATTTAGCCTACCCAATTTGACTTTTTAAATTTAAAATACAAATTAAAATACTTAAAAATGAAAGTTTGTGAGTACTTTAAAAAATAAATCTTATAATAATATAATAAATCTTCTACTATAAATGTTCATTCTAGGTAATTTCATAACTCAAAATAGATATAATAATAATAATTACTATATTTATTATTAATATTATTCGTCACACTTTACAATATTGTTTCGTTAGTTAACGCTTGTTAATAGATTGACTAAAATGAATAAATAATCAACAATACTAGTACAGCACTTAATAATCATAATTTAATAGTGCAAAGTGCTTTACAGAGAGAGACTAAGATAAAATAAGATAAATAAACAAACGGTAAGAGCATAAAAACAGTAAAAAACAATAAATAAATATAAAAACAATAAACATAAATATAAATATAAAAACAATAAACTAATGCGTTATTACAATCCAAACACTTGCCTGTTAACATGTTTTGTGTATTTGTGTTTGTTCAAGTAAATACATTGACAAACATTAACTTCAAAATACAACCTGATTGTAAAGAGAGTTAGCTTATTACTATTAATATATATATATTTCATATTATTTTATGACTTAAATTTCCCAAAACGTTAATTTTCAGACAGAATTTAAAAAAAAAATCATATATTTTTTCTACATAATATGACTACCTTGGAGGGCCTGAGTGCGAGTTAAACGTAAATATATCTATTCTTTAAATCTCTAAACATAATATACCCTAAATCTATTTTCGGGCGACAGGGTGGTCGCCTCACAGCAAGAAAGTCGCTGGTTTAAGCCTCGGCTGAGTCAGTTGGCGTTTCTGTGTGGAGTTTGCATGTTCTCCCCTTGTTGACGTGGGTTTCCTCCGGGTGCTCCGGTTTCCCCCACAAGTCCAAAGACGTGGTATAGGTGAATCTGGTAAGCTAAAATTGTCCATAGTGTATGTGTGTGAATGAGTGTGTATGGATGTTTCCCAGTGATGGGTTGCAGCTGGAAGGGCATCTGCTGCGTAAAACATATGCTGGCTAAGTTGGCGGTTCATTCCGATGTGGTGGCCCCTGATTAATAAAGGGACTAAGCCGAAAATAAAATAAATGAATGAATGAATGAAATCTATTTTCCCCATTAAACTGAATCCAAATGAAACGTTTGAGACGAATTAAAACCTGAGCAGGACTGAGAAACAGGCCGAGCGACAGCAGGATGTTGACCATATCTGCTTCCCGAAGACTTCCGGTCAGCTGCCGGTCAAAGAACACGCAGGACAGAAGAACTTTACGAGGCAGTTCGTCCGTCCAGCCCGGAGGACGCTCCTTTAGGACACAGACAGTGAGGGTTAGAGGAGAAACACCAGACCTGTGGCTCAGGCCATGTTCACACTGGTATTAAGATGCGCTTTTGTCAATCTGATCACAACACTAAGTACCATGAACAAGCTAGCCAATCGACCCTTGTGTATTGTTCAAATTTATCACCCTTTCGGTATGTTGGGAGCTGTTTTTGCCCTATTGACTTCCAAAGCAAAGCCATGACAGCATATAATCATGTATCACCACAATCATGCATTCTTGATTGCTGGTGGTTTTCCCTGTTGGAAAGGGGTAAAATGTAAAATTCTTCACAAAGAAACCAATCACCAATGGGGTATATGCACAGCTAGTGCTTTTCAGCCATTTATAAAACTCCTGTGGAAGATTTATGTGACTATTTTCAATTTGGTTCCTTTTATGGCATCGATGTTAAGATACAATCAGTTAAATAGACTTAATCATTTATTCAGCTGTTCAATCTTAAAATGGGATGAAAGACCGCGTAAACGCTAGCAACTTCAGTAGCAGTAGGCTAGCACAGAAACTCCATTGAAAATACTGGGGTAAGATAGACGGCGTGAACATTTTTTATTTAATGCAGTGCTTCTTATCAGGTCTGAGACCCACTTCATGTCATATATCTATCAGACAGTGAAGATCGCTGATTTTTAAAGAAATCAGATCTTAAATGTGGCAGCTTTGTAATGGAAAGACTGGAAGCGATTGGGCTGGCTGACTGACAAAGCAAATACACCATTGACGGACTATTCTCAGAGGGAGGTTTTTACAACAGTTTCTGCTGTTATGATCTCTCTGGGGTCGGCAAATGTGCTGGAATCTCAGTGAATACTAGCCTCACAGATATGCGATGTTAATCTACATAAAGCTTGAAATCTCTTCTTTTAAACGAACCAAATAGACTTGAAAATGAATGTTCTCTGGTTTTGTAATCTGTACAAAACCAACGTGAGGTAAGGACCTCGAGAATTCCCACCATTTAAAAGCAAATAAAGTGATAACAACTAATTGAAAGCCCACGAATTTGTAAACAAAAAGGCCACTGTTATTTTATGAGATTTGCTGTCACGAATAAGTCCAGCATGATCGGATGAGGCATTATTAAGATGACGATAATAACAAAAGTAAACAGAAATGGCCTTAAAGTAGGTTGGTGTCGTGAGTTTTTTTGTGAACACTATTGACTGTTTTTTTAAAAAGAAAGGAGCTACTCTATGTCCCACCCTCTCTTCATTTGAGATTACGTCAAACATAGAGTAAAAATGCACATTTCAAAGCCCATCACAGGACCTTTAATACCAGTTATGAACAGGGCCTGAGATGCAGACAGAAGCATGACTTCTTACACAGTGTTTGGAGGTCTGATTGTCTGCTGCGCTGCTGCTCTGCTCTTCTACTCCTGCGCTCACAGTTTTACCGTCTCTCGAAGGCTGTTTTTCCGCTGTGTCAGTCTCATCTGTCAGCATGGCGTCCTCTGCGTCTTTCTTCGCATCACTCACTTCTTTCTTCTTTGTCGTCTTTTTGTCTGACTTTTTGCTCTCCTCCTCCTTTAGAGAAAAGCAGATGTTAAAGGGTCACGAAACACCAAAACACATTTTTTGAGCTGTTGACAGTCATATATGTGTCCCACGCTGCTATAAACACTATTAGGACACATATATCGCACTAAAAAGTGAAAATTGGTTGTTTTTGCGTTATTTTGAGCAAATTCGTTCTTCCGGTTTGAAACGAATTTTTGAAGCTACGTCACGGCCATGAGATACATAGGGGTAAATCCAGCCAGGAGAGTGGCTGTCTGTCTTTTTGAGGACATTCTGACGCATCTGAGTGTGCGGCATTAATTCATGAGAAAGACGTGCTTCAAACCAATCAGCGCGCTCTATTGTGTATGACGTGAAACTTCATTAATATGCGTGATAGCTCCGGAGACTGTTTACGCTGTATAGACGGCAGAGAGACGCCACGTTGTGTTGCTAAAACAAGTGAAAGAACAAGAATTTGGAGACATGGGTCGTCGGTGTGCTGCAACAAGGTTTTGTTTTCATTTTCCCTCTATGAGAGAGCAGCTGGACTCACGTGTGGATTACAGTGCACGCGACACGCGACAGAAATGCATTTGTAAGGAACATTTTTACCCGAGAGTTTTTCGCATCTGGAAATGGTGAAATCCGGATTTGCCGCTCGTCTCCTTTTAATAAAAAGACACAGCTCCAGTTTGATTGTCCTGTCGCTACAGATTAGGTAGTGTGTGCAGTGTTCTTTGTTTAACCCAGATTGCAAAGTTTGTCGTATTGTCAGCTGTGCTTTATTAGTTTTTAAAGACAGACCTCAGTCAAAATGATTAAGTTAAGTTTACAGTATGTTAATATCACTGCAATATTACAGTACAATATTATAGACTGAAAGATCCGCTAATGCTGCTCTCCGAGTGTAAACATATAAACACAAACTATTCCCGTTGTGCAGGATTTTCGCCGCATTTTGTGACAGGATAGTCTATACACACACGGCTTTCTGACGCTACCTACCGAGTACTCAAGTTACAGAGAAATGCGGAGGATTTTTTTTTCTCCCATTCGCCGTGCGGTATCAAAGCCTCTGTGTTTCTTTTGCCTGTGATCAGCACATGGCCAAATGTTAACTCCCTTCTATGCAAATTTTACCCCTCTTTCCCTCCCCCGACACTCCCAGAGCTGGACACGCCCAACTTTCCTGACTTTTTTCAAACTAGAGGTGTGAAAACACCCTGCTGAGACAGGGGGGTTTCATGGCCCTTTAAGAAAACTCAGCAAGCATTAGATTTTAATGCTCTTTTTAATTATGTTTTGTAGATGTTTGCTTATTAATGAATGACTGACCACATTTACATTAGTGATGCACCGAAATGAAAACTCCTGAACGAAACCGAAAAGAGAAAAGCAAGGCCGGAAACCAAAAACCAAAACACTGAAATACCGAAAGAAATTATGCCAATTATTAGCACCATTGCATTTATGGCTATGACTGTGTACTAACCTTACTATAATCAAGGCATTGCAAGTGCACACATTAATATTAAAGTTGTAATTAGGCATAATTAGGATAATTAAGCAAGTTAGGGTAATTAGGCAAGTAACTGTATAACAGTGGTTTGTTCTGTAGACGATCGAAAAAATATATTGGTTAAGAAGGCTAATAATATTGACCTTAAAATAATTTTTAAATAATTAAAAACTGCTTTTATTCTAGCCGAAATAAAACAAATAAGACTTTCTCCACAAGAAAAAATATTATAGGAAATACTGTGAACAATTCCTGAATCTGTTCAACATCATTTGGGAAATATTTGAAAAAGAAAAAATGATTCACAGGAGGGCGAATAATTCTGACTTGAACTGTATGTGTGATAAAAAATGTACCGAACTAGTGTACCTTGGGAGTGCTGTTGTCCTGTTTGGCGTCGGTCTGCGGGATGCTGGTGTTTTGAGGCAGAATGCAGAGACACTGATACAGCTGAAGCCCAAAATCCCTCTGGAGCATCTCGCTGAACATCTCCGCCATCAAGCTCACCTGACAGCAGCACATGATAAAGGTCAGAAGATGATACTGCATCCTAAAATACAGCACTCAGCATAAATGAGTACACCCCTTTCAGAAAATGAACATTTGTATGCATTTCTCAGTGACTTTTTGGTGCATTTAAACAAAATAGTTACATTAAAATGTTATATGCATTAAAATAAGAAATAACAATAAAAAATAGAAAGATTTAAATTTAAATGATTTATTAGAAAAAAATACAAAATGTTAACTAAACTTGATATTTATGTTTCTCTTGACTTTTCTTGTTTATTAAAAGTTCATTTAATATTTCCGCCAACATATTCATTTGGGTGTACTCATTTTTGGATTGTGATCTTCAGTTTTTTTGTTAGATTAGTTCCAGTTTGGGCTTTGGAACTGACTAATAGGGATGGGTATCGTTAAGGTTTTAACAGTATTACTACTTTTATTGATACCATTTATTGGTTCGGTACTTTAACGGTTCCCTTATCAGTACTTTTTGTATGTTTTTTTCATAAAAAAAAAAAAAAAAACACAAACAAATTGAACAGAATTAAAAACACTTTGTTTTATTATTACATATTTAATTTAAAATAAAACGAAACCAATAATTGTAAAACAAATAAATATTTTTTTCCTGTAAAAGAATGTACAATGGTTTAAAGGAAAATGACTCCATTTTTAACCCTTCTTCTGGAGAAAAATCAACATGTTTGACTTTTTGGCAGAAGTCAGGACTTTTCTTGGTTTATTGTACTCCCTGCAGTTGAAATTACACTCTTTGAATTGCAAAACGCAGTATGAGAAAATGTTTATGATTTTTCATTAACGCATTCTCATAAATGAGTTAACGGTGTTTTGTGAGTTACATTCTCATAAATGAGTTAACGGTGTTTTGTGAGTTAACTGTGTTTTAAATATAGTTTTGAGCATCTTGCAATGTAAAAATAAGCAGTTTTTTTTATAATTTCTTAATAAGCATAGTTTATTATTAGGCTATTGATAGGCTATATTTGTAAATACAGCTGATGTAAAAGCATTTTTAATGTTTAAGATTTATTTAGGCTGCTGCAGAAAAAAAAATACTGTTTTCATTGTAACCAAATGTGTGTGTTTATTTAACTATTAACGTTATACTAATTTAGGTTACTGACTGCTGGCATAACGATGTGGATGATGTAACGTTACCGTTAGTAGCTAAGCAGTCAAAAACGTTTCATTACTTTTCATTGCAGTTAACGCACTTTTAAAAGATACTTTCACTTAGCCAAATTGCTTGCGTTTCTGCTTATACAAGAAAACAACTTGTTGCGTTTGTTGCAACGGGCATTGTCGCTGTCCACTCGAGAAATGCAACCCGTTTGGTTCGCCCCGTAAGCTTTCGAGCTGTGTGTGCGCAAAAGTCTGTGTCGCAAGCTATGTGTGTGCGCTTAGCGCGAGCCTCCGCTGAGTGCACGCACACAGCCGAGAACTGTGAAGGCTTTTATAATTGACGCGCTCGCCGGAAACACGAGCATTTCTCATGTGAGGTTGCCAACTGTGCAGACGAATATGGAATATGGCAAATTAGAAAAGGTTGGTCAGTTAAATCATGCTACTGTAAGTAATGTTTATTCAGCAATAATTGTCCAGTACCGATAACAGAACCGTTAACGTCAGAGTTTATCGATACTTCGGTCTTTTATAATTTAGCACCGAAACCGATAAAGTACAGAGTTTCGGTACCCATCCCTACTAACTTATGTAATGTATATGCACAAATATAAAAAACAAAATATAAATTTAACATTTACATTAGCCCGTTGCACACAGTGATACGGTAAATATCTGGAAAATTACCAGAACGACTTTACCGTTGAGTTTAAAAAGCGCTGTTCAAACAGGCGAGAACATTCCAGATTTTTCCGCAAAAGACACATCCATTCCAAAATAACGGTAAAGTCTGACGTCATTAATCAGAAATGAGCTCTAAGCGGCAGCGCCTTGTATTTGTAAACAAAAAAAAAAGTAATTTAAAAGTGGTCAGGCTTTTTGTTGAGGTTTCACATTTATTTAATACATTAGCATTCATGTAATTGCATTCGTCCCAGCGACATCGAAGGCAGAAGCGCTAACCGCAGCGTTGTTTACACGTTTTTTACAATTTACGTTACAAATTCTGTGGATAAGTGGATAAGTTTTGTGAATAACTTCAATGAAAGCAAATAGAGAAACACTTTCGCATGTTGAGATGTAGGCTGTATTTATTTGTGTGCTAGCCCTTACCGGAGCACTCCTTCACATGCAGCTGAAGCAGAGCTTGAAGGTACACAAACAGCGGTTTAGAAGCTAAACATGTCTGGAAAAGGATTCAAAGGCTTTTAATAAACAGCGCGAATGTGAATGCGTCTGAATGTTCTAATTGGTTGGAGTAGACATCTCACGTCTAAACATGAATGTGCTCTTTCCGGCAATTTTCCTTCTGCGCTCACACAGAGCGGCATTACAGAAAATTACTGGTAATGTTACAACTTCTTTTTCCGCAAAATTGCCGGAACGAATTTACCAGCATTTTCAAACAGCCATGTCACCCTGCAGTCCAAGACCGGTTACTCACTAAAGCCAAGTAGGGCTGAGCCTGGTCAGTACCTGGATGGGAGTACCTGGATTTTGGACCACTGCTACTCTCCGTTCCGGGATGCTTACAAATCCCTCCCCCGCCCACCATTTGGCAAATCAGATCACTCTTCTGTTCTGCTCTTGCCTGCTTACAGGCAGAAACTGAAACGGGAACCTCCCACCCTCAGGACGTTTCAGAGCTGGTCAGACCAATCGGATTCCATACTTCAAGACTGTTTTGATGACGTTGACTGGGAGATGTTCCGGGCAGCTTCTGATGACGACATCGAAGTGTACTCAGATACAGTTACGTGCTTCATCAGAAAGTGCATAGAAGACGTAGTCCCAACAAAAACTGTCCGCATCTACCCTAACCAAAAACCATGGATCAATCGCGAAGTTCGAACAGCCCTATCAGTGCGAACTTCCGCCTATAAATCCAGAAATGCTGAGGAACTAAACAAGCAAACTACAACCTCAGGAAAACGATCAAAGCAGCAAAACGTCAATACAAAGACAAGGTAGAGGGTCAATTTAACACCAATAATGCAAGGAGCATGTGGCAGGGACTTAATTACATCACGGACTTTAAAAGTAATAAATCCGCCACTGTGAACATTGCTGCGTCTCTCCCGGACGAGCTCAACTCGTTCTACGCCCGCTTTGAAGCCCAGAACAGCCCACATACACAGCGCGCTTGCTCTGAAGCCCAGGACAGCGCACATACACAGCGCGCCCGCTCTGAAGCCCAGGACAGCACACACACACAGCGCGCTCCCGCGGCCGACACAGAAACCGCCAGCACACTCTCTGTTTCTGTAGCGGATGTAACGAGATCTTTCCGTCGCGTGAATATCCGAAAAGCTACGGGCCCAGATGGCATCCCTGGACGTGTACTTAAAGCATGCGCACACCAGCTAGCGGGGGTTTTCACGGACATCTTTAACCTCTCGCTCTCTAAGACAGCTACTATTGTGCCAATACCGAAATCAGCTAAAATCACATGCTTGAATGACTGGCGTCCAGTTGCACTGACACCCATCTTCAGCAAGTGCTTTGAGAAGCTGATTAAAAACCACATCTGCTCTGTACTGCCCGCTAACACTGACCCTCTGCAATTTGCATACAGAAACAACCGCTCCACAGATGATGCTATTGCTTTCACCTTGCACACTGCTCTGTCTCACCTGGAAAACAAAAACACATATGTGAGAATGCTGTTTGTGGACTACAGCTCAGCATTCAACACCATAGTGCCTGCCAAGCTGGTGGTGAAGCTCCAGGCTCTGGGCCTACACAGCTCTCTGTGCAACTGGATCCTGGACTTCCTGTCAAGCAGACGCCAGGTGGTCAGAATGAACAACATCACCTCATCCACACTGATCCTCAACACTGGTGCTCCACAGGGCTGTGTTCTCAGCCCACTCCTGTACTCCCTGTACACACATGACTGTACATCCAAACACAGCTCCAATGTCATCGTTAAATTTGCTGATGACACAACGGTGGTGGGCCTAATCACCGATAATGATGAGAAGGCCTACAAAGAGGAGGTGCACGCTCTGACGCAGTGGTGTCAGGAAAACCACCTCTCACTCAACATCAGCAAAACCAAGGAGCTGGTGGTGGATTTCAGGAGAGAGAAGAAAGAACACACTCCCATCACCATCAACGGGACACCAGTGGAGAGAGTCAGCACTTTCAAGTTTCTTGGAGTACACATCGCTGAGGATCTGACATGGACTGCCCACACAGACGCAGTGCTGAGGAAGGCACAACAACGTCTCTTCTTCCTCAGGCGTCTCAGGAGGTTTGGAATGAGCCCCCACATCCTCCGCTCGTTCTACACCTGCACTGTGGAGAGCATCCTCACTGGCTGCATCACCACCTGGTACGGAAGCAGCACCAGCAGCAATCGCAAAGGTCTACAAAGGATTGTGCGAACTGCTGGACGTGTAGTAGGAGGTGAGCTTCCCTCCCTCCAGGACATCTATACCAGGAGGTGCATGAGGAAAGCCAAGAGAATCATCAGCGACTCCAGCCACCCAAGCCATAGACTTTTCTCTCTGCTACCCTCAGGCAGAAGGTTCCGCAGCATCCGGTCACGCACCAGCCGACTGAAGGAAAGTTTCTTCCCTCAGACTATCAGGCTGATGAACACTTAACACACCCCACACAAACTCTTCCATACCCCGCACTGCACACCATCAAGATGTAGCATGCACTGCACTTTAACAAATCCATACTTAAAACAATACTGCCTACGTATCGCTGTCAACATTGCCAATTTTACATTGTCTTGTTTTTTTGTGAGTATGTTGTTGTACACTGCACTGTCTGTATCCTGCACTGTCTGTATTTTTGCACTGTCTGTATATTGCACTGTCTGTATTTTGCACTGTCTGGATTTTGCACTGTCTGTATTTTGCACTGTCGTTGTATTTACACTGTCTGTATTTTGCACTGTCTGGAGCCAGCACCTAAGCTTTTCACTCATCATAGCACACGTGCTGCTGATGATGTGACAATAAAAGTGATTTGATTTGATTTGATTTTGAGACCACATGAGAGAACTAGGTTGCTGTTGAAAGTGGTGTCAGAAGTGAGGCCAGCAGGGGGCACCCAGCCTGTCCTCTGCGTGAGTCCTAATGCCCCAGTATAGTGAAGGGGACACTATACTGTCAGTGAGCGGCGTCTTTCGGATGAGACGTTAAACCGAGGTCCTGACTTTCTGTGGTCATTAAAAATCCCATGGCACTTCTCGTAAAGAGTAGGGGTGCAACCCCGGTGTCCTGGCCAAATTCTCTTCATCTGCCTTTACCCAATCATCCTCATCCACTGAATTGGCTCTATCACTGTCTCTCCACTCCCCCTATAGCTGGTGTGTCGTGAGCGCACTGGCGCTGTTGTCCTGTGGCTGCCGTCACATCACTTGCATTTTTTCAGAGATATGGAGTGATTGTAAGAAAGTGTCTGGTGCAAAACTGGTGCAAGTGTGGGTTAAAGTGACAGAGAGATGAAAGAGTGCTTTTTCTTCTGGTGGTTTGTGAAGCCCACTCACCTGTGCGAGGCACACTCAGAATTGATAATGTTTTGAGGTTGTCATGTGGTGTGATGTGGATCCATGAGGGGTGTAATCATTGTCATCATGCTTTGCTTTTTGACTTATTTACACACACCTCACAGCTGTCTCGTGTTTGAAGAGTCTGCGGCTCCAGCAGCGACGACAGAGAAACCGCAGACAGATTGAGTCCAGCTGACGGGTGAAAAACCACAGACGGAGATTCTGGGAGCGACAGGTCATCTTCCTGAAGGACAAAAGAGAAAACAGATGAGCTTGGCTTAGGGCTGTGCATTATAACAATGTGTCATGTTTGGTCTCGCTGTACGTCTGTTATTTCACAACACATGATGGAGAATTTATTTATTTTTATTTGATTTAAATCGAGGCGATGTGGTGGCGCAGTAGGTAGTGCTGTTGCCTCACAGAAAGAAGATCGCTGGTTCGAGCCTCGGCTGGGTCAGTTGGCGTTTCTGTGTGGAGTTTGCATGTTCTCCCCGCGTTCGTGTGGGTTTCCTCCGGGTGCTCCGGTTTCCTTCACAGTCCAAAGACATGTGATACAGGTCAATTGGGTAGGCTAAATTGTCTGTAGTGTAAGAGTGTGTATGGATAATTCCCAGAGATGGGTTGCAGCTGGAAGGGCATCCTCTGCGTAAAACATATGCTGGATAAGTTGGCGGTTCATTCCGCTGTGGAGACCCCAGATTAATAAAGGGACTAAGCTGAAAAGAAAATTAATGAATGAATGATTTGAATCGAGATTAACCTAGTTACTTTAACTGTCATAATTGTTAACCATACAGCAACCAACGACATCGGATCACATCGAAACACTGCCCCCTCTCATACACACACTGCACTACCTATTAGAGTATGCTTTACTTTCGAAATGTGGAATAAATGCATCCTATTTGGCATTTAAATTCTTTTAAATTCTTTTGAACATAATTAGGTGCTGCTTGTCAATCAGAAAACGCTTCTATGTTTGTTTTTGCTGTCAACTGCGAGAAAAAATTATCGATAAAAGAGTCATAATAAACCGCTGTGAGTTTAACTGCAGGCACTGCGTGATGCTCGTGCAAGCGAGGTTTTATTTATTTATTTATTTCCTTTATTTAGCCAGGAGTTCACATTGAGACAGTACTGTCTCTTCTTCCGGTGAGACCTGGTCAAGACGGCAGGCAGCAGACAACATTAATCGTCTTCTTGCAGACGTGGCAATAAGCCTTGACAGGCCTAAAGCTGGATTTATACTTTCGCCTGGCGCCGCATCGCGCACCTCCGCTGACTGCGCGTGCACCTCGCGAAACAGACGAGGCTTTTATACTTGCTGCGTTCGCCGTTGTGATATTCTTTAAAACGACAGGGGCCGGTCAAAAGAAACTGACCGTAAAGTCAGACAGATAAACAGAGAAGTAGGAAGTTTCCGGAACTACGTCATGTCATTAATATCATTCAATATTTTTAAACTAATTATTTTTATTGTTTTTATAATTTTTTTGAATGATTATAAGGATTTTTATAACCATTCAAGGTTTTTTAAATCAAATTTGATGCATCACTTGGTTTTGTTTATATCTCGGACAGTTTTACCTATTAAAGTTTATTAAAATATTAATGACAAGAGAACATGGGCTGCTCTACAAATATGTTTTTTATTATGGCAAGAATAAAATCAAAAAAAGTACACTTACAGATGTTTTTTTAGATTTAGCCCGCTCCACAATTCACACATTTACTGTCTGGATGGTTTCTGTCCTCTTCTTATGCTAAAAAGGCAATAATGGTCCAACATTCCTGACCTTTATCACCAATAAAGCCTAGAAAAACAGGGCATCAGTATATTGTAAACCGATAGGTTCAAATACTCCTTCCCAGTTATCAAAGAAATAATTTGTTCCTTAATTAAAGTTTTGTAGCTATTAAAGTGTTTTCAATTCAAAACTGTAATATGTACATCAGTGTTAAACCTATGACTGGTGGAAAAACTTATTTCTGTAATTGTGTACCCGGGTCTCCACTTTTGCACTGTTCGCCCGAGTCTCAAAAAATGCCGTGCGCACCGCCAGCCAAAATGATGTAGCGCGCACCCAAAGCAAACTTCCACTAACACCGCGATAACGTCACATTCGCCGCGCGCACTCAAGCGAACTTGCGGACGTGTCGAGTATAAACCAGGCTTAAGCCAGTCTTTAAATCTTGAGTCCTCCAGCCAGAGGTCTGAAATCTTGCATTTCCCCATGTTTTAATTTAATTAATGAACGAAAGTGAGCTCACCTATATGGTTGGCAGCCGGTTACCCAGTTTGTATCAGCGTGAGCGCGAAGGAACCCCAGCTCACATGATATCGCTCAGGTCCTATTCTCAACATATAAATAAATCCACGCAAATTTTAGAATAAAGACCTGCACTTAACACAAATTGAAAATTATTCTAAAAAAATTGGGCTCAAAAAATTTAATACCTTGTGAGATGACATTTATTACATTTTAAGGCCCTTAATTTTGGCTAATTTCATTTACTACCTTTTGCAACCCCTCGGACACCCTGTTATACTGTAAAACCGCGATATTTATTGATTGTGGGCCACAAATATCGTTATCATGATAATAACATGATTAATCGTGCAGCTCTACCTTGCGTGTCACCCAACTCGGCCGCAAACTCCACGCAGAACTTCTTAAGGACTTCTTAGGAGACTCCATCTTCCACACATCAAAGAATATCGCACAACACGAGAGAGAGCGATGCAAGCGTTTCTTTATATGTGTTTTAAGCTGTGCCCCTTTTAAGGTGTTTATCAATACTTGGTGGTTTATTAGTCGTGTGGGACTGAGTGAAATTTGCCATTCTTTTTTCTAAATTCGATATTTCTCTCACTGATCTGTGTTTTGGTGTATCGTACGTTTTGTTGGTCATATGTTAGGCTAGTCATTAAATCAATTTTTAACCACGTAGGATTGTCTTTGTTTTGCCTCACAGAAATGGTCACTTTAACAGTAAAACATCCTTGCTACCAGCGTATTAAAGTTTAATAAAACTTCTAAAACTATTTATCTACCTCACAAAAAGTATAACTCCATTTTTAAATAAATAAACAATTAAAAAGTCTGCTCAGACGAGCGGACAAAGTCATTGTTATTTTTATTTTATTATATTAACTATATGTTAATTCTGAATGTTGATAATAAATAATAACTTGTTATTATTAATCACTAACATTCATTAATTGAGCTAATTTCCTACTAGAAGCTGTCTCTGATGCGAATTGCAACATATTTTGTAATATTTATAAGACCATATGTTTTATAGGACTATTACAGTACCAGCTGTAAGCTCGCCCACTCTTCTTCTGCTGGCACTAGATTCCACACATCTGGCATTAAGACCGCGACGGTCTCCACTTTATCTCCTGAAAGATATCTCAGCTCCGCCATCTTGTACCTGCAGAGGGTGAGAAAGACTTGTAGAGACATTTAAAGGGATAGTACACCCACAAATTGAAAATAACTTCACTTAATTCTCCCTCATGTGGTTTTAAATCTATATGAGCTTCTTTCTTCTGTTGAACACAAAGAAGATAGTTTGAAGGCACTAGACCTGGTGACTGATTTTGGTCCCTCTTGTTCCTTTCATTTAGGCTATTTATTCACTTATTTATTATTATTTCGCATTACTGCCTAAGTTACTGACTTTAGGCAGTAATATATGTTTTATAGTGATAATAATATGTATACAGTTTCACTTTTACTGGTTTTATCAATGAAGGTTATGCAACAATACCGTTTACATAGACAGATCATTACTTCAGCACCAAACGAGTGCTTTAAATCATATTTTATTTTCCTTATTTCTTTCCGTTTTATTTCAAATAATATAAATGTTTAAAATTTTAGGTAAAGACATCAAACTATGCCCACACATGCAAGCTAACACACGGTTAGACTATTCTATAACCGGTAAATAAATCTATAGTGAAGCATAACTGTCATCACGCTTTATTGCCTAAAGTAATGGGATGTTTCTTTTCACAACTGTAAAAGTGTGCTTTAGTGATTTCAACATGAAAGCAAACATTCAAAAGGGTTCTGCATTTTGTCAATTTTAGCTGTCCAACTAGACATTTTTATTAGTTATATAAACCCCGAACTGAAAAATATAAAAATGACAGGCAGGTGCGTCTCTGCTAAAATCAATTTAACGGCAAATTTCTTTGCGCTTTTTCCTTTGGAGCTCAAGAGAGTTGTATTTAAAGAGTTAGTTAACCACAACATGTAATGAATTAGGCTGCTTGCCTTCATGTTATTCACTAGTCCCGTTTTCTCCCGTGGGAGTTTAGAGTGCGCTTCCACCACCGCGTGCGCGTTTTAAAGGCTATATACGCGGTGACCTGATCTCTGGACTGTTGCTTTAATTTCACGGTTTTCATAATTTAATTGCTTTTTCATAATATAAAATATGTAAATGTGTGTTCTGAAGGTTGGAATGGCGGGAGTGTTAGTAATTAATGACAGAATGAATTTTCAGTTTTGAGTGAACAATCCTTTATGAAAAATGAGGGGGCACAAATTCTTTCTGCCCCCTTTTGCCATCCCCAACCCCCCCGTAGCGCCGGGCCTGCTCCAACTCTAATCAAACACGGCTGATGCAACTAATCAAGGGCTGTTTCTCATATGCTTTCTTCAGCGATCTTGCGTCCTCGTGTTCTCGTGTAACGCCATCATCATCCGCTGAAGTTCAGTTCCAAAACTCAAGACCGTTCCCGGATGTGTTCCTGATATCAAGGACGCACTGATGCAGACTTGAGCACCGAACTTGCTCTAGAAGTCCCAGAAATCATTGCGACTGGAGGTGGGAAGCGCAGCATTTTATATAGATTTATTATTAAAGTTCAGAGATATAACTTGTATACTCAGGAGTTTCCCTAAAAGAGGAGGTGAATATAAACATTACCATGAACATCTTTATAAAGGCATAAACACATTAAGGGAGTTTATTTGCTGAAATTCATATTAAAATCAGTTTTATTTATATTGTGCAACGTATATCTGTAAGGTCTTTATGCATAGTACATATTGTGAAATGGGGGAAAACAATAAATTGTTGAATGAATGCTGAAATGTTTACATTTCAAAATGAAAAGTTTCTGGTTAAAAATGCGTGAGGGTCATGTGACCATCGGGAAGAACGCAGCATCTCATTTCTCACAGGACGCGTTCTCTGTCCTCGCGGTCTCCCGAGTTCATTCTTCCGAGGTGACCTGGCAAGACCGGTCTTCACAAGAACACAAGTCCGTTCTCTGCGTTCTTGGAATTGAGAAACAGCCAAGGTGTTCAGGAATCTTTTGAACACCTTGATTATTTGGGTCAGCTGTGTTTGATTAGGGTTGGAGCAAAGCTGTGCAGAGCTGTGGCCCTCCAGGAATTGAGTTTGAGCCCCATGCCTTACAGCTGAAGGTAAAATTATTCGCCCTCATGTGAATTGTTATTCTTTTTCAAATATTTCCCATGTTATGTTTAACGGAGCGAGGAAATTTTCACAGTATTTTCTATAATATTTTTTCTTCTGGAGAAAGTCTTATTTCTTTTAGTTTGGCTGGAATTAAAGCGGTTTTTACATTTTTCGAAACAAATTTTAAGATCAATATTATTAGACATTAATAATCTACACTAAACAGAATTCAAATTTAACAAGAGGGCTAATCATGTTGACTTCAACTGTATGTAAATCACAAAGTGACATATTGTAGTGCTGTTCCAAAGTTTTTAAAAGTCTCGCCAGGGATGCATAAACAACAACAACAGAACTGTAATATTTTTTACAATTTAGAATAACTCAGTTTGAATACATTTCAAAATGTAATTTATTCTGGTGATGCCAAGCTTGTGAAGCCAAAATTGTCACAATCCTTCAGAAATTTGAATATACTGATACGCTGCTTTTTTCTTTTTAAAAAAGTATTAACAATTTTGGAAAAACATTGTGATTTTTTTTTTCAGGATTCTTTGGTTAATAGAATGCTCAAGAGTAATTATTATAAATAATTCATATATACAGTTTAAGTCAGAATTATTCGCCCTCCTGTATATTTATTTTCCCAATTTCTGTTTAACGGAGAGAAAAAAATATTCAACACATTTCTAAACGTAATAGTTTTAATAACTAAATTATAATAACTGATTTCCCAAACTTCCCAAAACTTCTCCTGCCTAAATTAACTCAGCTCTCCGTGCCCACCTCTGTCTGTCAGTGGCTCAACAGCTTCCTAACGGACAGGCAGCAGCTGGTGAAGCTGGGAAAATTCTCATCCAATACCTGCACAATCAGCCCTTGCCCCGCTCCCCCAGCTGCTGAAACAGTTCTACACCCCCATCATTGAATCAGTCATCTGCACATCAATAACTGTCTGGTTTAGCTCAGCTACCAAATCCTACCTCCGAAGACTACGTCGAATAGTTCGGACTGCTGAGCGAATCATTGGTACAACCCTGCCTACTCTCCAAGAACTGTACTTATCCAGAGCGAGCAGAAGGGCTGCCAAAATCACTCTGGACCCCTCACACTGCCTCTTTGAACTGTTACCTTCTGGTCGACGCTACAGAGCACAGAGCACCAGAACAGCCCGACACAGTTTCTTCCCTCAGGCAATCCATCTCACACTTGATAATAGTAATTGTGGAGCTCACATCACTACTTGCTATACACTTTTTATACACCTATTTAACAACATACATTACATGCCAATTTGCACATAACAGCTGCACATATACCATTGTATATAGTAATTTACCTGTACATACACTTGTTAATTTGTATATTTGCATTCACTACTTACTTCTATTTTTAAAATATATTTATTATCTGTTTTTAGTCCAGTCTGTAATTCTGTTGCACTGTAGAAGCTCTGTCATGAAAACAAATTCCTTGTATGTGTGAACATACCTGGCAATAAAGCTCTTTCTGATTCTGATACTTTTATCTTTGCCATGATGTCAGCACTGTAAACAGCATTTGTGAAATATTTGAAAAATAAAACAAAATTCACAGAAGGGCTAATAAACTGTAAGTAACAATTATAAGTAATAATTATAAATGTTTTGATCAAATTTAAAAAAATTATAATGAATTTAAAAAAAAAAAGTCTTCAAAAATTATTTTATTTACTTGAAAAAATAAACTAAAAATAAAACTGTAACTGAGCACAGACTTTAGAACAGGACTGTATGAAAATGGCTACAAGGTCTGTTTACACCAGGTCACTTCATGTGCTTTTTCTGATTGGATAGCTATCAGATGAGTGTAAATGCCCCCGAAATGCATTCAAGACAGATACAAATCCGATTGCTCAGACCACTTCAGGAGGTGTTTTGGGACACATTTCAGATGAAACTGGACTGATCTGGTTGTTAATATCACATATGAAAATTTGACTCCTCTCAAAATGCAAGAGCACACGTGTGGTGGGCTATATGACCGTCAGACATACAAGCGCAAAACCATAAGCAAGAGAAGGCCACAGGTGACAGTTCGTGATGAAAATTGACTTCCAACTATAAATGGAACCATTTTCACAAATCAGATAGTAATGCAATCAGAAAAAAAAAAAGCATAAAGTGATCAGGTTTAAACAGTTCCAGAGTAGTAGACTTTAGTTAGACAATACAACCTGACTATTAAATTAAAATGAAAAATGAGATAAACGGACCACTGTGTGCAGACTGAGAGGTCCAGTCCGGTTTGCTCCTTTAAGCATCTGACCGCCGTGTTGACCAGCGTCAAACTGTCCTTCGCTGGATTAGCTCCGTCCGCTTCAGGGGACCAGTGGCCTCCTGGAAGACGCAGTTCACCTCCATTGTCCACTATCAGAAACTATGAAGAAGAGGACCACACAATCACACATTAAACTCATTACACTTAATCATAAAACATGTTTTACATTTGTAAAAACTGATGACAACAAATGCTTTTCTTACTTCAAGTTTTTGTCCTGTTTATAGTCCAAATATCTAAAAAGTCTTAAATCAAGAAGCATTTTCTAGATGAGCAAAAACTACTGTCTTGTTTTTAGAAATGATGAGTCAAAATTAAATGGGTTTTTCCTTAAAACAATCTAAGTAATCTGCCAATTGGCTTAGTGAAATTATTTCCACTTTTAAATAAAATTATTTCGCTTATGCTACTAGCAGATTATTTAGCTTGTTTTAAGGGGGGGAAAAAAACTTAATTTTTACATATTATGTTGAAGTACTTCCAACAGAAATTGAATATTCAGTAGGGGGCAGGGCTTTCTTTTGGACATCATTCTTTTGTAGGAAACTACTGTATCACAAATACAGCAGAAGACCTACTGGAACCAGCATGGACTCAAGATTCTCACAGAAATCAGTCAAGTTTGATGAAAGAAAAATCATGGTTTGGGGTTACATTCAGTATGGGGGTGTGCGAGAGATCTGCAGAGTGGATGATCAACATCAACAGCCTGAGGTATCAAGACATTTGTGCTGCCCATTACATTACAAACCACAAGAGAGGGCAAATTCTCCAGCAGGATAGCGCTCCTCATACTTCAGCTTCCACATCAAAGATCCTGAAAGCAAAGAAGGTCAAGGTGCTCCAGGATTGGCCAGCCCAGTCGCCAGATATGAACATTATTGAGCATGTCTGGGGTAAGATGAAGGAGGAGGCATTGAAGATGAATTCAAAGAATCTTGATGAACTCTGGGAGTCCTGCAAGAACGCTTTCTTTGCCATTCCAGATGACTTTATTAATAAGTGATTTGAGTCATTGCAGAGATGTATGATGCAGTCCTCCAAGCTCATGATGGAGTCAGACACAATATTCATTCTGTTTCCACTGCAGCATGACTTTATATTCTATACTGGACATTATTTCTGTTCAGTGACAAGACTTTTGTCTAAGCAAAGTCAGACCTTACTGTCCTAATGAAATCATTAAAAATCAAGGCATGATCATATTTTATTGTGGTAAAATAAGCGTAATCTAGAGGCCTTTGCCTTTCATATAAGCCACTTCTGATACCAAATGATCAACTAGAAGCCAAGTTATTATACGTTGTTCCTAAAACTTAGATAGGCAACATAACTTTTGTCAGGTAGTGTAGTGTGCAAACTTTATATGTATATGTGTTTGTCGGTGTTACCCCATATCGAGCCATCCAGAATTGACTCAAGAAATTTCCTCACTGAGACAGCCATAGTCTGGACGTAGCCTTAACATAGTCTGATTATTTTACCATATTCACCTGTACTGTCTGATGTTATTTTAGCAAACTAAAACTAAGACTAAAACTATTGATCAAAAAACATTTTCGTTAAGAGAAAAATTGACAATAAAAGAAAAACTAAAACTAATTGAAAGAAACAAGTCACTGAACACCTAACTGAAGAAAATAATACTTAGCAAAAATAATAATAGTTTTCAGAATTAATAAGCAGTCATTCTGCGGATTTCACAGACAAACACATCAGTCAAGAGCATAATTATATACAAAACATCTTAAACATTAAACATAAATGACAAAAAAAAAATAATAATAATAATCTACGCATATTTGACTACAAATGTGATCTTTAATATGAAGAAGTTTGTCTGAATTCATTATATTTTACACTTTTGTTCATTTAAGTTGCATTTGTATGGTTTTCAGTTCAGTGTTCAAAGTATTACTTTTACAACTATTTTTATTACTAAGAGGTTTGCAGAAGACTTAATAAAAGCTGTGCAAACACTAAACTTTGCTCTGGTCGGTTAATCTCATATAATTTCTAAAACGAAATTTAAATGTATAAAAACTACATAGAAACGTGATCACAAGATAAAAACCAACACAAAACTAACAAAAGCATTAACGAAGCCAACTATAAATAAACTGAAATTTACTAGTCTCAAAATAATATCTCATTTAAACTGCAAAAACCTTGATGATGTCTAGCCTAGATGTTACGCTCCGGGAATTTTCCGTCTGTGTGTCTCTCTCTGTCTCGCTCACTCTCTCTCCTTCTCTCTTGCGCACACGCGCACCTGTTCTCTCTGTCTCTCTCTTTCGGTTTCACAGGTTCAACCCCTTCGAATTGTTATTGGCTGTAGGATCAGTCAATCATCATTATCTTCGGTGACTTTGCGGCTTCTGTGGCCAATCTGAGTGGTTGCCAGCGAGCGGGACGCTGGGGAGAGGCTTTTGCGTTCCTGTTTTGTTATTTGTTTTAATCTGCCTCCCGTTATTTCTTTTGTTTTGTTTTTTTGGTACTTAATATTGCTTTACCAAAAGTTGTTATTGTTATCTGGTTTATTTTCATAAATTTTCTTTCTATTCTTCATTTGAGATTATTTGCTGATATT
Organism: Danio kyathit; assembly: GCA_903798195.1. Taxonomy (NCBI): domain Eukaryota; kingdom Metazoa; phylum Chordata; class Actinopteri; order Cypriniformes; family Danionidae; genus Danio; species Danio kyathit. Next base: position 4,167,485 of record LR812528.1, on the reverse strand, counting down.
CCATGTTTTCCCCAGGGGGATTTGGAGAGGTAGATGTCACGTGACGTACATCCTTACATCACCTAGTAAACCTGTGTATAGACACACTAGGTTTAGGAGTGAGCACTGGCTTTGTATTTTTCTGTTTGGTTAAGTTTAGAGTAGGTAAGTTAGGACGGGTAAACGCCGAAGACTTGCTTTCGATTCTTTTGTTTTCAGTTAGGTAAAAGGATTATACTGAGTTAGTTGATTTTTGGTTTTGTTATTTTCTTTTCTTTCAGTGTCACTTTTGTCCTTTTCCCCTGCGGGGTTTATTTGTTTTTGTTTTTTTAAATTATGTTTGTTATTATAAATTGTATATAATTTACCTTTTGTGTTATTTGTTATCTATATTATTCTTCTTTATTATTACTATTTTCTTATTCTCTTTTTGGCAGTATTTTGCTTGATGCATGGTTCTTCTTCTCCCATATTACACAAAACTGTCACAATATAAATGTTATTTACTTCAGTCCCTAGTATAACATCATGAAGGCGTAACACTAGACAACAAAAAACAGTCAAGTTTGAGTTTACTAAGGTCTTTTCACAGATTGCAAGGCTTTAGATGTTCTTACTTTGAGAAGTGTGGAGGGATGAACAGCCTCCTTCTGCGTCTGACCGTCATTCGAGAGGTTACAACACTGTGAATACACGTCCTCAAGACATGGCATAGAAAACAACAGCACCTGCGTTGAGAACAGAGAATTCGTGAACCAATGCTGGAGAACGTAAGCCTGACATGACCTCATGATCTATACTCGTACCCTAACAGCAAAAGCATCATCGGTAGATTCGCAAACTTCAGCTTCAGTCTCCGGCTGGTTTGGTCCTATGTGGAAGAGACAGGGTCCTCTTAGAGGAAGTGGCTGATCCAGAGGGAAACTCTCCGTCCAGGACAGCTGGAGGTGGAAGAGGCTGGATGGGATGTGCAGGTGTGGATACCGGCGCTGAAGCTCCAGGTAATCACAGGCCTGGCTGGAAAAACCAAGAGCAAATGTCAACAAACATTTTTTTTACCATCTTAAAATTGTTGACAAACTACAGCATATGCTATCAATTTCCTATGCAGAAAGATTCATGCTTTTATGACCTTTAGGTTAGATTACTGTAATGTGTTACTAGACGGTTGGCCTGTTTCCTCAAAGCTTCAAAGGAAACCTAAAGAACTTTCTAAAGGTGTTGCACGTGTAAATTCAGCCAGCACAGCTTCAAATAGTGCATCTTCAGAAGCAGAGCCGTGTACAGCATTACAAAAAATGTTGTGCGCTCTGCTAGCCAAAATGATGTCATGTGCACACACCAAAAGTGAACATAAGCCAACACTGTGATGATGTCACATTGTGTGCACCCAAGCGAACTTGCAGACGCATCAAGTTTAAACATCACTGGCAGCTACCCCTCTGCAACTCACACATGGTCACCCACTGCGATCTGTGTGGGTGCTAGCACCCCAGTATATTGATGGGGACTCTATACTGCTCAGTAAACACCGTCTTTCGGATGAGATGTCAAACAGAAGTCCAGACTCTCTGTGGTCATTAAAAATCCCAGGATGTCCTTTGAAAAGGGTAGGGTTGTGTCCCCAGTATCCTGGCCAAATTTCGCCAGCAGTTTCTGTCCATCAAGGCCTCCTAACCATCCCCATATCATAATTGGCTTCATCACTCTGTCTCTTCTCCACCAATAAGTTGGTGTATGGTGCAAATATGGCTGCAGTCACATCATCCGGGTAGAGGCTGCAGACTGGTAATGGTTGAGGAGATCCCTCCCAAAGTCGGAAAAGCACTATTTAAATGTGATGAATTATTATTATTATTATCATCGTCTAATGTTTTTAATATTATTGGCTACTTGCAAAGCCTTGAATGACTAGCTCCCCAGTACTTGTGTGAGCTCCTGGTGAATTACAGCCCCTCACGTCCACTACGCTCAATTAGCAAATTATCAAAATCAACTGTAGGCAGTAGATTCGTCTCATATCTGGCAACATGGGTGTCGCTAGGCTGATTTTAGCCTGTCCAAAAATCTATTTAGCCCGCTTAAAAATGTCACCCGCCCCCAGGTGTTTTCCCTTTCATATGCTCTTTTGAAGAGCAGCAGACATTAGCGCTGTTTTTTTTTTAGATGCCGTGTCAAGTTAAAAGAACTTCAAGTTTTACATGTAGTGCCGCTCATCACTGTCAGTTCCATAGCAGTGGACCAATCAAAAAGAACTCATAGGCGGGATAAGCATTGCAAGTTTCTGTTTACAGGTGCTCAGTGGCGGTGTGCAGATACCCTCGAGGGTCCATACACATTTTTACTACTAAAATTACATGACTTTCGAGTCAATTTTCATGACCTAATGTTTCATGTAATGTCTATGTATACATGGTAAATATTAAGAAAAACAATGCATGCTCAAATCATAACATGCACCAACTTATTTGGCTTAAACGTATTTTTAGATCAATGTAAAATTGATTTAGATAATGCTGACACGGCACTAATAATGTGAGAGCATGTTTTAGGCCAAATACAGAAAAGTAAAGACAACTAACTTATATTTAAGTATACAGATATTTGTTAAACTCATTTCCATGACTTTTCCCAAAAATGTTTTTCCTAATGCCGAGTTCAAACGACATGATTTTACCCCCGATTTTGACTCGCCGACAGGTTTTGAAAAATCGCAGACAAATGCCTGAAATCAGTGCTCGTGCACGCGAGTAAAAATCACACAGTGTGAACGATCAAGGACGCGATCTGAGAGAATCGCCGATGAGTCACCCATGCCTGTGAGATATTTGGCATGCTAAATATCTGGAGCTGTCGACGATTCAAATCATGTCGTGTGAAATGAGTTTTGACTGAAAATAACATTGGCGATCGCCTACAGCCAATGAGAGAGCATAGTATGGGTACCTGCAAGCCAGCGGGAGGTTGAGGGAGAAGTTAAAAGCGCTCTTTTTTTAGTTTATTTGGACCCAAGAAATAGAATAGTAGAAAAACTAGTGTAAATTTGGCCAGAGCACCCGTTTGACATGTCGTCTAAGCAATATCACAACCAGGTCGAAAGAGAAAGTTAAGGAGAAATTGCTGATTCCCTTCAAACCCAGGTGAGCAAATTTGTACGTTTTCTACCCCATTAAAAGGCTTCTTTCTCATTATGTAGTTAATAACAAAAGATATACTACGTGTTTTTGGTTTTGAGACAAAGTTTGGACTAAGTTGTCGGCAATTCTTCCTAATGTAAAGTCATGCAACGTGAAACCCCCTGTCGCCGATCCATCTTACAGTGTAAACAAAGCAGCGACAAAACGCTAGCCCAGATAGTCATGCAGCGTGAAAACATCTGTGATACGACTACTTTGAAAATCATGCAGTCTGAACTCGGCATAAAGTTAAGACTTTTCCAGGTTTTCCATGACCGTGTAAACCCTGTCTCTGCTTTATGCTGAACTTTTTTCGCACTAATCTGAAGCATTGTGTCTTGCAATTCAGAAGCAAAGATGTGTTCTGTGTGAACGAGCCCTTACGTGTCCCTGGAGAAGCAGGAGAACAGAGGCACGCTGTGTGTGGCTGCAGAGCTGCTCTTTTTGGGCGCTTCCTCTTCCGATGTGGCCCTCCATCTCTTCCGTTTCTGGTGCATGAGGTCTCCTCCCCACAGCCCTCCGCCACCGTCCTCCCTAAATCCCAATACAGACACATTATCACAAGTTCATGAGTTAAACTGAATTAATCAGACTGTTTTAAAAAATTCTATTGATACTTTATTTGGCTATACCAGGGATGGGCAAACTTGTTCCTGGAGGGCCGGTGTCCCTGCAGACTTTTGCTCCAACCCTAATCAAACACACCTGCCTGCAGCTTTCTAGTGATCTTGAAGACACTGATTAGTGTGTGTTCAGGTGTGTTTGACTAGAGTTGGAGAAAAAGTCTGCAGGGACACCGGCCCTCCAGGATCAAGTTTCCCCATCCCTGGGCTATACTGTATGCACAGGGACTTTTAATTTTCAGACAGCCAGTTTAATTTTCATCCACTCACCAGCGTCCACCTCTTCGTCCTCCCATCCCCTCCGAGTGCCTCTTCCGTGCTCCACCCCATCCGTCAAACGGCCCATTCCAGCCCATCTGCTGGTGATGGGACAGCTGGATCATCCCGCCTGGGACATATCAGACATAGATTTAGATGACTAACACAGGATTATGCAGCACCCCTAATGGACCCTTTTCACATTTCCAGGTTTCTCATTAGTGGAAGTCGTCATAGTTGGTAAACTTAAAGCTCAGTGAATAGGAGAGCGCAACAAATAATTGTTTTACAATCCTGAAATAATAAAAGAAAAACTCCTTGATGGTGTAATCAAGACGTTTCAGAAAAAGGAAATAAAATGGTGTGAGACTGATAACGGCAGCCAGAACAGGGTATATGCAGGAATCCTAAAGATAATTTCAATACCTTTTTAAGACTTTTTAAAGACCGTCTCAGAATATTTTAAGACCTCATCGCCACTTCAAGTTCTAATCAGTATCAAACCTTTAACTTAATAAACAGTTGTAATTAAATAAATCAATGGAGCACCATCATCCAACAGAACTCAGATAAGCTCGGTAGAAACAAAGCTTGAAATAATAAACTATGCAGTTGTTGTCAGCAACAGGACGTACTCCGGCCCGAACCAATCCCGTGGATTGAGCACGCCGTTGTTAATATTAGAAGGAAAATAAATCTATTTTTGCTTTTTTGGAGTCAAACACTTTGGACAACGCTTGAACAAAATTTAAGACCTCATAAAAACACGGTTAAGACTTTTTAATACCTTTTCAGGGGCTTAATTTTCTCATAATTGATTGATCAACTTTTAATACTTTTTAAGACCCCGCGGACACCCTGCAGAAGAGAGAATGATGTCAGATTTACTGTCCTGCCCCCATAAACGCTGCATTACAAACGCCTCGCACAAGCAATAATTCGTTTTTTGTAATTTTATGCTATAATACAAACAGTTGAAGTCAAAATTATTCACCCTCCTGTGCTTTTTTTTCTTTTTCATATATTTCCCAAATGATGTTTAACAGAGCAAAAAAATTCTCACAGTATTTCCTATAATATTTTTTCTTATTTGTTTTATTTCAGCTAGAATAAAAGCAGTTTTTAATTTTTTAAAAACCATTTTAAGGTCAATATTATTAGCCCCTTTAAGCTATATTTTTTTCTATTGGCTACAGAACAAACCATCATTATACAATAACTTGCCTAATTACCCTAACTTGCCTAAAGGCTGATTTATACTTTCGCTTGGTGCCGCGTCACAGACCTCCGCTGACTGCGTGAACACCTCACGAAACAGACGACGCTTTTATACTTGACGCGTTTGCCGTTGTGATATTTTTTTAAAATGACAGGGGGCAGTCCAAAGAAACCCACTGTAAAGTAGGAAGTTTCACACACGGGAACATGGGAAAAACAAACAAACTCCACATAGAAATGCCAACTGACCCAGCCGGGACTCGAACCAGCGACCATCTTGCTGTGAGGCGACAGTGCTAACCACTTTACGCCCCATTCACAACTTTTCATGTTGACTTAAAAAAAAAAAAAAAAAAAAAAAAAAGGCCACGTACCAGAATTTGGCTGCATACTGGGAATCAGTGGTGGTATTTTGGGGGATTTCAGCAGAGGTTGTGGTTTGGTCCCTAAAATGCCCGGCTTCAGACTGGATGACATGGAGGGCAGCAGTGGAGGGGGAGATTTAAAGGGCTGAGAGAGAAAAAAACAAGAAAGTTCAGATGTTCTGGAGATCAGACATAAAATAAAGGGGAGATTTAAAGGGCTGAGAGAGAAAAAAACAAGAAAGTTCAAATGTTCTGGAGATCAGACATAAAATAAAGGGGGAGATTTAAAGGGCTGAGAGAGAAAAAAACAAGAAAGTTCAGATGTTCTGGAGATCAGACATAAAATAAAGGGGGAGATTTAAAGGGCTGAGAGAGAAAAAACAAGAAAGTTCAGATGTTCTGGAGATCAGACTTAAAATAAAGGGGGAGATTTAAAGGGCTGAGAGAGAAAAAACAAGAAAGTTCAGATGTTCTGGAGATCAGACATAAAATAAAGGGGGAGATTTAAAGGGCTGAGAGAGAAAAAACAAGAAAGTTCAGATGTTCTGGAGATCAGACATAAAATATAACCTTTTAATTAAACACTAGCAATTACAGGGGAATACCACACATTTACTTTTTGATTTGCAATATTAGGTTTGTTTTCATTATTTGAACAACATTTTCACAAAACACAATGGTTAAATATAAAAAAAAAAATACAAATAAAATAATATAATATATTTATGTTAAAGAACATGGTCTATGCTAAGCTAAGCTAAGCTAAAAGTCCCTTTCAGATGTACACCACATTACTGCTCACCTGTGCGTTCAGTGTGTGAACTTTCTGTGCCATCAAGCTGATGGTACACATAGTAACTACAGAAGAGTTAATAGCAAAATTAATTTCTTTTTTGGAGCGAGATGCTAATGGTCTAATCCGATTCAATGATTTATGCTAAGCTAAGCTAAAAGTGTTCCCGACACACCTGGAGATTGGCTGAATTGGTAAAAAAATGGTAAAACTCAACTTTAAATGACAAGTAAATGATTACACAATTATATTTTTAGTGAACTGTAACTTTAAAATGTACATCGCACACTGCTCACCTGTCCAGATGCTAATGGTCTAATCTGATTCAATGATTTATGCTAAGCTAAGCTAAACGCGTTCCCTGGAGATTGGCTGAATAGATTCAAAAATGATAAAACTCAACTTTAAATGACAAATAAATGATTACACAATTACATTTTTAGCAAGCTGTCCCTTTAAAATGTACATCTCACACTGCTCACCTGTCCAGATGCTAACGGTCTAATCCGATTCAATGATCTATGCTAAGCTAAGCTAAAAGTCCCTTTCAGATGTACATCCCATTACTGCTCACCTGTCCGTTCAGTTTGTGAACTTTCTGTGCTGATGGTACACATAGTAACTACAGAAGAGTTAAAAGCAAAATTATCTCTTTTTTTTGGAGCGAGATGCTAATGGTCTAATCCGATTCAATGATTTATGCTAAGCTAAGCTAAAAGTGTCCCCAACAGACCTGGAGATTGGCTGAATGGATTAAAAAATTATAAAACTCAACTTTAAATGACAAATAAATGATTACACAATTACATTTTTAGCAAGCTGTCCCTTTAAAATGTACATCTCACACTGCTCACCTGTCCAGATGCTAATGGTCTAATCCGATTCATTGATCTATGCTAAGCTAAGCTAAGCTAAAAGTCCCTTTCAGATGTACATCCCATTACTGCTCACCTGTCCGTTCAGTTTGTGAACTTTGTGCTGATGGTACACATAGTAACTACAGAAGAGTTAAAAGCAAAATTATCTCTTTTTTTTGGAGCGAGATGCTAATGGTCTAATCCGATTCAATGATTTATGCTAAGCTAAGCTAAAAGTTTCCCCAACAGACCTGGAGATTGGCTGAATGGATTAAAAAATTATAAAACTCAACTTTAAATGACAAGTTAATGATTACACAATTACATTTTTAGCAAGCTGTCCCTTTAAAATGTACATCTCACACTGCTCACCTGTCCAGATGCTAATGGTCTAATCCGATTCATTGATCTATGCTATGCTAAGCTAAGCTAAAAGTCCCTTTCAGATGTACATCCCATTACTGCTCATCTGTCCGTTCAGTTTGTGAACTTTCTGTGCTGATGGTACACATAGTAACTACAGAAGAGTTAAAAGCAAAATTATCTTTTTTTTTTGGAGCGAGATGCTAATGGTCTAATCCGATTCAATGATTTATGCTAAGCTAAGCTAAAAGTGTTCCCGACAGGCATGGAGATTGGCTGAATGGATTCAAAAATGGTAAAACTCAACTTTAAATGACAAATAAATGATTACACAATTATATTTTTAGCAAGCTGTCCCTTTAAAATGTACATCACACACTGCTCTCCTGTCCAGATGCTAACGGTCTAATCCGATTCAATGATCTATGCTAAGCTAAGCTAAAAGCGTTCCCGACAAACCTGGAGATTGGCTGAATGGATTCAAAAATGGTAAAACTCAACTTTAAATGACAAATAAATGATTACATTTTTAGTGAACTCCACCTTTAAGATGTACATCACATTACTGTGCTCACCTGTCCGTTCAGGGTTTGAACTTTCTGTGCCGTCCAACTGATGGGCTTCTGAGAGTCCTGGATTGCTTTCACCAACACTTTTTCACCCACAACAGGCATACGACCAACCACAACACTGCAGGACAATGCATAAACCCTCCATGACTTCAACTAGACGCTCATTTTATGATTAATAACTCACACTCAGTCATACAAACCTCATTGTAAAATGAACATCCTGATCCACAATCCCATGATGCTCCAGCATCTGAGTGACCACCCCAGTAAACACACGCTGCCTCATCTGAACACAGAGAATAATTCAGTGTTTACACAATAATACATCAGAAAATAACAACAATAATAAATAATAATGAACGAATTCCCATTATATTTATATACCTGAGTCTCCATATCAGATTTTCGTTTCTCCTTTGCATGCAAAAGAAAGTATACCGAGTGCTTCTAGGAAACATGCATACACAATAGAAATAAACGCATAAATTAAAAAATATTACAATTAAAGAATTGATGATTTGTTATGCTAGCTGTTTTGGTCAACGTGTGTGTGATATTCACTTCCTACAGCATTAGCATTACAGTAACACTGATTTCGCGTATTCACGGATCTTTATTTAAGACGTAACTAATAAGGGGGATATTAATGAACATGAGGCGATAATTAAAAGGTCAAACTTACGTGTATTTTGTGTTCGTGGTTGTTTTTTAATCTACGTTGATGCTTTTGTTTGTTTCGTGTGTCAGCTCATCGAACGGGCGCTTCGGCATTAGCGGCCTCAGAAGGTCAGTCCGTGTAACTGCAAGTGAAACGCCTTCAATTGCGATTTATTATAACTTAAACGCTAGAAAATTACAAAAACGTTTATTAATGTGACGTAAACATTCATGGTTTGTTTTATAAGCTATGTTATTCATCATAAACGCTCGTGTTTGTGATAAAAAAGGTCGTTCGGTTTGACCTGCAGTTCTCTTCCAGGACGTACTGCGGCGCTGAGAAGCGGTGGTGTTCAGGATTTCTCTCTCCTGTGCGCAAACACACGTGTGAAGATGGAGGAGGACAGTGTACACTTTCATGAGATGGGCTTAGATGATCGGCTGTTAAAGGTAAAATGTTGTATTACTGTTGATAATGTAACCTCCACCTGCTTCGGAATATCTTATAGCAGGATATCAAGTTCAATTTGTACGTTTTTAAATGTTCGCTTGGTCTTTTTATTAACACGCTAACATGACACTGTCATTTCTGAAATGGTGTAAATTATATTTATTTTATGATTATATAAGATGTTGTATTGTTTTTGTTATTATAACTTTCATTAGGACGTGTTCAAGAAGTTTTTTCTTTGTCAAAATGTAGTTAATTTAGGCAGGAAGTGGAATGTAAAGTTAACTGAAGAATGTGTTTACAAAAGTTCCTGAAAAACATATAGAGGTAAAGTTGGTTTTATATTCGCACATTCAGACTTTACCCTTAATAATATAATTTCATAAAAGTATTATTTGCAAAGTCTAAATAGCGAAATCATATTAGCAGCCAATGACTATCAAAGTACAGCATTGTTCACAGTCAATTAGATAGTGTTAATGTTGTTTTGAAGTCATACTTGCATGCTAATTCCAATCAAATATTCAAAGTAACATGGTAAACAATATAGAGACTTCTAAATGATCGAATGTGTGAATATAAAACCAACTTTACCTCTATAAAAACATGGCCATAACACACACACACACACACACAAAGTCCTGTATGTGAAATATTTTTACAATTTAAAATGACATTTTTAAATTATGTTTTATAATGTATTTTATTTATGTGATTTCAAAGCTGAATTTTAAGCATCAATTATCCATTAACATGATTCTTCAGAAGTCATTTTAGTCATTGGATTTGCTGTTTAAAACATAATTTATTATTATCAATATTTATTAACAGTTGAGTAATTGCTTTTCAGGATTCTATAATGATTAGAAAGATCGGTGATTAAGAAGTTTTTGTAACATTTTTCACTTCACTCATTTTTTTTCCAAGTATAATTTTATTTTGGGGCAACGCAGTGGCGCAGTAAGTAGTGCTATTGCCTCACAGCAAGAACGTCGCAGGTTCGAACCTCGGCTGGGCTGGGTCAGTTGGCGTTTCTGTGTGGAGTTTGCATGTTCTCCCTGCGTTCGTGTGGGTTTCCTCCGCGTGCTCCGGTTTCCCCCACAGTCCAAAGACATGCAGTACAGGTGAATTGGGTAAGCTAAATTGTCCATAGTGTATGAGGCCCCGTTTACACTAATGCGTTTTCGTTTTAAAACGGATAAGTTTTGCTACGGTTACGCCATCCGTCCACACTACGCCGGAGTTTTCGAGCCCCGAAAACGGAGCGTTTTGAAAACGCTGGACAGGTCGTTTTCATTCTAATACGCTGCTGCTCCGTCTCAGTGTAGATGGGGAAAAACGAAGACATGGAGGCGTGGCTGCTGAGATTCGCTACATGATTGGGGCTTTTGGGTCATTGCGTATCCTCCCCCTATTTGTCAAGCCCCTATCACATGACTATAACGTTACGGGAAGACAGCAGACCAGCCTTCACTGTAAACAACAACATGGACACAGAAATGGGAGCGTTGTTTGCACTATTGTCCGTTTTAGGCGCCATTGTGCAGTTAAACTCTGCCTTTTTTACTACAGCAGCTGCATATATTCGCAAGAGGCAAGCTATTGTTCGAGCACTCGCTAATCGCTCGCGTTCATCGTTCAACCAGCGTTTGTTGACTAACAATAACCAAATGCCGAGCGAGACGCATGCTTCCTGTTTATACTTGGACGCGCATGCCCAGAGTGCGCGAATGGTCACGTGATATACATTTTTGGTGGAGTGGTGTGGACGGAGATATGTTTAGAAACGCTAGATGAAACGCTAGTGTGGACGCGGATCGTTTTTGATCTAACTCACCGTTTTAAAACGAAAACGCACTAGTGTAAACGGGGCCTGAGTGTGAATGTGTGTGTGGAAGTTCCCAGAGATGGGTTGCAGCTGGAAGGGCATCCGCTGCGTAAAAATCGTGCTGGATAAGTTGGCGGTTCATTCCGCTGTGGCGACCCCGCAAGGGACAAAGCCGACAAGAAAATGAATGAATGAATTTTATTTAGCAAGAAAAGCTTTAAAATTAAACTAGAGCTGCACAATATATTGTTTGAGCATCGATATCGCAATGTGTCTATCCTCAATAGTCACATTCCAAGATATGCAATGTTGAGTTGCGATTATAGTTGACCAGGAACCACTCGTCAAAACACAATAGAGTGAAAGTTTGTCATTTGCTTGTGTTTGTAATAGAGGTAAAATTGGTTTTATATTCGGATATTCAGATATTCTCCTTAATAATATAATTTCAGAAAAGTATTCTTTGCAAGTTCTAAATAGGGAAATCATATAAGCAGCCAATGACTATCAAAGTACAGCATTGTTCACAGTCATTTAGATAGTGTTAATGTTGTTTTGAAGTCATACTTGCATGCTAATTCCGATCGAATATTCAAAGTAACATGGTAAACTATATAGAGACAGTTAAATGAACGAATGTGCGAATATAAAACCAACTTTACCTCTATCTCGTCAAAACACAATAGTGTGAAAGTTTGTCATTTGCTTGTGTTCGTAAGGCCTGCAACTGTGTGAGCATTTTAAGAGGGTTTAAATCATTTAGGCACAAGAAAAAAACTAATAAAAAATAATTTTATTAATTATTTCTATATGATGAAGACTAAGCAGGGTTATTTTATTTATTTATTTATTTATTTATTTTTATTTTATTAATTATTTCTATATGATGAAGTCTATGCAGGGTTATTTTATTTATTTATTTATTTTTATTTTATTAATTATTTCTATATGATGAAGACTATGCAGGGTTATTTTATTTATTTATTTTTATTTTATTAATTATTTCTATATGATAAAGAGTATGCAGGGTTATTTTATTTATTTATTTTTATTTTATTAATTATTTCTATATGATGAAGACTGCAGGGTTATTTTATTTATTTATTTATTTATTTTTATTTTATTAATTATTTCTATATGATGAAGACTATGCAGGGTTATTTTATTTATTTATTTTTATTTTATTAATTATTTCTATATGATGAAGACTGCAGGGTTATTTTATTTATTTATTTATTTTATTTTATTAATTATTTCTATATGATGAAGACTATGCAGGGTTATTTATTTATTTATTTATTTATTTTTATTTTATTAATTATTTCTATATGATGAAGACTATGCAGGGTTATTTTATTTACATTTAATTATTCAATGTATTTACCTGAATACTGTTAGACTGCCCAGAAACCCATACAGCACTGTTTAATTTACTTCTTCTTTGCTCCATTGTGTTTGTAACCCCGCCGGTCCTACGCCACCCAACCCGCTCCGAGCTGGTATCAAACCGGCGACCTTCCGCATGGGAGTCGGTTGCTCTAACAAGGAGGCTAAAGGCCATGACCTCTAGCGTCTGTCGCTAGAGCACCTTTAGAGGTCAGAGGAGTGAGGTTTACCTGCACAGCACTTACTAGCTGGCCTCCGTTACACTCACCCCCCTAAACCTCACTCCCATCCGGGTCACGGCACCAATGTAACCCCGCCGGTCCTACGCCACCCAACCCGCTTCGAGCTGGTATCGAACCGGCGACCTTCCGCATGGGAGTCGGTTGCTCTAACAAGGAGGCTAAAGATCATGGCCTCTAGCGTGTGAGGTTTACCTGCACAGCACTTACTAGCTAGCCTCCGTTACATGTTTATGACTGTAGTTTGGTTATGTATGTAATAAATAATGTATAAAAAAATATTAATTTCATTGTAATTCTGAATCGGATACAGTTGCGGCCAGAAGTTAATAAGAATTAATTATAAAATTTCCCATTTATTGTATTTTAAAGCAGTTGGGGGCCACTGAAATTCATCACAGTCTAAATGTGTCAGCAATGTAAATACTCTGATGTACTGCAGCCTGTTTTCTTAGTTATTCAGTTCTGAGTTTGTTCTCAGGCTCTGGCGGATTTAGGGTGGTCTCAGCCGACCCTCATCCAGGAGAAAGCCATCCCTCTGGCTCTGGAGGGGAAAGATCTGCTGGCCCGAGCTCGAACTGGATCCGGAAAAACAGCCGCCTATGCAGTTCCACTGATCCAGAGAGTCCTCACATCCAAACAGGTGATGTCTGGGTTTCATTCATTCACACTAAATTGCGCCAAGCATGCATGAAATGTTCCTGAATGAAAGTGAAAGTGCCAAACTGCAGTTAAAGTCGACAAATTAATAATTTGGCAAATAATTCGATTACTGATGTCCATGTAAACACAGTCACTGTCTTTCTCCCCTGCGTCTGTGTGTTTGTTTTGCCTCTGTAAAAATCAGCGCCTGCCCAAATGGAAACTCCGATTTTTATGCAAAACCTTTCCTCTTTCCCTCCCCCGACACTCCCACCTAAACAGAGCTGGACACACCCACTTTCCTGACTTTTTCCAAACTAGAGGTGTGAAAACACCCTGCTGAGACAGGGGGGGGTTCGTGGCCCTTTAAGGCCCCGTTTACACTAATGCGTTTTCGTTTTGAAACGGCGTTTTAGATCAAAAACGATCCGCGTCCACACTAGCGTTTCATCTGGCGTTTCTAAACATATCTCCGTCCACATTGCTCCACCAAAAACGTATATCACGTGACCATTCGCGCACTCTGGGCATGCGCGTTCAAGTATAAACAGGAAGCATGTGTCTCGCTCGGCATTTGGTTATTGTTAGTCAACAAACGCTGGTTGAACGATGAACGCGAACGATTAGCGAGTGCTCAAACAATAGCTTGCCTCTTGCGAATATATGCAGCTGCTGTAGTAAAAAAGGCAGAGTTTAACTGCACAATGGCGCCTAAAACGGACAATAGTGCAAACAACGCTCCCATTTCTGTGTCCATGTTGTTGTTTACAGTGGAGGCTGGTCTGCTGTCTTCCGGTAGCGTTATAGTCATGTGATAGGGGCTTGACGAATAAGGGAAGGATACGCAACGACCCAAAAGCCATTAAGTTTTCAGATGTCTCCGTTTTCCCCCATCCACACTGAGACGGAGCAGCATCGTTTTAGAATGAAAACGGCCTCTCCAGCGTTTCCAAAACGCTCCGTTTTTGGGGCTCGAAAACTCCGGCGTAGTGTGGACGGATGGCGTAACCGTAGCAAAACTTATGTGTTTTAAAACGAAAACGCATTCGAGTAAACGGGGCCTAAGAAGGTGCTCAACAGCGCTCAAATGTCAGCGGGAAATGGACGTTTTTTAAATTTCAGTATCGATTGGTACCGAACTCAATACTTTTGACAACCCTACTACACAGAGCCACAGTTCTCTGCCACGCTACGAAAAACGTTGCAATCGAAATCATAATCGTAATCAACATTCTGCGATATTGATAGCTGTAGCCTAGCTTCTCCATAGCTCTTTGTAGTAATTGTTGCTAATGTCATACTTGAAAGTATGTGCAAATATAATGACGTTTTTACTCGAACTTATTTCATAGCTTCGGTCGAGTGTTTAAAAGAAGTCCTTCTGTGAAATGATGTTTGACAAATGCTTTACTAATGCTTCATTTCTGTGTTCAGACTGTACGAGAGCAGGCCGTCAGAGCTGTAGTTCTGGTCCCCACCAAAGAACTGGGCCAGCAGGTCCAAACCATGATCCGGCAGCTCACGGCGTACTGCAGCAGAGACGTCCGAGTCGCAGACATTTCTGGAAAAGCAGATCTGTCTGCTCAGAAGTCAGTGATACAGCAAATCCTCACACAAATACTGCATGTCCTCATACTGGACTGAATATGTTTGTTTTGGACATAAGGGCTTCCTCATACAAAATGCATAATAGAATTCAAACAAACATAAAAGCTTTAAATAGCTATAATATCATCATTTATTATCATTGAAGCTTAAGGAATGTAATCTATATAAAGAAATTAGTTTTGTTTTAAAATGCATGTAATGTATTGACTCTAAATTTACAGTTTTTTTATTTGTTTGTTACAACAGTGAAACAGTCATTGAAGTCTATGATAGGTAAATATATAATACAAGAATTAGGGTTATTATATTGATGAACTGGAACCTTAAAGGGCCATGAAACCCCCCTGTCTCAGCAGGGTGTTGTCACACCTCTAGTTTGAAAAAAGTCAGGAAAGTTGGGCGTGTCCAGCTCTGGGAGTGTGGGAGTGTCGGGGGAGGGAAAGAGGGTAAGATTTGCATAGAAGGGAGTTTCCATTTGGCCATGTGCTGATCACAGGCAAAAGAAACACAGAGGCTGATTTCATACCGCATGGCGAATGGGAGAAAAAAAAATACTCCGCATTTCTCTGTAACTTATGTACTCGGTAGGTAGCGTCAGAAAGCCGTGTGTGTATAGACTATCCTGTCACAAAATGCGGCGAAAATCCTGCACGACGGGAATAGTTTGTGTTTATATGTTTACACTCGGAGAGCAGCATTAGCGGATCTTTTAGTCTATAATATTGTACTGTAATATTGCAGTGATATTAACATACTGTAAACTTAGTAACTAAATCATTTTGACTGAGGTATGTCTTTAAAAACTAATAAAGCACTGCTGACAATACGACAAACTTTGCAATCTGGATTAAACAAAGAACACTGCACACACTTACCTAATCTGTAGCGACAGGACAATCAAACTGGAGCTGTGTCTTTTTATTAAAAGGAGACGAGCGGCAAATCCGGATTTCACCATTTCCAGATGCGAAAAGCTCTCGGGTAAAAATGTTCCTTACAAACGCGTTTCTGTCGCGTGTCGCGTGCACTAATCCACACGTGAGTCCAGCAGCTCTCTCATAGAGGGAAAATGAAAACAAAACCTTGTTGCAGCACACCGACGACCCATGTCTCCAAATTCTTGTTCTTTCACTTGTTTTAGCAACACAACATGGCGTCTCTCTGCCGTCTGAACAGTGTAAACTGGTAAACAGTCTCCGGAGCTATCATGTATATTAATGAAGTTTCACGTCATACACAATAGAGCGCGCTGATTGGTTTGAAGCACGTCTTCTCATGAATTAATGCCGCACACTCAAATACGTCAGAATGTGCTCGAAAAGACAGACAGCCACTCTCCAGGCTGGATTTACACCTATGTATCTCATGGCCGTGAGGGATAGGGGCGCCACATAGGGGCGCCGCATAGGGGGCGCCGCATAGGGGCGCCACACATGGGGGGGCGCCATTGTGCCAATTTTTTTTTTTTAATTATCCTTATTAAAAGTTTCAAATAATAAAAATAAATAAATATTCTTGGTTACAAATGTTTATCCTGCATTTTATGTGAATATAATATTGTATTATATTAAACAAAAAATTATACCACCCCTCCCCCTCCGTTAACCATTTGATTGATCCGTTGCTCGGTTACAGTCACATGTTCAAAATGGAGAGAAGAGTGAAGTGACGTGGAGCGCAAAATAGAAAACAAAAAAAGAGCAAACAATGCCTTAAAATGAAAACTGCCATGACAAATTGGATAATAAGAGATTGGTAAGCTTAACCCACACCATTAATACCATACTTTTAATCAACTTCTAATGTTTTTGGTAGCGACGGGCGCCATATCATTAATTATTCATTATCGCCACCCACTCACTGCATGGGCTTTTACTTAACATAAATGCAGACGAGGTGGTTTTGTCCAGGCAGGGGGGCAGTGACGCACGGCCACACATGGACTGCGTCCGAAATCGCATACTCCCATCCTGTATATATGTGAAAAACAGTATAATTCTATGGGCTAAAGCCATAGGCCTGGCGTAAAGTTGACTTTATGGTAAACGCTTGATAGTCGTAAATGTATGGACCATCAGCTTCAAAAGATAAAATTAGTATTTACTGCATTTAAATATTGATTAAAGTTACTACAGTTATTTAGTGAAGAGCAGCAAATGAATCTTCGTTTGATCCACTGTTGTGTTTGATAACAGAGGTGTGACTTTAGGAATGCAATGAAAACATTAGTTTTGTTTATGCTTATTTAAGATAATATTAGTTGTGTTTAAAATAAAACATGTTTACATATTATTAAGTGTATTTGTCTGTTCACACACCCGAATCTCAAAGTATATATACACACACACACTTACACACACATATATACACACACACACACATATATATATATATATATATATATATATATATATATATATATATATATATATATGTGTGTGTGTGTGTGTGTGTGTGTGTGTGTGTGTGTGTGTGTGTGTGTGTGTGTGTATATATGTGTATATATACAGTGTTTCCTCTAGGATTTTTTCCAGCTATGGCGGCAGGCCTTTTAATCTACCAACTACCTTTGGCGTTATTTCAATGACAAATGTGACGCAGTACTACAAGTCGAGATCGGATTTGTGTAATACGAGCATGCAGATCTTTTTGCTTGCGCTAGGATTTCCTCTGTTCGTGCACAAAACTTCTTGCACGCCCTCAAATATACGCTGCTCAAGTGCAATTTAGCGCGTTTACGTAGTGAATTTGTCTCCAACCTTTATTAGATTTGCTAGGAATATTTATGAACGTCTCCATTAGACCTACAGAGCGGCATTAATGCGTCCTGAGGTAAAGTGAAACGGCTATAAACTCCAGCAAGATAAAGTCTTTGTTTGTTGTATGCAGAGCCATAGACCTTCATCTATAAATAAAGTATAATTATAGAAACTGTTCATCCTAACTGAAAGCTATACGTCGTGTTTGATGGCATCACGCACCTGTCAGTCAGTCAGTCAGTCAGCATGTCACCTTAATAAAAGGGTTAAACAAATAACGCACAGCACTACTACGGTTTGCGCTGTTATAATTCACTTACCTTTTAATACGTTTTGGTCCGATTTATAACCCGCTATTTAAAAAAAAAAAAAAAAAACGACGATGTTTTGAATGAGACGCTGTAATGTAGCCGTCGCGGGATGAATTCTGGCTCGGCGCCCCGGCATGGTAGAATGAATGTAGCGGAAACCTTGTGTGTATATCTATATATATATATATATATATAATATATAATATATATATATGTGTGTATATATATATATGTATGTATGCAAGTATGTAATATACATTTATAATATACATAGTACACACACTTAAATTGTTTTTTTTAGAAACAGGGGAATAATCGTCAACACAACATCAGACACAAACTTCAACACTTTTGATCAGACAATTAAGCAGATCAACACAACACACCCTTTTTTGTTCAACACAACTTTATTGAACTTTAAACTTTCCCTCACCACCAAAATAATATATGATTGTCTTTCCCTCTCGTAATGCAGCCTCAGCCCTGGAGGCAGGTCTGGTGCTGGGCCACCTAAGCTTCTCCTCCTCTATTTTGTCTTCTGTCTTCTCTTCCTGTTTCCTGGGCCTCCTCCTCCTCCTCCTCCTCCTCTTTTTCACTTTCTCCTCTTCCATGTTCTCCTCCTTTTCAGTGTCATTCATCTCTTTCTCCTCTGCGTTCTTTTCCATCTCCTCACTTTCCTTTTCATTCGCCGCCTCCTCTTCCACACTGCAATTTCTTCTTGGCCGCCTCCTTCTCCTTCTCTTCTTCTTAACTATCTCCTCCTCCATGTTCTCCTCCTCCTCCCTCTCCTCATTTTCAATGTATTTTATTTCCTCCTCATTTTTCTCCTTCTCTGCTTTCATCATGTCTTCCTCCATCTCTCTTTTCATCATGTCCTCCTCCTCCTTTATTTGTCCAATCAAGAACTTTGGCTCGTCTTCATTTGTGTTCTCTTTCTCCATCTCCTTCTGTTCAATCACCACCTCCTCCTCTTTCTCCTCCCCACGTTTCTTCTCCTCCTCCTCCATTTTCCTCCTCCAAAACTCTTCTTCTGACAGCCGGCTGCTAATCTTTTTCTTTCTTTTCTTTTTCTTCTCTTCCTCCTTTGGCTTCTCTTCATTTGTGTTCTCTTTCTCCTTCACCTCCTCCTGTTCAATCACCATTTCTTCCTGTTTCTCCTTCACCTCCTCCTGTTTCTTCTTCTCCTCCTCCTGTTCAATCCCCACCTCCTCCTCTTTGTCCTTCACCTCCTCCTTTTCCATCACCACCTCCTCCTCTTTCTCCAAAATCTCATCCTCCTTTTTAATCACCTCCTCCACCTTCTCCACCACCTCCTCGTTCAGCATCATCTCCACTTCTTCCACTTTCACCATCATTTTCTGATAGATCTCATTCTCATAGTCTGTTGAAAAAGAAACGATTGCAGTTTGCACATAGTACAGTCAATTTCAAGGAGATGTTAAATGATAAAGGGGAGTAAAAATACAGCTTATTCTAACATTATAGTCTAAAAAATATCTAGATGCAGAAACCATCATTTACCATCAGAGGATGAAAGTCGGAACGTCTCATCTCTTCTAGAGAAGCAAAAGCAATTAAGGGCAGCTCTGATAAAAGAGCCAATCCTGCTCTTCTTTTTCTTTTTCTGCTTCTTCACTTTCTCCTTCTCGTCTGTTAAAAGAGAAATGATTGCACAATATATATATATATATTAATACATAAACATTTGAAAAAGTTATTGTAGCTAAGCCAAGGTCACCACAAATTGACCATGGATTTGCTGCACTAAAAATACTTTAACCATGAAATATCAATTTTTTTGTATTTTATTATTATTTATTGTAATTGATTATAATAATATTATATTTTATTATTTTCATGTTATATAAAACTGCTTACACAAATGGTCAGTGCACCAAACAATATAAATAATACATGTTCAGTGCACCTTTTTAATAGAAAAGTAAATACTTCAATTTAATAAGGGATTTTAGACTAAAGTTAAATCAGAAAAGCTGAAAATGAGATTCAACATTAATTAGCACAAAGTGTTTCAATAATAGCCTAATAATATTCAAGTGAATGTTCACCAATTCATAATGCAATATGTAACATTTACTATTTCAGCATATTCTGTTTCTGCTCGTCATTAACTGTGTAGCACAGTGATTATCCTACTGATGAAATAATATCATAAATATGAACTAATAATGCCAGGAGTTATTATCACATGTACATCCTGCTATACCCTCACTGTTAAGCATTTTGTAAATGACACAGTATTTAACTTTAATATGAACTGTATTTTACTGTAAGACATTTATGCAGGATGTTTTTGTACTTTAAAGTTGCTTTGTGAAAATTACTGTATATTTTACAGATATGCATACAATTCTGTAAATGCATATACAGCAAGATAAGTGGTGCTGTAAATGTAAACGCTGTATTTTTTTCTGTAATTGATTTTCAGTAAGTTACTGGCGAACTGCTGCAAGTAAGTTACTGCAGATTTTACAGGAATTTAACAGAGCTCTTTACGAAAACAGCAATTCAACCAGCTGTCTATTATACCTTACAAACATTTACACTGTACAAACATTACTTTTTAATAGTAAGTATAATATTATGTCAGGAAAACACTGGATATTCAAATCACAATGTATATATGACTCACTATTAGTTCCGTTTCTAGGCCTTTCTTTGACCTGCTGCGCTTTTTCCTGGCGCTGGTAGATCTTGAAAGAGATTTCAAATTCCATTTCATCTTCCTCCACATTGACAGCTGATGCTGTGGGGTCAACACTCAGTTTTGGGGATGTAAGATTGCAATACATCTCACCAATTATATCGAACGCTATAGGGTTTCAGGCTTTCACCTTAAACCACGTAAACACTTGGGGTTTGCAAGTTGGAATGGAATGAGGATTTCGGTCTTGCACCGTGAATCACTCAAACAGGAAGATGTTCAAACGTTAAAACAGCCGTAAAAACACTGGCGAACTCAATCAATAAGAACGCAAGTATTAAAACACTGAAAAGCCAAAGACACAACCTGTTCGACGCCACTATAACAAATCCACTAGAGATTTTCTATGATGCAAGGCTTTTAGAACACTTTGGAACGCGTTCTATTCTCAGAACATGTCACTATGGTAACGAGACTAAACACTAAGAAATGTTTTCTTTTAAAGACGATTGACTGAGCATATGTGCAAATGACATAATACTTGCTGAATAATTGATCTAATGGACAAAAGCTGTCTTAAATAGACAACCTATTAGAAATTGATACAACTGTAGACAATGAAGCAGAACAAACGAAACGCCAGAGGTTTTTGTCAAACTCAAACCACAAAACTGACATATATTGACTGAAATAATATATAATAAATAAATTAGAAGTATTCAGCTTCAGTGTGATCCATCCAGCAAGACGTACTGCAAATATACATGCCGTTCCTATAAGAAATAAACACTATTGTCGTTGTCTTTTTGAACC
Source organism: Danio kyathit (assembly GCA_903798195.1). Taxonomy (NCBI): domain Eukaryota; kingdom Metazoa; phylum Chordata; class Actinopteri; order Cypriniformes; family Danionidae; genus Danio; species Danio kyathit. The sequence goes on along the minus strand of LR812528.1, from coordinate 4,145,922 downwards.
CTAAATCACAAAGTCACGTTTGGAGTGCAACATCAACTTGCAGAAAAACAGAAATAAATATAAAAGATTGTCTTTGAACAGAAAACATGTTTTTAATATATAAAAATCAACAAAATAATTCAGAATCAAGCCATAAAGTGCAGAACAAATGTGTGCAAAAGTGTAGGCAACATGCATTCAAAATGCGAATCAATAATAGTTTAGTTGATGACACGGAGTGATCAATAAATTAAATACAAAATAACTAAATTTACGGAAGTATAGCCAGAATGTTTTGTTTTACTGCTAAAAGTGCTAAACATCCTTTTTAATGTTAAACGTCTATTTTGTTTTTAATTAAAACAAGTTAACAAAAAATCTTGTTGTCTTGACTCTTTGCCATTTACATTTTTTACAGTGCAGCTAAAACCGTTTCTAATTCGACTATATAGTAGTGTTTGTTATAAATATCATAACCTTCCCTCCCCCTCGAAAGACGTTTCTTTACATCCTGGTCACATGGAATGACTTTAGGGCGGGGCTATCAGTCGTTTAGGGTGGGGCTATCAGGGCCTGTTTTGTTTCTGCTCTGAATTCGTCCATTCGTGAATCGTCCTTCGTTTTGTTAGCAATGCCCATCTAGCAACAATTCAATCTGTTCCTGAACGAAATCAAGCACTGCCCTTCATTTTTTTTTTCTAATTTCAATACTTTTTATAAGTGAATGTACGTCACAAAAGCAGGAAAAAGGATACTCATAACTTCCCTTTCTAGGTGACTTTAAAAAGAAAACCTTTTACATATGGAGGAAGTGTTAACTGAAGCAATACTAAAAACATTACAAAACTTATTTTATTTCATGCTTATTCATGTTTTTTAGTTGATGTCCTAAATAGGGCTGGACAATAATTCGATATCAATATATATCGCGATAGAATTTTTTTCAATAACGATGATATGATTTTTAAACCCATTTCCGATATTTCGATATAAATTTGCATATATATAAATATATATATTATTATTTATATAAGATCTTATACATGTATCACTTGTCACTGAATGACGTTCAGTGCTCAGCCGTCAGAAAGAGCGTGATCTGATCTCACTTACGTGATGACGAACAACACAGACACGCTGCCAGCGCTCAGCACAGCTGCCACAGCAGTTGGTTAAGCTGCGCCGCAGAAAGTTTTAGCTACAAAATGAGTGCTCTGAATACAGATGCGAATGAACAAGCTTCCACAAGTAAAAATGCAGACGAAATAGTTGATAAGAAAGGAAAGACTAATGCAGTAGTGTGGAAGTGGTTCGGCTTTTTATGTTCTGATAAACTTAGTTTCGGTGTTCTGCAAAGTGTGCCAGAGAGTGTAGTTGACTAGCGGCGGCAACACATCAAATCTGTTTCACCATTTGAAGCAGTTCCACCTGATAAAACATACTAAGAGCCAGAGTTTAGTAAAGTTAGCAACAGATTCGCAGATTCGTATTTTCCGGATCAATAACTCATGACCGAAACATTGTTCTTACACAAATAGCACATTTTTTCAACTGTCGCAATGTATACAACCACCTACAACCTTATTTTCTTAAAAATGAGCTTTCCTACGCGCTGGACGCATTATATTGATCTTTATGCGCAGGCGGCAAAGAGACAGATCCTTAGGGACCGTCTACAAAGAGCAAAACGCAAAAACCAATACTACAAAAGCTGTCAATAATTTCCCTCTAACTCATTATATTGCCATCAAACTCAGATCACACGTCACTGCTGTCCTGCTGGTTAGACTACAACACTTATTTTTCTAAAAAACTATTTTGCATATTTTTTATGAATTTTTATTATGAAAAATATTCAATAACTGTACTGTAAATTACTGTACTCTCACCAAATTCAGTTCACACATCACTGCTGTCCTGCTGGTTAGACTACAAAACTTATTTTTCTAAAAAACTATTTGCATATTTTTTATAAATTTTTCTGAGAGCTTTATTTATTTGAGTTTTTCACATTTCTTGTTTGTATAGGCTAAATACAAATAAAAAGTGAACATTTTTTTGTACTGTTTTTATTTAAAAAAAAAGTCTGGAGGTATTATTGACTTTGCAAATTCACTTTGCAGACATTTGTAGGTACAGACATCCATTGTGTGCGTTCTTGGGAGTTTTTCCTTTCTTTTTAATATTGTCCATATCGATATCGGAACTATATCGTATCGACCGAAATAAAAAAATATATCGTGATATAAATTTTTGCCATATCGTCCAGCCCTAGTCCTAAAATAACTCGTACTATAATATTAAATTACTAACTATAGACATGTTAGAGTCTGTGTGAAATTTAAATGTACAGTGTTTATTTTGCTAGGGCACATTGTTATTCTTTAGGAAAACATTTATCTGTGCAAGTTCATGTTCTCCTTTTAGGCTTTGATCCAAATTGTGGCGTTTTGGTGACTGTCGCTTTAAATTCAAATGAGATTGTGCTCTTTTCTAAAGAGGGTGAAGATACAAATGCCTGTGTGTCAGCATAATGGCAGGTTCAAAACTAATAGTGGATGGCTGCTTCTCACTCGGGGCTGTCTATGCTAATGAGGGAGAGATGGCCGCTAGTGGGCGGGGCTTTCTCTTTCGGATGACATGTTCAAAGGGAGAATGTCAATCAAAGTGTGTCTGGAGACTTCTGTGATTTATAATAAATTGAATTATTTCATTTTTACCATTAGAAGCTGGTTATATTCACACACTGTTGCCACACAACTGTTTAAACCCCTTAGTGAGCTTTACCCTAAAGTGATCTTTACATAATAGGTCCCCTTTAAAAATAGGGAAGTCTCTAAGACATATTGAACATCTTTAATTGTCGCATTTGTTCAGATTCAATAAGTCAATGAGTGCAAATAAATATGTTTTAATTCCACTAACACTTATAATTCTTTCGTTCTCAGGCCCATTTTAATGGAGAAGCCGGATATAGTGGTGAGCACCCCGTCTCGTATACAGGCTCATATTAACGCTCAGAACCTGCAGCTTCACTCTTCATTAGAGATGCTGGTCATCGATGAGGCCGATCTTCTCTTCTCATTCGGCTTTGAGGCGGATCTGAAAAACCTGCTGTGGTGCGTTTCTGCTCAGAAACAGATTCTGATATCAATTTCTTTAGAAGATTTTTCTTCTATCTTTTCTCCCAAAATAAGTTAAATTCTCTCAAAATTGCATTGTAGAGAAAAACAAAAAACGGTATTTGTATATTTTTATTATTACAGTCAGAAAAAATGAAAAACTATACAAAAGCACGCACATCCCTCTTAAATGGGTGCTCAGCCAAAAACGCAACAGGTGCACAATTATAGATTCAACCAAGGCGGCAACACCAAAGCTCCAAAAATACAAATTTATTAAATTAAAACGGCTGACACAAAGCGTGTTACGTTTCGAGCCACACGGCTCTTCATCAGACAGTTGCTGCGTCCCAATTCGCATACTTATACTACGACCTAAAAGTATGTACTTTTTTTGTGGACGAAAAATATATACTTTTGAGTGAGTAACAGAAAAGTATGCAAGCTTTGGGACATACTACTTCCTCGTTCCACAGATCGTTGTGTTGCTTAGTTAGAGCCCTGTCAATCATCCATCTTTCTGTTGTATTTAATTTCCTACCTTATTGGAGAATCAGCAGCAGGATAATCTCCCATTCACGAGTCTTTCATGCAGAGAAATCTCCTCAGGTCTTTGGATAATTCTGCATTCAGACGGTAATGTCCAAACACGTCTTTATATAAGTTCAGTATTGTTGTTGCAGATGAAATATAACACAGACAACGCTATTTAAATATTCTCCAGTGGGCTAGATGTTAATTAACAGTCATACAAACATCTTTACCGAAGCCTCTCTGCTTGACGGTTGGTCTCGCGCGTCCGTCATGTTTGTATTTTGTTTACACTTTTCACCCGCGTTTTGTAGTTCTAATCGAATTCACGTCCAACGCGCAATGCACTGTGGGCAATATCAGCGGTTAGAGTATGGACGCTTCCACACTTAAAATTTTGACCGGAAATAGTAAACCATCCGGGAGTTTTTGGCATACTCTTTTCAACATACTACGATTTGGGACATACTAATTCTACTTTCACATACTATTTAGGATGGATAGTATGCGGATTGGGACGCAGCATGTGTTTATCACAATCAGGTGTTTCTATTTGTACACTTCCGGATCACATGATAACCTATCGCGTAACAAGAAAGAACGACTTTAAATGTACACATACATATACAAATACATGCACATATACACGCGTACATCATACACACGCACATACATGCATACATGCATACATACATGTATATACATACATGTACCTCAAATTGTACAGCTAAATATTTCTGTCCAGTACAGAAATAAACCATTATATTACATCCTAATTTATAAAAAACTGAATGTACCAGGATACTACAAAAATATACAACAAAATGTATGGCCAAAATACCTTTTCCAAACACATACATTTTGTTGTATATTTTTGTAGTATCCTGGTACATTCAGTTTTTTATAAATTAGGATGTAATATAATGGTTTATCATGTGATCCGGAAGTGTATTATTACAGTCAGAAAAACTGAATATACTGTTAGATAAAAGAACAATATTATAAATTTGCATATACAGTTAAAGTCAGAATTGTTAGTCCTGCTCAATTATTAGGCCCTCTGTATATATTTTTCTCCAGTTTCTGTTTTACGGAGAGAATTTTTTTCAACACATTTCTAAACATAATAGTTTTATTAACTCATCTCTAATAACTGATTTATTTTATCTTTGCCATGATGACAGTAAATAATATTTGACTAGATATTTTTCAAGACACTTCTATACAGCTTAAAGTGACATTTAAAGGCTTAACTTGGTTAATTAGGCAAGTCAGGGTAATTAGGCAAGTCATTGTATAACAGCGGTTTTATATTGCTAATAATTTAGATCTTAAAATGGTTTAGTCATTTGCTAATTAATAACCTCATGTGGAACTGAATCAGTCTCATTTCGACGTCTGATACTGTCCATTTTGGTCACGGGCGCATGCTTTCAGAGTCTTTCTGAATGAATGAATGAATGAATGAATGAAATGCGCTGTTTTCCAACAAGGCAACCCAGGGTGCTGAAATATAATTGGCTAAACTGGCATTGTGCAGGTTAAATTAACCTAAACAAAGACAGGGTTCCGGCACGGAAAAACATTTTCAAAGCAGAATATCTGACTTCAGCATTGTTTTTCACTTAAACAAGAATGTTCACTTGGGATGTTTCTTAAATATCTGCACACATATTATGGTGTTTTTATGCTTTAGAAGAGTCAAAGACTTACATACAGCACCTTTAAGTGTTCAAATTGACCATATGGGTATTTTAACTTTACTGTTCTTCATACGACAGTAGTCAACATTCAAAGTGAATCAAAATAATCCTGGGACAAGAATGGGTGTTGTTTGATTGTTTTAGGACAACTTTGATGAAAGGTGATGATCCACTTCAAATGTTGACGACAGTATATGTTCTCTCATAGAAAAAAAAATCTCATGTTTCTAACAAAAAAAGTAGCAGTTTTGGATGGAAACATGACTACTGTTTTACACGCACGTACTATATCAAGTTTCTATCTGTGTCCACCTGTGCAGTCACTTACCCAAGATCTACCAGGCGTTTCTGATGTCGGCCACGCTAAATGACGACGTTCAGGCCCTGAAGGAGCTGGTCCTCCACAATCCGGTGAGTGCAGAAGCAGAGCCGCATCCGCAGTAGGCGTGGGCTGGTATGAGATTCGGGCAGCATGATATCCTTTGATTAAAAGAAATATCACGGGTTTAAGGTATTGTGATGACTTCTCTAAAGTATGTTCATTTTAAATGTCTGTGTAAAAAAAAAAAAACGTATCATTTTTCCATTGAACACAATATATTTCATTTTAAGAAACATTTATAATATTGTGGAGCAGTAAACATGTCAGGCTAAATAATTTAAATCATTGACTCCTGCTGTCTTCATTAAGGCTGATGTGCACTGAGGCCCCGTTTACACTAATGCGTTTTCGTTTTAAAACGCATAAGTTTTGCTACGGTTACGCCATCCGTCCACACTACGCCGGAGTTTTCGAGCCTAAAAAACGGAGCATTTTGAAAACGCTGAAGAGGTCGTTTTCATTCTAAAACGCTGCTGCTCCGTCTCAGTGTGGATGGGGGAAAACGGAGACATCTGAAAACGGAGGCGTGGCTGCTGAGATTCCCAGAGTGCGCGAATGGTCACGTGATATACGTTTTTGGTGGAGTAGTGTGGACGGAGATATGTTTAGAAACGCTAGATGAAACTCTAGTGTGGACGCGGATCGTTTTTGATCTAAAACGCCATTTCAAAACGAAACGCATTAGTGTAAACGGGGCCTGAAGCACATGCGTATGGTCCAGCCTTCATGCGGTCGCATAGCCCTTGCCGTGGCTAACGCCGACGGTGACGCACACCTCTCAAAAAATGTAACTACACGTTGCAACGAAGCGTAGCGCAAGCTCTGTAATTGGTCGGCTTGGTAGCAGTGACGAGTGTGGGTGGTGTTGAGAGCTGCGAGCCCGATGAAGTGAGTGTGGAGTCCCGTGAAGGAGCTTCAGATGAAGACTTTTGTTTTGTGTTTACTGTATGATTAATGTTGTTGCACGTCCGCCAGATCCCGCCTCTGAATGAGCGAGTTTTAGCTACTTGTAGCGTTCAGACAAAACAAAACACCTGCGAAGAACGACACAGAGGAACATAACCTACTGCCGGCTAGCGTTTCGGAAGTGTTATTGCAGAGCAACACAAACAGCACGCAGAAACAATAAATGCACGATTAGACGAAAGGCAGGTGCTGTTGGTCACGCCGATCACTCGACGCAGAAGTATCAAGTCACATTGCTCAGGTGTGAGTTTTTCACAGACTTCAAAATGGTGTCAAAATCTTGATTGTTCTGTGGGTCTCGTCTATCAAATCTGAGCTTTATTTTGTATTCTCTATTGGATTCGGGTCAGGTGACTGGCTGGGCCATTCTACAGCTTGATTTTCTTTCTCTGAAAGCATCTGAGAGTTTCCTTGGCTGTGTTTTGGATCATTGTCTTGCTGAAATGTCCACCCTGGTTTCATCTACATCCTCCTGCTAATGCAGATGTTGGACTGAAACAGCTGATATTCATTTACACTGATGAAGGGCAGAGGGTTGCTGAAGAACTACTGAGAGATTTCAGCTGCTGTCTGGGCTTCACTGCCTTTCTACACCATCCTTCATGTGTTCAATACACTTTCCTTGAGTCATTTCATTTTATTACACAGAACTTCGTTTGTAAACTAATTCGTTTTCTTTGCTTATATTGATTTCTTTGGATGTTACCAACAAATTTCAAGTCAACAGCACCTTTAGAAATATGTTTTCTAAGAAAAATTGTTCCAAACCGTGTTAAACCGGTTTATCATCCCCTGCCCAGTGCTCAGCTCCTGTGTTTTGACTGTATCTGACGGTTTTCCTTCTGTTGTAGGTGACGCTGAAGCTCCAGGGCTCTCAGCTGCCCGACAGCTCGCAGCTCCAGCAGTTCAGCATCAAATGTGAGGAGGAGGACAAGTTCCTGCTTATCTACACGCTGCTGAAGCTAGGCCTGGTCCAGGGGAAGACGCTCCTCTTCGTCAGCGATGTGGACCGATCGTACCGCCTCAAGCTGTTTTTGGAGCAGTTCAGCATTCCTGCTTGTGTCCTGAACTCTGAGCTGCCGGTTCACTCCAGGTGAGACTCGGGGTTTAGCCAGTTAAGTTTCAATTTAGTTTGCAACAAATTCTGGGTTTTACCATGGTAGCAAAGAGTGATTAAAGGAAATTAAGATAAAGTTAGTATCAGTATTGTTGGTTTGTTGGATATCTAGCTAGAGTGCTCCAAAACAGTGACAAAATTCACGTTTAGAAGATACTGATATAAACATGTAAAGCTTTTAGTTTGTTGCTTCCGCCTAAATCCACGTTGTTGTTTTTTATTATGTCACCTCAAACTTCAATTTCTCATCAAATCTTGACCAACCAAATGCTCTTGTGTCTGACATGCCCCGGCCACTTCAAGATGCTTCTTATTTGATGAGTTTGAGCTCAACCACTCACACTGGCAGAGCTGTGATAAAACAAAACGCTATTGGCTGTTTTTTAAAAAGGGAGGAGATATACTATGTTCCACACTCTCTTCATGTACACTACCTGACAAAAGTCTTGTCGTCGATCCCAGTTGTAAGAGCAACAAATAATAACTTGACTTTTAGTTGATTATTTGGAAAAGTGGCAGAAGGTCGATTTTTTTTTTTCAGACGAATCATCTGTTGAACTGCATCCCGATCATCACAAATACTGCAGAAGACCCACTGGAACCTGCATGGAGCCAAGATTCTCACAGAAATCAGTCAAGTTTGGTGAAGGAAAAGTCATGGTTTGGGGTTACATTCAGTATGGGGGCGTGCGAGAGATCTGCAGAGTGGATGATCAACATCAATAGCTTGAGGTATCAAGACATTTGTGCTGCCCATTACATTACAAACCACAGGAGAGGGCAAATTCTCCAGCAGGATAGCGCTCCTTCTCATACTTCAGCCTCCAAATCAAAGTTCCTGAAAGCAAAGAAGGTCAAGGTGTTCCAGGATTGGCCAGCCCAGTCACCAGAGGTAAACGTTATTGAGCATGTCAGGGGTAAGATGGAGGCATTGAAGATGAATCCAAAGGATCTTGATGAACTCTGGGAGTCCTGCAAGAACGCTTTCTTTGCCATTCCAGATGACTTTATTAATAAGTGATTTGAGTCATTGCAGAGATGTATGGATGCAGTCCTCCAAGCTCATGATGGAGTCAGACACAATATTCATTCTGTTTCCACTGCAGCATGACTTTATATTCTATACTGGACATTATTTCTGTTGAGTGACAAGACTTTTGTCTAAGCAAAGTCAGACCTTACTGTCCTAATGAAATCATTAAAAATCAAGGCCTGATCATATTTTATTGTGGTAAAATAAGCATCATCTAGAGGCCTTTGCCTTTCATATACGCCACTTTTGATGCCAAATGATCAACTAGAAGTCAAGTTATTATTCGTTGTTCCTAAAACTTGGATAGGCGACGGGACTATCAGGTAGTGTATATGCATATATTATACACTTAAATGGAAATGTTTTGGTTCGTTATACAGGTGTCACATCATCACCCAGTTCAATCAAGGCTTCTACAATTACATCATCGCCTCAGATGAGCAGGGATTGGAGAGTGCCGCTGGAAGCTCACAGAAAACACAGGAGAAAGGGAAGAGGAAGAAGAACACTGGGAAAAAGTATGAGCGCCTAGCTGAAATGCACAAAATATATTTTATTTTATGTTAATCATGTATACTGATTTTGTTTTGGCCCTCAGAGGTAAAGACAAGGAATATGGTGTTTCCAGAGGAATCGACTTCCACAATGTTTCCAATGTGATCAACTTTGACTTTCCCACTTCGGTCGAGTCCTACATCCACCGTGTCGGCAGGTGCGCAGAGAATTATTCCTGTTTTATCACTATAACTTGCATATGCTAAACGCCTTGTGTTAGCAAATGTGGTAACACTTTACTTGAAGGGGCTGTTCGCAAGACTGTCATGAAACCTTTATATCATTTATGTCTTTGTTTGACTTCTTGACATACAGTTGAAGTCAGAATTATTAGCCCCGCTTTTTAATTTTGTTATTATTTTGTAATTAATTTTGTAATAAATTTTTTTTATATTTCCCAAATGATGTTTAACAGAGCAAGGAAATTTTCACAGCATGTCTGATAATATTTTTTCTTCTCGAGAAAGTCTTATTTGTTTTATTTCAGCTAGAATAAAAGCAGTTTTTAAATTTTTAAACACCATTTTAAGGTCAAAATTATTAGCCCCTTTAAGCTATATATTTTTTCGATAGTCTACAGAACAAACCATCGTTATACAATAACTTGCCTAATTACCCTAACCTGCCTAGTTAACCTAATTAACCTAGTTAAGCCTTTAAATGTCACTTTAAGCTGTATAGAAGTGTCTTGAAAAATATCTAGTCTAATATTATTTACTGTCATCATGACAAAGATAAAATAAATCAGTTATTAGAGATGAGTTATTAAACTATTATGTTTAGAAATGTGTTAAAAACATCTCTCCGTTAAACAGAAATTGGGGGAAAAAATAAACACGGGTGCTAATAATTCTGACTTTAACTGTATATACATCACAAGCTGTTTTTGTCTTCGTCATGACAACTTGACATTACCAAGACACAACACTTGTCAAATCTGTCATAAACATGATTGTCATGAAGTCATAATCAAGTCAAAAATATATATTTTGCAAAGTTTTAATTTTCATTTAGTTAAAAGTAGGACTGATGTGTACTAACTGTTTCCGCTTCCCTTTAGAACGGCTCGTGCAGATAATCCCGGCACGGCGCTGTCCTTCATATCTCATGCAGAACTCTCGATGCTCTCAGAGGTTGAAAACGCTCTTACTGGAGGTAAAAGTCACTGATTTAATATGATATTTCTTTTAAAATGATCACAAAAAGCTAAATCTTTTCAGCTTACTGTATATCTTTAACATTTATTATAAAAAAGTGGCCATTTGTAAAGGAACTCTCCTTTTTTTATTGGAAATATTCTCATTTTACAACTTTTACCATTTTGTAATCTATTTAACAGATACAGGTCTGACAGAAGCACTTTTAGCTTAGCTTAGCATAAATCATTGAATCAGATTAGACCATTAGCATCTCACTCAAAAATGGCCATAGAGTTTCAAAAGCTTAAAGCTGGACTCTTCTGTAATTACATATTACAGACTGACAGAAAATAAAAAGTTGCTATTTTGTAGGTTGATATGGCTAGGAACTGCTGCAGTTATGGTACGGCGGAAACGTTTCTTGATTATTACGCCTGATTGGGAGTATAGTTCTTGTCCATTTTGTCCTAGAAAATTGCAACTTTTAATTTTCCGTTAGTCTTAGTACACTTTAAAACTACAGAAGAGTCGAGCTTTAAGCACTGGTGGGTGGTTGGTTGAGGGAATGCATGTTCATTTTTTTTTTTTTTTTTGTTTATTATTTTTATGTCTGTAGTTTTTTTTTTTTTTTTTTTTTTTTTTTTTTAATATTTTTTTTTAGAATGCAAGTATTCTAATTGTTTTATGTTTATGTTTTAAAAAAGTGTGTTTTCAAATGAATGACTGCGAAAATTTCTAATAATAAAAATATTGAACAGCAGAGTCGAGCTTTAAAAGTGAAAATTATCTTTTTTTTTTTCTTCAATTTTTAAGTGAGATGCTAATGGTCTAATCAGATTCAATGATTTATGCTAAGCTAAGCTAAAAGTGCTCCCACCAGACGTTTGGATCTGCTAATTGGATTTAAAAATGGTAAAACTCAACTGTTTAACACTAGGGGATATAGCTAAACGATATAGCTACATACGAGTCAAGCTTTAAATAGGAAAATTATCGAGATTATTTTTCAGATTTTTTTAGATGCTAATGGTCTAATCCGATTCAATGATTTTTGCTAAGCTAAAAGCGCTCCCACCAGACTTTTGGATCTGCTAATTCTATTTTAAAATGGTGTTTAACTCTAGAGTTGTAAAATGAGCCTATTTGTAAAAAAAAAAAAGTGAAGTGTTCCTTAAAATGTTTAATATAATTATATTTTCTTTAAGTGAAGGAGCAGTTTCAAGATATTTTTTGTTTACAAGAAAAAAACGTATTTAATTTGACAGCAACCATTGTGTTTTAATACACAATATAACTACAGACGAGTCAAGCTTTAAATAGGAACATTATCGAGATTATTTTTTACATTTTGGAGCAAGATGCTAATGGTCTAATCTGATTTAATGATTTATGCTAAGCTAAGCTAAATGTGCTCCTGCCAGACTTTTGGATCTGCTAATTGGATAAAAAAAAAATTAAACTACTGTTTAACACTAGGGGAGTTGTAAAATGAGCCTATTTCTAAAAAATTGTGGAGTGTTCCTTTAAATATTTAATAAAGTTAAATTTTATGTAAGTGAAAGGAGAAGTTTTGTTTCAAGATATTTTTACACAATAAAAAGAAATTCTTTAATTTCAGACGGCAAACCATTGTGTTTTAATACACAGTAAAACTACAGAATATTCAAGCTTTAAATAGGAAAATCAAAACTCTTTTGAATTTTTGAGCGAGATGCTAATGGTCTAATCAGATTCAATGATTTATGCTAAGCTAAGCTAAAAGTGCTCCCACCAGACGTTTGGATCTGCTAATTGGATTTAAAAATGGTAAAACTCAACGGTTTACCACTAGGGGATATAGCTAAACGATATAGCTACATACGAGTCAAGCTTTAAATAGGAAAATTATCGAGATTATTTTTAGATTTTTTTAGATGCTAATGGTCTAATCCGATTCAATGATTTTTGCTAAGCTAAGCTAAAAGTGCTCCCACCAGACTTTTGGATCTGCTAATTCTATTTTAAAATGGTGTTTAACTCTAGAGTTGTAAAATGAGCCTATTTGTAAAAAAAAAATGTGAAGTGTTCCTTTAAATGTTTAATATAATTATATTTTCTTGAAGTGAAAGGAGCAGTTTCAAGATATTTTTTGTTTACAAGAAAAAAACGTATTTAAATAGACAGCAATCATTGTGTTTTAATACACAATATAACTACAGACGAGTCAAGCTTTAAATAGGAACATTATCGAGATTATTTTTTACATTTTGGAGCAAGATGCTAATGGTCTAATCTGATTTAATGATTTATGCTAAGCTAAGCTAAAAGTGCCTCCACCAGACTTTTGGATCTGCTAATTGGATTTAAAAATGGTAAAACTCAACAGTTTACCACTAGGGGATATAGCTAAACGATATAGCTACATACGAGTCAAGCTTTAAATAGGAAAATTATCGAGATTATTTTTAGAATTTTTTAGATGCTAATGGTCTAATCCGATTCAATGATTTTTGCTAAGCTAAGCTAAAAGTGCTCCCACCAGACTTTTGGATCTGCTAATTCTATTTTAAAATGGTGTTTAACTCTAGAGTTGTAAAATGAGCCTATTTGTAAAAAAAAAAAGTGAAGTGTTCCTTAAAATGTTTAATATAATTATATTTTCTTGAAGTGAAAGGAGCAGTTTCAAGATATTTTTTGTTTACAAGAAAAAAACGTATTTAATTTGACAGCAACCATTGTGTTTTAATACACAATATAACTACAGACGAGTCAAGCTTTAAATAGGAACATTATCGAGATTATTTTTTACATTTTGGAGCAAGATGCTAATGGTCTAATCTGATTTAATGATTTATGCTAAGCTAAGCTAAATGTGCTCCTGCCAGACTTTTGGATCTGCTAATTGGATAAAAAAAAATGTAAACTCTACTGTTTAACACTAGGGGAGTTGTAAAATGAGCCTATTTCTAAAAAATTGCGGAGTGTTCCTTTAAATATTTAGTAAAGTTATATTTTATGTAAGTGAAAGAAGTTTTGTTTCAAGATATTTTTACACAATAAAAAAGAAATTCTTTAATTTCAGACAGCAAACCATTGTGTTTTAATACACAGTAAAACTACAGAATATTCAAGCTTGAAATAGGAAAATTATCAAAACTCTTTTGAATTTTTGAGCGAGATGCTAATGGTCTAATCAGATTCAATGATTTATGCTAAGCTAAGCTAAAAGTGCTCCCACCAGACGTTTGGATCTGCTAATTGGATTTAAAAATGGTAAAACTCAACGGTTTACCACTAGGGGATATAGCTAAATGATATAGCTACATACGAGTCAAGCTTTAAATAGGAAAATTATCGAGATTATTTTTTAGATTTTTTTAGATGCTAATGGTCTAATCCGATTCAATGATTTTTGCTAAGCTAAGCTAAAAGTGCTCCCACCAGACTTTTGGATCTGCTAATTCTATTTTAAAATGGTGTTTAACTCTAGAGTTGTAAAATGAGCCTATTTGTAAAAAAAAAATGTGAAGTGTTCCTTTAAATGTTTAATATAATTATATTTTCTTGAAGTGAAAGGAGCAGTTTCAAGATATTTTTTGTTTACAAGAAAAAAACGTGTTTAATTTGACAGCAACCATTGTGTTTTAATACACAATATAACTACAGACGAGTCAAGCTTTAAATAGGAAAATTATCGAGATTATTTTTTACATTTTGGAGCAAGATGCTAATGGTCTAATCTGATTTAATGATTTATGCTAAGCTAAGCTAAATGTGCTCCTGCCAGACTTTTGGATCTGCTAATTGGATAAAAAAAATGTAAACTCTACTGTTTAACACTAGGGGAGTTGTAAAATGAGCCTATTTCTAAAAAATTGTGGAGTGTTCCTTTAAATATTTAGTAAAGTTAAATTTTATGTAAGTGAAAGGAGAAGTTTTGTTTCAAGATATTTTTACACAATAAAAAGAAATTCTTTAATTTCAGACAGCAAACCATTGTGTTTTAATACACAATAAAACTACAGAATATTCAAGCTTGAAATAGGAAAATTATCAAAACTCTTTTGAATTTTTGAGCGAGATGCTAATGGTCTAATCAGATTCAATGATTTATGCTAAGCTAAGCTAAAAGTGCTCCCACCAGACGTTTGGATCTGCTAATTGGATTTAAAAATGGTAAAACTCAACGGTTTACCACTAGGGGATATAGCTAAATGATATAGCTACATACGAGTCAAGCTTTAAATAGGAAAATTATCGAGATTATTTTTTACATTTTGGAGCAAGATGCTAATGGTCTAATCAGATTTAATGATTTATGCTAAGCTAAGCTAAATGTGCTCCTGCCAGACTTTTGGATCTGCTAATTGGATTAAAAAAAAAATGTAAACTCTACTGTTTAACACTAGGGGAGTTGTAAAATGAGCCTATTTCTAAAAAATTGTGGAGTGTTCCTTTAAATATTTAATAAAGTTAAATTTTATGTAAGTGAAAGGAGAAGTTTTGTTTCAAGATATTTTTACACAATAAAAAGAAATTCTTTAATTTCAGACAGCAAACCATTGTGTTTTAATACACGATAAAACTACAGAATATTCAAGCTTTAAATAGGAAAATTATCAAAACTCTTTTGAATTTTTGAGCGAGATGCTAATGGTCTAATCAGATTCAATGATTTATGCTAAGCTAAGCTAAAAGTGCTCCCACCAGACTTTTGGATCTGCTTATTGGATTTAAAAATGTTAAAACTCAACTGTTGTTTAACACTAGGGGAGTTGTAAAATGAGCCTATTTCTAGTGTAGCGTTCCTATAAATATTAAATATATATATATTTTATGCAAGTGAGTAGAGCAGTTGTATTTCAAAATAATTTTTGTTCACTACAAATTTTTATTTTTTATTTTCAGACAGCAACCATTGTGTTTTGAAGCCATATGGCTTCAAAATGGAGGAAATCGAGGGCTTCAGATACAGATGTCGGGTATGTATGTATGATTTAGTTTGTGATTTTGTTGATCTAAAATGCAAAGTTTCTTAACTGTGATTCATTTCGTCAGGATGCAATGAGATCGGTGACGAAGCAGGCGGTGAAGGAGGCCAGACTGAAGGAGATCAAGCAGGAGCTGCTCAATTCAGAGAAACTTAAGGCTTGTGCTTTTTTTTTTTTTTTTTTTTTTTAAACCAACTTCATTTGAACCAGTTAATCCCCACAGTTGAATAACAGGTGTAGGTGAATCTGTTTATGTGTGACAGACGTACTTTGAAGACAACCCCAGAGACCTGCAGCTGCTCCGACACGACAAAGACCTTCATCCCGCCATCATCAAACCTCACATGAAAAACGTGCCTGAATACCTGAGTAAGGAGTCATTGCCTAAGTACAACAGTCACTTTATTAGCTACGCATTGCTAGTACTTGGTTGGCTGGGGATGCACTGAATTGTCTGCCTCTGAAAATTGTCATCTGAAAGATAAAACGTTGACTGATTGTCTCTGTGATGGATGTTTTCTCTGACCGTGGAGGGTTGTGCTGTGATCCTCCTCAATTCTCACCCTCGGGATAAGGGAGAGAAAGACTGACTAGCTTAAGCATAGACGAAATCCTTTTACAGCAAGTCATTTCACTTGATGTGCCTCTTTGAAGCCAGGCATTTAGTTTGAATGGGAAAACATCAAATTCTCCAAAACTGTTTGCCAAGCTTGTGATTAACCCTCTTGTAGTCTTCGTATGACGAGATCTCTCACGATTAAATCGTGATGAGATTTCTCGTCGAGTTGAAAAGTTGACTGGTGAGGTGTGATGTTATGATGGAGCGAGAGGGTGAATTTAGCACTGAAGATCCGAGGCAGGATTGGATTTAAACTGCAAATCAAGTGCTTTTCACACACCTGGAAACCCAGGCTGGCCTCGGAGTTATGCGTGTCGCTTGGTTGAGCGGGTGGGTGTGACGTAACCAGTGGTGGAAAGAGTACTGAAAAATCATACTCAAGTAAAAGTACCATTACTTGCCTAAAAACGTAGTGCGAGTAGAGAAAGTATCTGCGGTAATATTACTCAAAGTAAGAGTAAAAAGTAGCCCTTTTAAAAGTACTCAAGAGTAGTGAGTAGTGAGTATTACGCTGTGAAAAGCTGATGTGTTTACATGTAATTTGTGCATGTGTGTGTAAACGTAACATTCTGTAGTGCATTTAGTTATTGCTCTGAAGGCACACAACATCATGAGACGTTAATATTAGGTTAGATTTAGGTTGTAATGTCAGGTGACCAAAATTATTTGTCAAGCCAGCAGCTAAGGACTACGTTATTTTGATGTCCAATAATGACGTCAGATGACGTTGATATTTGGTTGATTTTAGGTTGTTAGAAAATGACCAAAATCCATCGTCGAGCCAACATCTTAAACAGACATCATATATGACGTCAAATACTGACATTTATTCATCAGGTACTGCAACCAAAATCCAACGTCCGATAGACGTCATAGGAGAAACGTTCACACAACGTCAAGCTATAACATCATTAGACGTTGATATTTGGTTGGTTTTAGGTTGGACATTGGATATTGATGTTGGCCTGACATTGAGTTCTGACGTCAACCCGATTTTCATTTCCAAACAAAATGCAAAGTCCCCAAAGTCCCCGTTGACGTCTTGTGCCTGCTGGGTGTTTAAGGCCATTTTGCTCATCATACAGTAAACATCCGTCATCTTCTCATCAGTGACAGTCTAAACAGTCTCTGGGTCAATGCGCGTAAACATTTTAAACATCTTCATGGACACTTTTAATAATTCCAAACAGTTTGCTGCAATTATAAAGTGCACACGTCTTGAGGTAGTTCATTATGATGTGATTTAACTTCTACGGTATGTGTGATTTGATTAGACAGGAATCTCAGGACTGATTTTTCTAATCCCCATAGACAAGAAAAAAATAAAGTAGTGACTGCAGGTTGAAGGAAAATAGTGGAGTAAAAGTACAGATACTGCACTAGAATTGTATAAATGTAGACATTTTTAAAACTACTCAGTAAATTACAATTCCTGAGGAAAAACAGCTCAATTACAGTAATTTGAGTATTTGTAATTAGTTACTTTACACCACTGGACGTAACCGCTTTCAGTTCAGTGGCTGCCGCATCCAACAGAGGCTACAACCGTCGCCTCACACATTATGGTTTATAACAATGCGACGGAATAGCACTTTAGATATGCTTAAAGTCATAATCGACGTAAACGCAAATGGAATTAAGGCGTGGAGTATTTCTATTTCAGTCGCATTATTGAAGTGACGTGCAGACGTGTAAAGACCTGAATCAAACTATTAACATCGTGATTGACTTTTAGCCGCATTTTGCGACCGGATAAGCCATACACACATGGCTGTTTGACGCTATTCTCTGCACCTTCCGAGTCTGGTCAGTCGTCACATCATCATCACTGAACACACGTTTATGTTCTCCGGGAAAAGCTGACGTTTTTTTTTTTCTCATTCGGCGTGCGGTATCAAATTACATTGCATCCAGTTAGTAGCGTTTATAGTGAAATATTTAGCAGCGTTTGCATGTCCTTTACAGCATAGAATTAGTTACAATAGAAATAAAATATTGTTCATTAGAACTTTTTTTAAAAGCAGCTAAATTGTTTTGCAGTTTGTGATTTATTATTATTTTTTTTAGCAGTTAAATGAAAATCTATTTTCCATTTATATATTAGCAAATATTTATCTAATATTTAAAATCATATATAAAGACTATTTTCCATTCGCATAGGCTATTAGAAAAATATTTTGTAGTGTTTTCATGTGCTTTACTGCATAGAATTCATGAAAATAGAATCTGATTTAAAAATAGCACCTAATAGTTTTGCAATTTGCGATTTATTTATTTATCTTTTCAGTTGAATAAACAACAATTTTCTATTCATATATTTTATAATTGAAGATTTCGTAAAAATTTTGTAGTCTCGTATTGTTCTCGTGAACCCAACCTCGTGTCTCGTCTCGCAGAGTAAGCGTCTCATCACACCTCTACTTGTGGTCATTGTGGTCCGAAATGGCCGCCATAGGAAATGAATGGGAAAAAAGCTAAAATATGAACATTCAGTTCATCTTTATTTGTATAGCGCTTATACAATGTAGATTGTGTCAAAGCAGCTTCACATGGAAGATTATAGTGAATTGAAACAGTGTCAGTTCAGTTTTCAGTGTTTAAGTTCAGTTCAGTTTAGCTCAGTTCAGTGTGTGTTAATAATCACTACTGAGAGTCCAAACACTGAAGAGCAAATCCATCGATGCGCAGCTCTACAGATCCCGAACCATGCAAGCCAGTGGCGACAGCGGCGAGGAAAAAACTTCACCAATTGGCGAAAGCGAAGATTTAAAAAAACCTAGAGAGAAACCAGGCTCAGTTGGGCACGACCAAAATGCGCCACAGATTGTTATTGGAGACAGTTTGGGACTGCAGGCAGGCCAGTCAAGTACCTGTATCCTCTTCCTCCACAGCCAGGACTTTGTAATGTGTGCAGAATGTGCTTTTGCATTGTCTTGTTGAAATATGCCTGGAAAATAAGGCAGCATATTATGCTCCATAATCTCTATGTAGTTTTCAGCATTAATGGTCCATCACAGAAGTGCAAGTTACCTTTGAGACAGGCTTTTGGACTTGTTCCTGGTAACAGTCTGGATGATTCCTTTTTTTTTTTTTTGATCCAGAGCACATGGCATCCATCCAAAAATTCCTGAAATACTGATTCATCTGACCGCAGTACACGTTTTCACTGTGTGATGGTCCATCCCAGATGCCTCCAAGCCCAGAGAAGTCGACAGCACTTCTGGACACTGTTAACATAGGGCTTCCTTTTTGCACACACTGTAAAAAATAAATCCGTAAAATTTACGGTAAAAAAACGGCAGCTGTGGTTGCCAGTATTTAACCGTAAAAAATACGGTACAAACCATAAAAGTAAATTCTCATTTTTACAGTAAACTACCATATTTTATGAATTTATAGAGGTAATATGTCTGTATTTTAAATTAGCAACATCTACACAGCTTTTGTTACACAGATAGACATGATAACACAGCCTATGGCCAAACGTCTTGTGCAGAGCTGCAGTCTAGGCGCAGGAAGCTGGACCTCAGCGAAGACTCGTCTGTCCTTGGAGAATCACAGGAGTCAGTCTCATGTTCTCACTCCACGAACATTCAGAGAATATTTTGTTTGTAAGAATACAAATTCACCATGATGCTAAAAATGTGCAAAGGAGAGAAGGGGTGAGACGTTCAAGTGTGAAATACACAAACACACCAGAAGGTGCAAATCTGCACTTTGCTTTTGCTTTTGGATAGCAGAGTTTCTATTTTACCTGGAAATACTGCAGATTTACAAAACTTCCATTGTTTTCAATTGGAAAAATGGATCTTAATTACTGCATGAATATTCATTATTACTACAAAACCCTCTCAAAGTACAAAATAACATAGAAAAAATATTATTAAACAAAAATAAATTAGATAAATTTTAGCTTAAAGAAAAAAAAAGCAGGATACTTTACAGACATTCGTCCTTTTTTGACAGGCTAAGACCACAAGTGTTAATCCCGAATAAGGGACAGCAGAGGGTTAAACTTCATATTTGAAATCACCAATGAAATTAAATCACAACTAGCCATTTTTCAGGTTGTTCAATTAAATGTCCATGTGCTCTCGAAGAGAACAAGAGTTTAACTGTCGTAAAAACACGCGTTTGGACTGAGCCCCTCCTCCTTAGTGCTTTTGTGTGTGCGTTGTTATAAGACTAGACATTTTTACATGATAAACCAACCACGGATGTTTTCCCTTTTTCTAATCGTCCTCTAAACCATTCCTAGACATGTTTGTGTGTGGAAATCCTAGTAGATTCTGAAATACTCTGAACAGCCCATTCAAAGTTTATTAAATCACTTTCTTCTCCGATCTGATGTCATGTTTAAACTTGTGAAGATCCTGATGATCATGTCTACGTGCTTAAATGCATTGAGTTGCAGTCGTGTGATTGGTTGATATTTTCATACAAGTGCAGTTGAAATGGTGAAACTACTAAAGTGGCTGGTGAATGTACAGAAGATTGGAAAAACTAGTAGAAATAGAAGATTGGAGAAATGTTGCCTGGTAGGGTCAGAAGATGGTAGGGTCAGAAGATGGTCGGGTCAGAATTTGGCATCAACAACATGAAAGCATGAATCCATCCTGCCTTGTATCCACGGTTCAGGCTGGTGGTGGTGGTGTAATGGTGTGGGGGATATTTTCTTGGCACACTTTGGGTCCATTAGTACCAATTGAGCATCGTGTCAACGCCACAGCCTACCTGAGTATTGTTGCTGACCATGTCCATCCCTTTATGACCACGGTGTCTCCATCTTCTGATGGCTATTTCCAGCAGGATAACGCACCATGTCATAAAGCATGAATCATCTCAGACTGGTTTCTTGAACATGACAATGAGTTCACTGTACTCTAATGGCCTCCCCATTCACCAGAACTCAATCCAATAGAGCACCTTTGGGATGTGGTGGAACGGGAGATTCGCATCATGGATGTGCAGCCGACAAATCTGCAGCAACTGCGTGATGCTATCATGTCAATATGGAGCAAAATCTCTGAGGAATATTTCCAGTACCTTGTTGAATCTATGCCACGAAGGATTAAGACAGTTCTGAAGGCAAAAGAGGTCCAACCCGGTACTAGCAAGGTGTACCTAATAAAGTGGCCGGTGAATGTATATATTGAATACACAGACAAAATTAAAGTGCATTTTTAATCTCTGTTTCAGTCCCGACCGCACTGAAAAGTCTCGTCAACCCTCTGAACCAACGGAGGAAGAGGAAGAAGGTTAAATCCAGCGGTGTGATGCTGAGCAGCTTTAAGGTCAGAATACAAATCTTTCCTTCATTTAAACAGTCTTTGTTCACTCTTTTATATCTAGTGTACAGCATTAATTCATCATTCACACACAAAGCAGCTCATGCAAGTCATGGCGCTCAGGAACAAAAATTTTTTAAAGTTCCTCCTCCGCCAATATTGCCGACAAATAAAACAGTTGTCATGCCAACTTGCTACCGTAAACAGAAACCATGCACAATGCTTGCTCCGGCCCCATGTTCTTCTGGTTGGTCCACTGCTTTGGAACTGACAGTGATGAGCGACGCTGTGTGTAGAAGTTTAAATTGTTCATTTGCGTCTTAAAAAGGCAGAGCTTATGTGTGTGAGGAGCTGCAAAAGATGCAAACGTAAAAGTCGCAAGGACACATCAACAGAGGTGTAAAGAGTACCTGAAAACCATACTTGAGTAAAAGTACAGATACCTTATTGTAAAAATTACTCCATTACAAGTTACCAATTCCAATAAGAGTTGAGTAAAAGTATTAAAGTATCCGATTTTAAAAGAACTTAAGTATTTTACTCATACTGAATGTAATAAAACACAAACTCACAGCTAAATGCACTTGATGCAAAATGTATAATTTTAGTGATACATTTATTCACATTGCACAAAAAAAAAAAAAAGCTAAAATATAGACATGTCGCAGTGATTTTTGCCATATCAGTAACTGTATTAATTTTTGGTAACATACTTACAATACCATTGTAAAGTCAGACATAATTTGACTAAATTCACATTAAATAGACTCTTACCTCAATGGGTTTTTTTTAATTTGAAGATAAATTCTTAAAGCACTTATTTTCGTGGTTCGTAGCAAACAAAGTAGACACTGCATCCTGTAAGAGCCATTCTGTATATCGGCAAATGAAAACATTTCTTTCAGATAAGGCCATGGATGATCATCAGTGCTGCACTGCTTGATGTGCCGGCTTCAGCTTCATCACTGGCTGCAGCCATGTCGCTAATTAAACACCTGGTATTAGGCAAGCTGCTAATTCACATTTACGTGATTTAGCCCATAAATAGCATACAGTACCTTCAGCACTCTGCAGATGGCGATATCGCCTCATCCGCCCAACAAATTAGCTGTGGTAGATAAAGATGCTGACTTGTCGTGCACAATCACAATGTAATGAGTAACGATAAGCATCCGTTCTAATGTAGTGGAGTAAAAAGTACATATATTCAATCAAAAATGTAGTCAAGTAGAGAGTAAAAGTTGCTTATTTTTTTGATACTCAGTACAAGTACAAAGTAGCCAAAAAAATACTTAAGTAACGAAGTCCATTTACTCAAGTACTTTACACCACTGCGCATCAAGTGTGTTTACATGGAAAAACTGTTTTGTGTAAACGACCAATAGAATTAGAGTAC
This sequence comes from Danio kyathit, assembly GCA_903798195.1. Taxonomy (NCBI): domain Eukaryota; kingdom Metazoa; phylum Chordata; class Actinopteri; order Cypriniformes; family Danionidae; genus Danio; species Danio kyathit. Next base: position 4,123,122 of record LR812528.1, on the reverse strand, counting down.
ATAAACACTCTTTCGGTTATTAAAACCTGAATTGTTATTGTAAGTTTTGTTAAGTTTATTGTTAAGTATTTGTCATTTATAAGGGATTTATAAAGCATAAATAGTCCTCACTTTAGATTAGGTCACAAAACTGCATGAAGCTGAGTTAATAAAGCATTTATTAACATGTATAGTAACCATTACTATATGTCTGAATAATAAGATATATAAATGTTGATTTCAATAGTTTATTAATCATTTACTAACTCATTCTGAATGATCTTAAAAACCACCAACGACTCTTAAATACAGATGGTTTGTAAATAATGCAATACTTAATTTAGTAATAAAAATTAAATCATTAACAAAGTATGAAAGTACAATTATTAAGCACATTATAAATGTGGGTATAAATCAAGAGTAGAGCATTTGTAGCTGCAGTTATAAACTGTTAACTAACGCTTATTAATGTAGAGTTAATGATTAACAGATAATGAATTCACTAGATGCTAATGCTTAGTAAATGATTCATAGTGTGTAGTTATTATAAAGTGTTACCGGATTTCCTAATAAATAATAAATATAAAATTGTATTTTTTAATAAATACCCTCATTATTTATATGATTTATATATGAGATTAGAATACGTGTTTGCTTTTGTAAGTAATTTTATGTTGATTTAGATTAAACTATGGAATATTCTCAATATTTGTAAATTAAACACAGGCTCTATATGTGCCGTTTACATATATTTCAATTAATATGAAAAGCGAGTGCATGTTTTTACCAAAACTAATAATGCATTTTTTTTTTTTTTTTTTTAATGCGTGTTTGTGTTAAACAACATAATTTGCACATAGAAATGATGGGGTTGTTCTCTAAAGAAGTTACTCCACCCCGTTTAGAGCACCATTATGGGTGTTTTACATTATAACTAACGTGGTACAAGCGATGGATCTGCGACAGAGAAACTAGGGGTTTTGGGAAACACTCGTCACTACATCGTTCTTTTCCCAAACGATGCATCGCACTATGATAGTTCAGCTGCAAGCTACGTCGTTGTTTGGGAAACACACCCCATGTCGGAAAACCAGTTTTAGCTAGTTGTTCCCAAATGACAGTTAAAATCAAGAGGTGACGGGGCTTTTTCTGTCACAGCCCCTCGTCTGTGGAATGGTCAGCCTTTACATATTAGGTCTTCCTTTGGTGCTTTTAAGTCTCATTTAAAAAAAATCACCTTCCGTCTTTTGCTTTTTGATTGCAATTAATTAATTTTCATCTGTTTTACATATTTTGCTTGTATACAAGTATAGCTTTTGTATGCTGGCCATTTTGTAAAGCACTTTGGTCAGCATCTGTTGTTTTTAAATGTGCTCTAAAAGTAAAGCAAACAAACTTCAACTATATATAACAAAGTAGGAAATTTCATTTGAGTCTCCTCAGCTTTCGGATATTTGATTTTTGCGCGTGTGTGTTGTGTTTGCAGAAGAATTACAAAGGAAGAAATCCACTAAAGAGCTTCCGCTACGCAAAGAAGAGGCAAGGGGGGAAGAAGGCCGGCAAACCCTAATGGGTTAAATTTGGGATTTTGAGGACATCGAGCTGTCCTGGAGCTCTCTGAACAGTGTATATTTTGTATCTCACACTCATTTTACACATGATTCAAGGCTTCAGCCCTCAAGTAAAGACTGCAGGACTTCAATTGGATGTGTGTGTGTGTGTCTCTGGTAAGTGGGTTGAGAATCACAGTCTGGACACAAACATTCAGTCGACTGCTTTTGATTGACTGTTTGAAATGTTCCTTCTGAATATTGAACATGTAATATTGTATGTTTTGCTAATACTAAAAGCTCTACTTCAGACATCTTGTGTGTTGACTTTGGTCTTAAATGTGCAGTATGTAAGTGTGACACCCAGTGGTTGAACTAGGTATTGCACCCTTGGATCAAACCACATTTTCACTCTGCTCCTCCTCTGGGGTTGTTGCTAGATCGGATACGTTTGCGGCCAGAAGTTAACGAGAATAATTTATGAAATTTCCGATTTATTGTATTTTATTATTATTATTGTATTTTATTTACTACCCCCACCCCAACCCTAAACCCAACCGTTACAGTACTGTAAAAGTATTAATTATTGTTATACAGTGTCATAAAAAAAATGGCGCTATATTAATGTGCATATCGCACTTTCGGCCGGCCGTGTATCCGATCTAGACTTTACCCTCCTCTCGAGTACACGCTAGCGCAGGTTGCCAGATTGACGTGAGTGCGCCTGGCTATCGAGTGTAAAGGTGGACTTAATGCTGTTTTAAGTCGTTTTCTAACTAAAAGCAACGGCACGCCATGAAAGAAATGTTTTCCATATTAAAAGGAGTTTTTGTCCTAACCAACATCTGAAATTTCTATTTTACAAACGGCTTCGATTTCTCACAGCTGAACAACAGGATGATCAGCTCGGGGACACCTCATGTGCTTTATTTAGTGTTAAATGCTAATAATGTGAGCTTGAATGCCATTTCACATGACATTTATTGCCATATACTGAAAGCAGCAGCAGATAGTTCACCTCAGATCTGGAAAATAAAATAAACCGTTTGAAACTGAACTTCAGATCCGTGACTCGGTGCAAGCCAACACATATCAGTGATTCAGCATGTACATTTAATAATGTTAAAGAGGTTTAATATGTATTAATTCGATTATCAACCATACCATTTCGCTGGAGTGCAGTGAGTGCACTATTCTGTGCTTCTGAATGGCTGTGTTTACATTTCGTCGTGTTTCGTCAGGTGCAAACAGCCCAATTGCTTATCACTGCGTATCTCGACACTTAGCGTGTTGTTAGGACACGGGGTTACAATGTAACCTGCTCACCTAATGTTCATAATATTTATATTATTTGCTAATTAATAACCACCTCATGTGGAACTCTGAATCTGCGTCTCATTTCGGAAGCTGCTACTGTCCACTGGAAGTCGCATGCTTTGAGAGCCTTCCTGACTCTTGTATTTGTATTAAACGAACAGACAGATTCTGATGAACTCATGTGATCACAAGAAAGCAACAGACTCTGAAGCTTACTGGTTTAAAAACCGATGATATGCATGTTTTGTTAATGCCAAATATTTATTAATCGACATTTTAGTACAATTAATGAGTATGTGGAGGGGAACAGCTACTTTGACATCACTCAATGCCTGATTTGTTCTAAAATGAGCCGGCAATGATTTTGGCAATTACCAATAAAGGCACCTAAACAGGTTTTCGATCTCCAGATGTGTGGTTGGTTAGTTAGTCCTAAACATGAAGTGTAAGCTGTACACTGCTGAGGGCAGATTGAACACACACACTCACATAGATGTGAATATAACACTGTCATGTTTCCTGTGCTGAAAAACCTCAACCATTCAAAGAGCAAATGCAAAACAAACATTTACTGAACAGAAACGTCTACACACACACACACAGAAGAAATCTCAATCCACCTCTACTGACGTATAAAAAGCACAACATTAGTGTTGGAAGTGAGTAGTTCAACACGTCAATCGTACAAAACTTTCCTCTAGTGCCAAATGATCATATATATATATATGTATATATATATTAGGGCTGCACGATATATGGTTTCAGCATCGATATCGCAATGTGCGCATCCGCAATAGTCACATCGCAGGATATGCAGTGTTGAGTCTGAATCATAGTTGACCAGGAGCCACAGAACACATTTTGTTGAATCACTGCTAAGTTTACCCACAATAGAGTGAAAGTTAATCGTTTGCATGTGTTTTTAAGGCCTGTGACAGTCCATTTCAGGAGAGTTTAAAACATTTGGGCACAAAAAATGATGATGTTTGGAGGTGTAACAAAGACTAATTATTTTATTATTAATTATTTATACTATTTATGCAAAAAAGATATGCTTTTCTTACTTAGATTTTGGTCTTGTTTCTAGTCCAACGATCTACATTTTAATAAGATTATTTTACGAAGCCCGTTGGCAGATAATTGAGCTTGTTTTAAGGAAAACTTTTAATTCTAAAGGTGAAAACAAAACCATATTTTTACTTTATCTAAGAATTTTTAGATATTTATTCTAGAAAGGAGACAAAGCGAAGTAAGAAAAGCATGTTTTGCACTGTATTCAATTCCTGTACTGCTATAGTCAGCTAGAGCTATTCAAACCATCTTGTGAAACTGGAAACATATCGCAATATTTATCGTAGAAAAACAATATTGCAATATCAGATTTTTTTAGTATTGTGCAGCCCTAATATATATATAAATATGAAGAGTTCAGATGCAAAAACCTCTAAGTCTAAAATTTCCATCAAAAATGAACATTTATGTTGAGATATTTTACTTTAAAGACCAAGAAAAGGACTTATTCTTTGCCATAAAAGTGATATTATTGAACATACACAGAAGCCTGATAAAAATGTTCATTTTAGAGGAAAACTTCAGATGGCATTTAGAGGTTTTTGCATCAACTCTTCATATATATATATATAAAATATACAGTTGAAGTCAGAATTATTAGCCCCCGTTTATTTTTTCCCCAATTTCTGTTTTACAGAGATATTTTTTTTCAACACATTTCTAAACATAATAGTTTTAATAACTCATCTCTAATAACTGACATCATTACCATGATGACAGCACATAATATTTGACTAGATAATTTTCAAGACACTTCTATACAGCTTTAAGTGACATTTAAAGGCTTAACTAGGTTAATTAGGATAACTAGGCAGGTTAGGGTAATTAGGCAAGTTATTGTATAATGATGGTTTGTTCTGTAGACTATTGAAAAATATATAGCTTAAAGGGGCTAATAATTTTGACCTTAAAATGTTTTTAAAAAAATTAAAAACTGCTTTTATTCTAGCCAAAATAAAACAAATAAGACTTTCTCCAGAAGAAAAAATATTATCAGACATACTGTGAACATTTCCTTGCTCTGTTAAACATAGTTTAGGAAATATAAAAAAAAAAATTAATTAATTAAAAGCGGGGGCTAATAATTCTGACTTCAACTGTATATAGGCACACTATATATATATATATATATATATATATATATATATATATATACACACTGAAAAACAGATGAGTGAATCCCTCCAAAAACATTTTGGTCATATTTCACCTCAAAAAAAAAAAAAAACTAAAACAAAAAAACGATACATTAAGGGCTCATTCACACAGACAACAACACGTCTTTGCTTCCAAAAATGCAAAACGCAACGTTTCGGGTTGGTTTGAACTAACTGCAGCATAAAGGCTGATTTATACTTATGGTCCGGCGCAGCCTTGGCGCTGTCTCATAGCACTGTGTAACTATGTAACTATGCAACGATGCGTAGCGCAAGCTCTGTGATTGGTCGGGTTGGTAGCGCTGACGAGTGTGGGCGGGACCGAGAGCTGTGCGAACCCATTGGAGCAAGTGTTTACATGTGTTGAGTCCCATGAAGGAGCTCCAGGTGGAAAGTTTTGCTTTGTGTTTACCTTATGATTAATGTTGTTGCACGTCTGCCGGTTCCCACCTCAATATGAGCGAGTTTTAGCTACTTCTACATTAAGGTAGCGTTCAGAAAAAAAAAACAACCGTGAAAAAACTCGACATAGAGGAACATAACCTACTTCCAGCTAGAGTTTCTGAAGTGTTATTGCAGAGCAACACAAACAGCACGCAGAAGTATAAATGCACGACCACGCGCAAGGCAGGCACCGTGGGTCACGCCGATCCCTCGACGCAGAAGTATAAACCAGGCTTAATGGGGCGATCGCACCAAACAAGCTTTTCCCATTCTGAGAACTCGATGCCTTTTTTTGTAGACGAGAAAAAATAAGTGTGCTGTGCTTTTTATGTTGCTAGGCAACCACTGAATCATCTGTGTATTGTGCGAGAGTGTTGCTGTTGATATTGTTGTAATATTTAATAATATTGTGATATTCACGATTTGTGAGTCATACAGCTCAGGAAAACTTGAAACATTGACAGCTAGTCTCTCTTCCATCTTTAATAGTCTGCGTAGTCTTTTTGACAACACAAACACCGCTGTCTCCTCAACAAAAACTCCGCTTTAGGACTTTCATTTGTTTGGATAATAAAAAAGACGTGACTGACATAGCTCGCCTTTTCCACTCAGAGTTGACTCTATTTTCAAATGCAGGCGCACAGAGCACAATGTCAAAAACGCAAGGCACAGCAGGAGTTCACAAAACGCCATTAGAAAACCAGTAAAAAAGGCGCTTCTCAATGCAAAAAGCTCGTTCAGTGTGATCAAGGCCTAAAGCATGAGTGTATCCGGACACAACTGTAAAAAGAAACTTGCAATGCTTGTCCCGCCTCCGAGCTCTTCTGATTGGCTCACAGCTGTGGAACTGACAGTGATGCGCACCGCTGTACGTAAAAGTTGAAGATCTTTTAGCTTGACAGTGTCTTAAAAAATGTGGCGATTACGTCAAATTACTCAAGATGTGAGCGTAACGATCACGTGTCCGTCAAGCGTCTATACATTACAAAACAACACAAAAGTAGTGCGTTAAAAAGGAAAAACGCGTTCTGTGTAAACGGCGCCTACAATTGCATTTTGACAATATTAACATTTTTACACCAAAATTTTCATTGCATGATAATTTTTCAGGATTCTTTTATTATTGTTAATTCACATTATTGTTGTTTACTGGATAACAGTGTCTGTTTGGTAAATGAAACTGGCGATTAGGAACGATATTAATTTGAACATTAACAAACACAACTTTTGAATTTAACGATGTATTAGTAAAGTATTTCAATATTTCCTGGAATATTATTATTGTGAAATATTTTAGATACTATTATTAAACAACGAACTATTAATGCGTGTTTATTAACTAATATCAACAAATATAATTAATACATACTGTAACAAATGCATTGCTTATTGTTAGATGATGCGAAGACAAATCTTAAAGTCTGAGTGAACCGGAAGTTGCGGAGACTTTTATTTCAGCATGTTGATGTACTTCCAACTGAAATGGAATCATGAGTAGGGGGTGGGGCTTTCTTTTTGCGCATCATTCCCTCATAGCAAACTAATGGTAAGAGGGGGTATTCCAATACAGTTGCTATGGAAATCGTCATGATTGACGTCAACAGAAGGAGCGTCACTCCGAACGCAGGAGTAAATCCTCAGATTTGATTGAAGATTACCGAAACAAACCATTTTGTTCAGTGGATTAACTTGATTATTCATTATTCATAACAACGTGAGCTAGCTAAATAAACATAGCACAGTTGGATTTTACGCGAACATTGAGTGGACTTCATTGTAAATTGTTACTAATTAATAATACGGTATATGAAGTCCTTAATTTTTTCAGTACATGACAATTTTACGAATATTTACCTTGCATTGTTGATATTTGTGTGTGAAATTGGAGATAAATCATTGTTTAAATGCAAAAATGTATGAAATTTTCCGATTGAAAAAACAAACATTTAATTATTTTCACCAAAAAAAAAAAAACAAAATCTAAAAAAAAATGAAAAATATTTAACAATGAGAATTCAGCGAGAAAATGTTAATAGTAGCATTGTTATTGTGGAAATCGTTTAATTGTCAAAATGCAAAAAAAAAAAAAACACTATATAAATGAAATATAAATCCTAATTTTGAGATTTAATAACTTGAGGATTTCTTGATTTGGGGTTGAAACATGACCTAGACGTATTTCTCCACAAGATCACTCAGATAAATGCTGGTTTTACCCCCGAAATATTTGTGCATGTGTGTATTTCAGCTTTACAGAAAGAGAAGAAGCACATTGAATTATAACCACCTTCAGGCTGTTAGCAGCAAAAGCATCATTAGACTGAATACAGCATTTGAGAGGTCACAATATGACCAAACACAATCAACAACACGCCACAAACTCACACTCACAACTTTTACCGTCACACGAGGATCATGGGGGCTGATTTCACCAGAAAACACACTTTAAGGCTTTGTTATTAACTCTCAAAAATCACGATACAAAGATGCCCGACTGCTTTACTTCGAATCGCATGAAAATATTGCTGGAATGTTTCACATGCGCTACCAGTCAAACGTTTGGAAACTTACAATAAGACTGCGTTTATTTTAGGGATGCACGATATATCGTGATAATTATCGTTATAGCAATAATGGTATATGCAATTTACGTATCGCAAACTAGTGTGATAATGACATTTATTTTATGCATTGGTTGTTTATATAAATGTGACCAATCAGATGGGGCGTTGTTATTTTTAGCCCCGCCTCCCCAGTAGTTCTGCTATTGGTTAGAGCGGCCCAAAGCTGAAAATAAACACTAATGGACAATAAACACTATTGGATACACTAGGTTTCACAATAAGGCTGTATTTATTTTAGGGCTGGACGATACATCGTGATAATTATCGTTATTGCAATAATGGTATATGCAATATACGTATCGCAGACTTGTGGGATAAATTACATTTACGTTAGCAATGCAACCAATCAGATGGGGCTGTACTATCTTTAGTCCCGCCTACCGAGTAGTTGCTGTTCTGCTGTTATTGGCTGGAGAGGAAATGGTAGGTGTTGTTATCTTTAGCCCCGCCTCCCCAGTAGTTCTGCTATTGGTTAGAGCGGCCCAATGCTGAAAATAAACACTAATGGACAATAAACACTATTGGAAACAGTAGGTTTTACAATAAAGCTGTATTTACTTTAGGGATGCGTGATATATCGCAGTAAATATCGTTATCGCGATAATGGTATATGCTATATAAGCATTGCAGCCACGAGTTAAAGTACATTTATTTCATCCATTGGTCGCTTATATAAATCTGACCAATCAGATGGGGTGTTGCTATCTTTAGCCCCGCCTCTACAGTAGTTCTGCTATTGGCCGCAGTGGCCCAAAGCTGAAAATAAACACTAATGGAAACAGTAGGTTTTACAATAAAGGCTGATTTAATAAAGGCAGATACTTATGTGTCAAGTATGTGTCAAGTACACGCATATGGTCTGCTAACATAGCTTTCGCTGACGCGCACCTGCCAAAAATTGTAACTACATTTCGTAATGACGTGTAGCGCAAGCTCTGTGATCGGTCGGCTTGGTAACAGTGACAAGTGCGGGCAGTGCTGGGAGCCGCGAGCCCGATGTAGCGAGTGTTTACAAGTGTGGAGTCCCGTGAAGTACTGCCACATGGAAACTATTGTTTTGTGTTTATCTTATGATTATGTTGTTGCACGTTCGCCGGTTCCTGCCTCTGAATGAGCTAGTTTTAGTTACTTGTACATTAGGGTAGCGTTCAGAAAAAAACGAAACGAGACACAGAGGAACCTAAAAACCTACTGCCAGCTAGTGTTTCGAAAGTGTTATTGCACATTTATTTTAGGGCTGGATGAAATATTGCGATAATTATCATTATCGCGATAATGCTATATGCAATATACGTATTGCAGCATGTGTGATAAAGTACATTTATGCATTGGTTGTTTATATAAATGCGACCAATCAGATGAGGCCGTACAATCTGTAGCCCCGCCTCCTCAGTAGTTGCTGTTCTGCAATTGGCTGGAGCCCAAAGCTGAACCCAAAACTGAAAATAGACACTAATGGGCGGAGTCAAGACGAGAGAGGATAATGACAACAGCCAATCAGACTGAGAATAAAGACAATGTTTTTTAGTCTGAATTAGATCTGAAAAAATATGTATTTTACCTGTTTATTGTAATATCACTAAATAAATAAATGATTTAAAAACATAGCTAATAAAAAGAGCTACACAAAATAGCAAGAAATATCCTTATCGTGATAATTATCAGTATCGCAATAATGGTATATGCAATATACATATCGCAGACGTGTGATAAATTACATTCATTTAATGCGTTGGTTGTTTATATAAATGTGACCAATCAGATGAGTCATTACTATCTTTAGCCCCACCTCCCCAGTAGTTGCTGTTCTGCTATTGGCTGGAGCAACCCAAACTTAAACCCATAGCTGAAAATAAACACTAATGGGTGGAGTTGAGACGATAGAGGAAAAATGATAACAGCCAATCAGAGTCTGACAATAAAACGAAATGTTTTTTAGTCTGAATTAAGCCGCGGTCACACTGGACTTTTCCCTTCATAGACTTCCATTCATACGCACGCGAATGCGTCAGACCGGAAACGCAGGGTCATGCGTCGAGTTTCGCATTTTGCTGCGGTGCAAAGTTCAAGCTTGGTGAACTCTGACCTGCGAAATCGCTTCACTCGACTGCGTGAGACCAATCCAGGATCAAAACATGACCTCTCTGAACAGATATTTAAAACATGGAGCAATCGCTCGCTTTTTAAATGTCTAATCATCTTGTTTAATCCCGCCCCCCTTCGCAGCACCGTACGACAGAATTTCGCAAGCTGAAACTCTAGTGTGACCGCAGCTTTAGATCTGAAAAATATTAAATAAATGATTTAAAAACATAATAGCATTTTGTCTAGGGAAACGTTACATCGTAAGAAATATCGTTATCGCAGTACTTAACATCGCATATTTTTCCAGTATCATGCAGCTCTAATTTATTGACTAAAAAATACAGTAAAATGTGTGAAATGTTATTGCAATATTAAAGAACTGTTGTTTAAATTGAAATATTGAGGTTTAAAGCTGAATTTTTAAGCACGATTGTTCTTCAGGTGTCACATAATACGTAAAATATTCTAGTATCATGATCTACTCATGAAGAAACAATCATTATTATTGTTGTCGTCAGTTTGGGAAACGTACTAATAAAAATTCTATTTTTATTCATTACAATAAATTGTTCAAGAGTGAACGTAATTAGATTTTTAATGTTAAATAAGGTTTTATGTTGAGCTTTTTTTAATAATAAAAATCTTAAAAGTAAAATGTATTACAGTTTCCACAATATTATGAAACAAGACAATGTTTTCAGCTCTGATACTTCAATCGTTGATCTTATGAATCGTTATTAGTGATTTTTGTGACAACTGATCATAATGCAGCAGCAAGTCATAACATTAGAATCATTTTTGAAGGATCATGTGACACTAAAGACTGGAGTCCTGATGAAAATTCAGCTTTGAATCACAGATATAAATTACATTTCGAACTACATTCACTAAGAGAGCAATTATTTAAAATTGTAATATTTCAGTTTTTACTGTATTTTTTACTCATTAAACAAATGCAGCCTTGGTGAGCAGAATAAAAAAAAATCCAAACGTTTGACTGGCGGAGTCTATTCAAACCCAAATAGAATTAAAAACGTAGTGAACCAAAGCATATTCAACTATTTATTTACATTTCCAAGAGAAAAAAGCATTATATGTGTACACAAACATGAACACATTATGAACACATCAATATTTCACATTTTAAAAAGACTTCACACTACATGTTCACTCTACAAGGCGCTTCAAAACTGCCAAAAAGCCGAATAATGAGTCTAGACACACAGACCGCTGCATTAGCGATCGCATGTCCTCCGTTGATAAGGCTAAATAAACCAGTGTTTCCCAACCTTGTTCCTGAAGACCCGCCAACAGTACACATTTTCAACCTCTCCCTAATCAAACACACCTGAATCAAGTCATCAGAACATTAGAGGAGACTCCAAAACCTGAAGGTAATGGGGTCTGATAAGGGAGACATCTAAAATATGTACTGTTGCTGTGCCTTTAGGAACACGGTTGGGAAGCACTGAAATAAACACATTTAGAGTAAGGCACAGCGGGGACGTTTGACTCGAGCCCCTCTATGCTTTTATCCGCATCTGTTTTGAGCTTGTGCAAGACCCTGAGGAACCGTCCAGGAACGCCTAATAGAAAACCGAGTTCTCACACAACATGAACAAAATAAACCGATGGCGGATAAATGTGGTGCATGATGGGAAATCAGCCCCCCCTCTGAGCCTGTTTTACTGTGTGCCGCTGGTTTGGGCTGTGCACGACAGCTTGCGTGATGAAAGCATCAGCCCGCACCAGGACAGAGAGAGAGAAAGAGAGGGAAAATAGAGGAAACCGGAGAGGAAAGGGTGGCTGAAAAAGTCCAGTCCAATCAGTTTCTTCGTCGTGATCACATGATCTCGCAGCACGAGTTCTGCTTTCTTGCCTAGAATGTAAAGAAAACAAACACTGCATCAGATTAAAAAGTGCATGTTGACACTTTTCCAGTATGTTCTGCATCAGATAGAGAACATAAAGGCATTTTAATACTTTCCCTGAGTTTACCAAAGTGGCTGATGGATGGATTTTTAAGGCGCTACAACCGTTTCATCACTTTTTTTGAGCCTTGTTTTTGTTTTGTGTGTGTATACATACAATATAAGTCAGAATTATTAGCGAAAATATTTCCAAAATGATGTTTAACAGAGCAAAGAAATTTTCACAGTATGTCTGATAATATTTTTTCTTCTGGAGAAAGTCTTATTTGTTTTATTTCGGCTAGAATAAAAGCACTTTTTAATTTTTTAAACACCATTTTAAGGACAAAATTATTCACCTCTTTAAGCTATATATTTTTTCGATAGTCTACACAACAAACCATCGTTATTTAATAACTTGCCTAATTGACCCTTCGCTAAGCCCCGCCCTGCTTAGTTACTGCTGCTACGCCAGTCAAGCTTTCATGCCTGGCAAGTAGGCATGGGCCGGTATAAGATTCTGACGGCATAATAACCTTGGATAAAAATATCACGGTATCACGGTATTGTGATTACTGCTCTAAAATATATTCTTTTTTAATGTCTGGGTAACACAATATATTTTATTTTGAGAAACATTTCTAATATTTTGGAGCAGTAAACGTGCCAAATAATGTGCAAAACGTGCTAAATAATGAAAATGAATCACTGCCTTCTGCCGTCTTCATTAGTTTCAAAAACACAGATTTATTTACAATGTAAAATGGCATCTTTGGATATCTTTTCTGCTGGAGATGCTGTTGTTAAAAAAAATGTTAACAAAAAAATCTTACACATACCTTAGGAATGGTATTAGAGAAAATGTTGGCGGTATGATAACCTTGACTTTTCCAAACCGCGGTATACCTTGAAAACGGTTATCGTCCCATGCCTACTGGCAAGTCTATTACAACGTGTATGCGCTGGTGTCAGACATTCCCAGGGATATAATTAGTCATTTTTGGCGAACAGGTGAGATATCCGAGAAAGCCAGACAAAAAAAAGGACTGCAGTATGCATTACAGGGGTATATTCACGACATAATAGGCAACCGATTAGAAAATAATTCAATCAAAATTGAAGCTGGGTTTGCCTAGCCGCTTTATACGCTAACCATCCAACAGCTTAGTTCATGCACAGCAGGAGAGGTGAAATCTAATAATAATAATAGATTAAACCGTGATTTCTCTTTTTTAGCCAAAAAGCCTGATAGACTATAGCTTTGCAATGAAATATAGCGTTACTAACCCACGAGGAAACACGCATGGACAGTGCTTCTACATAATTCATTCACAGAAAGAACAGTCAGAAAGGGGAAATGGACGGATTTGTATTAAATATTAGCATCATTGACCCATAACAATGTACAGTAAGTTACCTATAACTGTCAGTATGTTTGTGTGCTCTTTATAATTTACTGAAAAACAGCTGCGGGTAACGTTAAAGTATATTGATCGCAAGTGCTCAGTTTCACATCTCTGTTTTGTTCTGTTGATGTGTAATTTCAAATATTCGTAGCTTGAAACAAATGGAAATATGACTGCTATTAGTATGACTACTATGGCGAAGGCTTAAACGGAGCAGTGCTCATAATATCGAGCGAAAAGAAAAGAAAAAGACAGCTGGGAAACATAACCTGCTTTGTATTTTTGTAGGAAACACCGTTTAGATCGTTTTAGGGTAACGTAAGAGGTGTGTGAGTACTTGTCGTCTATCACTGAATGTGTCAGGAATATCAAAACAAAACCAACTCAACTCTGCTCCTTTAGCGCCCCTCAAGGCCGATTTATACTTCTGCGTCAAGCGCACGCGTGTGCTACGGCGCAGCCTACGCGTGGACGCATAGCCCCTCGCCGTGGCCGTCGGCGTCATTGACGTGCACCTCTCAAAAAATGTAACACGTACGCATAGCGCAAGCTCTGTGATTGGTCGGCTTGGTAGCGCTGACGAGTGTGGGCGGAGGTGAGAGCCGCGCGCCCGATGCAGCGAGTGTTTACAAGTGTGGAGTCCCGTGAAGGAGCTCCGGATGGAGACTGTTGTTTTGTGTTTACCTCATGATTAAAGTTGTTCCACGTCCGCCGGTTCCCGCCTCAAAATGAGCGAGTTTGAGCCACTTGTACATTATTGAAGTGTTCAAAAAAAACAAAACACCAGCGAAGAAACTCAACACAGTGAAACGTAAACACCTACTGCCAGCTAGCGTTTCGGAAGTGTATTGCAGAGAAACAGAAACAGCGCATAGAAGTATAAATGCACGGCTACGCGCGGGGCTTGCGCCGTGGGTTACGGCGATCACTTGACGCAGAAGTATAAACCAGGCTTCACAGAGCTTGATCCACGCTGGCATTTCTCCCCTTGGGTTTTAGGTTTTGAAAAGGGAAATAATTCCACCACACTGTCCAAACTTTTAGGATACCGGGTGTCAGATTTGCACATCCATATGCACAACGCTTTGGCCTGTTTCCCTTGCTCGAAAGCTTGACAGAGCCCCTGCGCGTAGCTACGGTTTCTAAAGGCCGATTTATACTTCGGTGTCAAGCGCACGCGTATGCTACAGCACAGCCTACGCGTGGATGCATAGCCCCTTGCCGAGGCCGTCGGTGTCGTTGACGCGCACCTCTCAAAAAATGTAACGCGTACGCGTAGCGCAAGCTCTGTGATTGGTCAGCTTGGTAGCGCTGACGAGTGTGGGCGGAGGTGAGAGCCGTTAAAGTTGTTGCACGTCCGCCGGTTCCCGCCTCAAAATGAGCAAATTTGAGCCACTTGTACATCAAGGAAGTGTTCAGAAAAAACTAAACACCAGCGAAGAAACTCGACACAGAGAAACAAACACCTACTGCCAGCTAGTGTTTCAGAAGTGTATTGCAGAGAAACAGAAACAGTGCACAGAAGTATAAATGCACGGCTACGCGCGAGGCTTGCACCGTGGGTCACGCCAATCACTTGACGCAGAAGTATAAACCAGGCTTAAGCCACGATTGGTGCGTGGCGGTTTTTGGGTGTGGCTTAGCGAAGGGTCAATTACCCTAACCTGCCTAGTTAAGCCTTTAAATGTCACTAAGCTGTATAGAAGTGTCTTGAAAAATATCTAGTCAAATATTATTTACTGTCATCATGGCAAAGATAAAATAAATCAGTTATTAGAGATGAGTTATTAAAACTATTATGTTTAGAAATGTGTTGAAAAAAATCTTCTCTCCGTTAAACAGAAATTGGGGAAAAAAATAAACGGGGGGCTAATAATTCTGACTCCAACTGTACGTTGCAAGGTACTACTATTAAACTTAAATGTAAAGCCTTATAATATATAGGTTTATGAATATATGACGCAGTATATTAATATGAAGCATGTAAATGGACTGACCGTTTTATAAAAGGCTTTAGACTGGTTTCCCAGATGTTCGGATTTCTGAACTAAATCATCCAGTTTCTCTCCTCTCTCCAGCAGTGACTCCATTGTGTTGTGCTGGAGGAACAAATCAAATACAACTGGAAATCCGTTACAAGAATCTACAACAGCACACTCATTCATACAGAGAGCATCGCTGATTTTATCTACAAAAAAGTCTTGAGTTCACTTCATTGTTTGCTCACCAAAATAATTTTGGTTTCATCCAGTTCTGCCTGCACTTTGGTCATGGCGTCAGCCTCACGTGGATTCTGCAGGACAGGAAACAAACTCATTCAGCTTGTCAACTTCATTAACTTTGATTACGATATAAATTTGTATTCTTTTAAAGGGATAGTTCACCCAAAACTGAAAATTCGGCCATTATTTACTCTCCTACATTTCTTCCAAACCTTTCTTCTTCTTTTGAACGTGAAGGAAGATATTTCGAGAAATGCTGAAAACCTGTAACCATTGACATCCATAGTTTTTGCTTTTCCTACTATTGAAATCAATGGAACGGAGCCCCTAAAATGACGTCCAAAAAATAATAATAATGAAGACATACATATCGCATGTGCATGACTTAAGTATCATCTGTGGATGACATAGACATACATATTGCGTGCACACAACATAGACATACATGTGTGCGCAAGACATAGACATACATATCGGGTGCACACAACATAGACATACATTTGCATGCGCAAGACATAGACAAACATCGCATGCGCACGACAGACATGCATATTGCCTACACACGACATTTGTATTGTGTGCGCACAAGATAGACATTCATATCACGTGCGCACAGCACAGACATACATTTCGTGTGCGCATGACATGCGTATCATGTGCGCACAACATAGACATATGCGTGTGCACGACATGCATATCGTGCGCACGACAGACATACAATATCGCATGTGCACGACATGCGTATCATGTGTGCGCGACAAACATATCGCATGTGCATGACATAGATATAAAAATCGGGTGCGCACAACATGCGTATTGCGTGTGTATGACAGACACGTACATATCACGTGCGCACAACATAGACAAACATATCGCGAACGCACGACATACATATCATGTGGGCACAACATAGACATACATACTGATTTGCCCACTTTACATCAGTATGTGGACTGTCCTACTCGATCAACACGCATATTGGATAAATGTTTTGGTACTATAAAAGATGGATATAAAGCTGTGTGTCGCCCTCCGTTGGGGAAGTCGGACCACAACATCATACACTTGTTACCCAAATATCAAGCTAAGTTTAAACAAGAAAAACCAGTGACTAAAGAGATACAATTATGGACAGATCAAAGCAAAGAGGAGCTTAGGGACTGTTTTGAAGATACAGAGTGGCAAGTGCTTTTTGATGCATGTGGAAATGTACATGAAACTACTGATACCATTACATCCTACATAAGTTTTTGTGAAAGTAATTGTGTTAGGACTAAAACAATTCAGATGTACCCAAATAATAAGTTATGGTTTACAAAGGATCTTAAAACATGTGTAAATGAGAAAAAAAATGCTTTTTTAAATGGGGATACTGAATTAGTTAGAGAGAAAACAAAGGAACTCAGGGGTCAAATTAAGAAAGCTAAATTAGCATATAAAGACAAGATTGAGGATAAGTTATTTAAAGGTAGTGCTAAGAAGGCATGGGAAGGAATGAACAGTGTTATGGGAAGAAAGAAACAGGCATGTTCATTACAAGGTGCTACTATGGTAGAAGATTTAAACACTTTCTTTGCCAGGTTTGATAAAGGGGGATGCACAACTGAATGCGAGAGAATATGTTTTAATATTCCTGCATATGAGCCCATTAAACTTCATGAGTATGAAATAGCAGCCAGTCTTGCTAGGATTAAGCCAAATAAAGCACCTGGCCCAGATGGGCTTAAAGGTCGTGTGTTGAGAGATTGTGCTTTTCAACTATCTAGTGTATTTACCCGTTTGTTTCAACTTTCGTTAGACTGTAAGGTGGTTCCAAATGTATGGAAAGAAACAAAAATTGTTCCAATACCTAAAATATCTAATGCCAATCAGTTAAAAGATTTTAGACCAATAGCTCTTACATCTATTTTGGGTAAATGTATGGAAAGAGTATTATCAAGGCACATCTGGAACAAAGTGGTCAAAGATTTGGACCCCCTACAGTTTGCCTACAGGGGAAAGAGGGGCACCGACGATGCTGCAATAACTTTGTGCGATTTTGCTGCTGAACATATTCAACAGACTACTAATTTTATTAGGATTTTATTTATAGATTTTAGCTCAGCTTTTAATTCAATTCGGATAGATACTCTCCTGCAAAGATTACTTGATTTAGGAGTGAATGGTGATCTAATTTGGTGGATTAAAGATTTCCTTTTAAATCGTCCTCAAAGAGTAGTTGTTAATGATATGGTTTCTAAAACAATGATTGTAAATACAGGAGTTCCACAAGGAAGTATTTTATCACCCCTACTTTTTTCTCTTTACACAAATGAATTTAAGATCCAGGACTTACATTTTAAATTATTTAAATATGCTGATGATATGGCACTTGTTGGCCGGTTGACTAAAACAGGAACAGAAGGAGATACCTTGTACTATAATTATATAAATTTGTTTCAAAATTGGTGTAAAAGGAGTTCACTTGAGATTAATTTTAATAAAACCAAGGAGATGATAATTAGCAGAAATAAACTAGTTCTTAGTCAAGGGTTGAAACCTCTGGTCATTGAGGGACATGAAATAGAGACAGTTGGATGTTTTAAATATTTAGGAACATTTATTGATTGTGGATTGACATTTGCTGCAAATGCACAATGCATTTTTAAAAAAGCAATGCAGAGATTATATCTCATTAGGAGGTTACAACAATTTGGTGTGAGTCAAGATGTTCTGGAAATGGTATACAAGAACTTGGTTGAAAGTGTTGTGAGCTTTAACATGATTGCATGGTATGGACTGTTGTCAATTAAGGAAAAGCAAAAACTGTGTCGAGTAGTAAAAATCGGCAGTGCAATTGTAGGTAAAGCACAAAGACAACCAAATGAAATCTATTCAATGAGAATTAAACAGAAAGCACACATCATTATTGAAGATTGTTCCCATCCCTTAAATATACAATTTCAGCTCTTGCCATCAAAAAGACGTTTTAGGCAACCTCAAGTAAAGAAAAATGTGTATCAAATGTCCTTTGTACCGACTGCTATTAGACTTTTAAATACTAGGTTCTAAGTAGGTAAAGGGTTTTAAATAGTTTTTTATTGCGAGTTTTTTATTGCGATATATGTGATGATGACATTAAATGTATTTGTGTTGTCTGTTTTTTCTGTGATGTAATGTGAACGTTGATGTGGTTGTGAGGTGAGGCCAAAGATAAATTTCCACTTGTGGACAATAAAGAAACAAACAAACAAACATATTGGATGCGCACACAAAAGCCTTCATTATTATTTTTTTAATAATAAAGTCACTTTAGGGGCTCAGTACAGTGGTTACAGGTTTTGAGCATTCTTCAAAATATCTTCTTTTGTGTTCAACAGAAGAAAGAAACTTTGTGAATACAGTGATTCTCAGTAAACAGTGAATATATTTTTGTTTTTGGGTGAACTGGCCCTTTAAGTCATAAGCGTCTTGTAATAACCCCCTTATTAACACTCCAGGGTTTTTCCAAAGACTACTGTATTTCAATGAGTGTCCTAAAAAAGGTTAATAACATGTTTTGTGGGCCCTTGAACACCAATAGTGACTAATCTGCACTAATTTCCTGGTAATGATAACTCACCTGGTATCGCGCCAGATGACTGTCCAGGGCTGTGTACTGAATGGTCGCCGGTGACCCAGAAGGCCAGTCTATACTGTTGACCTGTCTGGAGAACTCATCCAGCACCTACAGACAACACCCATTGGAGAAAGAAAATAATACATTTTAAAACTTATCACACCATGATGGTATTTCGGTCACTTTTTTTACTATTTTACGATACATTTCTGGCTATTAAAAAAACTAACTACTATGACTTTGTTCAATAAATTTGTAATTTTCTGCTTATTAACAGCTATTAAGGTAGTACATGGGTTTACCTGACGGACTGGATTAAGGATGTAGACTAAGATCATGCAGAACATGTGCTGTATAAGTACTAATAAACAGCCAATATCTTAATAGTATACAAGTAATACACTAAACATGTCCACTGAAGCATTTTTTCTGGAGTTAAGCCTTTGCTTTTTGTTGTTGTCAATGGTAGCTCCGTATTTTTTTACATTTGCGGTAGGCGCTGAGCAGGCGTTTTACGGTCAGCGCTGGATGATGCTTGGATTTTTTTCAGCCAATGCAAGTTGAAAAAACGTCCAATCACAGTGGTGGAGGGGCGGGACAAAAACCACACAATACTGTCAATAATTAATCTGCTAAAGACTTTCAACTTGTTACTGTACAGCAGGGATACTCTGTATCAGCAACTGACAAAAACACTGCGCTGCAAAAACACTCACAGCTGAGGGTTTTTAAAACAGTGCTTGTGTTTCTGCAGTGCAAAAACGCTTCGGTGGACACCCAGCCTTAACAGTATGTCTTATGCTGCCTTAATAATAATAAGAACAACATGAGAATAATGTTTGTGTTTTGTTGACGTAAGTCATCCAAATGTAAAGTGAATAAGTTGCACAAAAACAAATCCCAAGTGTGAGTGAGGTGCGTTTCCATCAAGTAGAGGTTGCTAGAAGGGATACAGCTGCGGCCGGTTGTTAACAAGAATTATTTATAATTTTTATTAAATTACCCATTAATTGTATTTTAGTAATGTCTACCCCAACCCTAGACAAAACCCTCACAGTAATGTAACAGTAACTATAACGAGAATTATTTATATTGTTTATTAAATTACCCATTAATTGTATTTTAGTAATGTCTACTCCAACCCTTACAGTAATGAACAAAATATTAATTATTGTTGTTCAGTGTCCAAAAAAAAATCCGCTATATTGATGCGTGTATCCACAGCTGTATCCCATCTACCTTTAGTTAGAGGGGCTGACTGTAGTATTGGTAACCTACACTCACCGGCCACTTTATTAGGTACACCTTACTAGTACCGGGTTGGACCCTCTTTTGCTTTTAGAACTGCCTTAATCCTTCATGGCATAGATTCAGCGAGGTACTGGAAATATTCCTCAGAGATTTTGCTCCATATTGACATGACAGCATCACACAGTTTCTGCAGATTTGTCAGTTCCACATCCATGATGTCAATCTCTCGTTCCACCACATCCCAAACGTGCTCTTTTAGATTGAGATCTGATGACTGTGGAGGCCATTTGAGTGCAGTGAACTCATTGTCGTGTTCAAAAAACCAGTGTGAGATGATTTGCGCTTTATGACATCCTGCTGGACGTAGCCATCAGAAGATGGGTACACTGTGGTCATAAAGGGATGGACATGGTCAGCAACAATACTCAGGTAGGCTGTGGCGTTGAGACGATGCTCAATTGGTACTAATGGAGCCCAAAGTGTGCCAAGAAAAATCTCCCCCACACCATTACACCACCACCAGCAGCCTGAACTATTGATAAAAGGCAGGATGCATCAATGTTTTCATGTTGTTCAGGCCAAATTCTGACCCGACCATCTGAATGTGGCAGCAGAAATGGAGACTCATCAGACCAGGCAACGTTTCTCCAATCTACTATTGTTTAATTTTGGTGATCCTGTGTGAATTGTAGCCTCAGTTTCCTGTTCTTAGCTGACAGGAGTGGCACCCGGTGTGGTCTTCTGCTGCTGTAGCCCATCTGCCTCAAGGTTGGTCGTGTTGTGTGTTCAGAGATGCTCTTCTGCAGACCTCGGTTGTAACGAGTGCTTATTTGAGTTACTGTTGCCTTTCTATCAGCTGGAACCAGTCTGGCCATTCTCCTCTGACCTCTGGCATCAACAAGGCATTTGCGCCCACAGAACTGCCGCTCACTGGATATTTTCTCTTTTTCTGACTATTCTCTGTAAACCCTAGAGATGGTCGTGCGTGAAAATCCCAGTAGATCAGCAGTTTCTGAAATACTCAGACCAGCCCGTCTGGCACCAATAACCATGCCTTGTTCAAAATCACTTAAGTCACCTTTCTTCCCCATTCTGATGCTCGCTTTGAACTGCAGCAGATTGTCTTGACCATGTCTACATGCCTAAATGCATTGAGTTGCTGCCATGTGATTGGCTGATTAGAAATTTACGTTAACGAGCAGTTGGACAGGTGTACCTAATAAAGTGGCTGGTGAGTGTAGCAACCAATAAAAAACAAGCACAATGAAGCGGGTATAATGAAGAAGGTATAATATTTGCCATGTTTAGTTTATTCGGCTAATGTGTTTGCATCCCCCATTATTCACATAAACCTTTCTTCCAGAAACCACCTTAAGCGAGCATAAAAACTGTTGTGAATTCAGGGATTTGTATTTCAAATTTTCCATTTCTGTCACTTGTTTTGCTCACACTTTATTTTGATGGTCCGTTTGTTGAATTTAAGTTGCATTGCATCTACAAGCCAAATAATTCTCATTAGATTATAAGTAGACTATTAGGTTGGGGTTAGTGTAAGTTGATATGTACTTGCAAAGTTTCTCTTACAGTCAGTTAAATGAAGGAGCAGTATTAACAGATATTAAAAAGACAGTCTACTAATACTCAAATGGACCATCAAAATAAAGTGTTACCCTTGTTTCTCATGTGAAACTTACACAGAATGCACATTAACACAGGATGATGGAAACCCAGCAATAGACGAGCCAGGTCATTTAAAGGGATAGTTCACACAAGTTTACAGTGGTTGTAAACTTTTATGAACTTCTTTATTTTGTTGAACACAAAAGAATATAATCTGAAAAATCCATTGTGATGCATTTACATTTAGTCATTTAGCAGACGCTTTTGTCGAAAGCAAATTACAAAGGAGTTATTCAACAAGAAGAGTACATCCATAAGACTAAACATACTGTTAAATAATGTCTGTTTTTATCATTTTATAACTGTTAATAATATTTTTGGAGTGTTCAGCAGAAGAAAGAAACTCAGACAGGTTTGGTAAAACTGAATAAATAATGGCAGAATTTTCAGTTTTGGGTGAACCATCCCTTTAAAGTCTTAAATCCTGAAGGTAGATAGCTAGATAAGATATGATAGCACGATAACTACATATAGAATCGTATATAACTGTTATTTATCTTGCTGGTGTTGTTTGTATTAAACTGTAATGATAGTATCAACATGACTGACGCACCTTGTCCAGTAAAGTGAAGCAGACTCGGGAGGGATATTCACTGTCTGCGATCACAACACCACCCAGATTGTCATTCCGCACGTACACGTGACACAAGTACTCTAACAGGGAGAGAGAGAGAGAGAAAACACACACACAAATGAATATTTGATCCAAACCCAATAACTTAACTGTGGGAATACTTCAAAACTCTTGAGTACACACAAAAAATGGGATAATATTATTTTAACTAAATAAAATGCAGCATTGGTATAATTAAAGAGTGTTTATTTTCATTATTGATCATTTAATCTACTCTTTGAAAACATGTATTTTGTAAGAGTGAAATTTAAAAAAATTGTACATTTCGATTTTTGTAGTGGTTAAAACAAGTGCACTTTTATTGATGTGCTGGCTAACATGCTGAAGTGAATGAAGAACTTGTGCAATTATTTTTAATTTAGTGTGTTATTTTATATTACGGTTACATTATATAGTTTGTATTAAATTTCAACCATCATAATTGTATGATGTAATTACCAATATATTAAAATGCACACGTTTCAAGAGCAGCAGCAAACAAAGTCTAAATCGAGTCTAACATTTTCAAAATGCATTGATACTCTCTTGAATCAATTATAAGCTTAGTTTTTAAAAGCAGATGGCATTCTAGGATAGTTTTTAACAGTAGATGGCGATCTAGGCTAGTTTTTAACAGCATATGGTGCTCTAGGCTAGATGTTTACATCTGACAGTGCTACAGGCTGGTTTTTAACAGCAGACGGCGCCCTAGGTTAGTTTTTAAAAGCAGACGGCTCTCTAGGCTAGTTTTTAAAAAGCACATGGTGCTCTAGGCTAGTTTTAAACAGCAGACGGCGCTCTAGGCTAGTTTTTTAAAAGCAGATGACACTCTAGGCTAGTTTTTTAACAGCAGACGGCGCTCTGGGTTAGTTTTAAAAAAGCAGACGGCTCTCTAGGCTAGTTTTAAAAAGCACATGGTGCTCTAGGCTAGTTTCTTAACAGCAGATGGTGCTCTAGGCTAGTTTTAAACAGCAGACGGTGCTCTAGGCTAGCTTTAAAAAGCAGACGGCTCTCTAGGCTAGTTTTTAAAAAGCACATGGTGCTCTAGGCTAGTTTTAAACAGCAGACGGCGCTCTAGGCTAGTTTTTTAAAAGCAGATGACACTCTAGGCTAGTTTTTTAACAGCAGACGGCGCTCTAGGTTAGTTTTAAAAAGCAGACGGCTCTCTAGGCTAGTTTTTAAAAAGCAGACGGCTCTCTAGGCTAGTTTTTAAAAAGCACATGGTGCTCTAGGCTACTTTCTTAACAGCAGATGGTGCTCTAGGCTAGTTTTAAACAGCAGACGGTGCTCTATGCTAGCTTTAAAAAGCAGACGGTGCTTTAGGCTAGTTTTAAACAGCATATGATGCTCCAAGCGAGTTTTTTTAAAAGCAGATGGCGCTCTAGGCTAGTTTTAAAAAAACACATGGTGCTCTAGGCTACTTTCTTAACAGCAGATGGTGCTCTAGGCTAGTTTTAAACAGCAGACGGTGCTCTAGGCTAGCTTTTAAAAGCAGACGGTGCTTTAGGCTAGTTTTAAACAGCATATGGTGCTCCAAGCGAGTTTTTTTAAAAGCAGATGGCGCTCTAGGCTAGTTTTTTAACAGTAGATGGTGCTCTAGGCTAGTTTTTTTAACAGCAGATGGCACTCTAGGCTAGTTTTTTTTAACAGCAGATGGCACTCTAGGTTAGTTTTTAAACAGTAGCCAGCATTCTAGGCTTGTTTGTTTAACATGTCACTCTAGGCTAGTTTGTAAACAGCAGATGGCGCTCTAGGCTGGTTTGTTAACAGCAGATGGCACTCTAGACCAATTATTAACAGCAGATGGTGCTCTCGGCTAGTTTGTAAACAGCAGACGGTACACCAGGCTAGTTTTTAAACAGCAGACGGCGCTCTAGGCTAGTTTTTTAAAAGCAGATGACACTCTAGGCTAGTTTTTTAACAGCAGACGGCGCTCTAGGTTGGTTTTTAAAAGCAGACGGCTCTCTAGGGTAGTTTTAAAAAAGCAGACGGCTCTCTAGGCTAGTTTTTAAAAAGCACATGGTGCTCTAGGCTACTTTCTTAACAGCAGATGGTGCTCTAGGCTAGTTTTAAACAGCAGACGGTGCTCTAGGCTACTTTCTTAACAGCAGATGGTGCTCTAGGCTAGTTTTAAACAGCAGACGGTGCTCTAGGCTAGTTTTAAAAAGCAGACGGTGCTTTAGGCTAGTTTTAAACAGCATATGGTGCTCTAAGTGAGTTTTTTAAAAGCAGATGGCGCTCTAGGCTAG
The DNA here is from genome assembly GCA_903798195.1 of Danio kyathit. NCBI lineage: Eukaryota > Metazoa > Chordata > Actinopteri > Cypriniformes > Danionidae > Danio > Danio kyathit. Next base: position 4,097,966 of record LR812528.1, on the reverse strand, counting down.
TTTTTTAACAGTAGATGGCGCTCTAGGCTAGTTTTTTAACAGCAGATGGCATTCTAGGTTAGTTTTTAAACAGAAGATGACGCTATAGGCTAGTTTATAAAAGCAGACGACACTCTAGGGTAGTTTTTAAACAGTAGCCAGCATTCTAGGCTTGTTTGTTTAACATGTCACTCTAGGCTAGTTTTTTACAGCAGATGGTGCTCTAGGCTAGCTTTAAAAAGCAGACGGTGCTTTAAGCTAGTTTTAAACAGCATATGGTGCTCTAAGCGAGTTTTTTAAAAGCAGATGGCGCTCTAGGCTAGTTTTTTAACAGTAGATGGCGCTCTAGGCTAGTTTTTAAACAGCAGATGGTGCTCTAGGCTAGTTTTTAAACAGCACACGACTCTACAGCTCTTGCTCAGAATCCATTCAAAAAAAGAATGGTGATGCATTTTAGAAAATATCAGAATTGATTTCTCAAACTATTTTTTGGCCACAGCTCTACTTTTCTGGACATTAAACAATCATGTTGCTGTCTTTAGAGGATGAGAGAGCTCTTGGATTTCACCTAAAAAAATCTTTGTGTGTTCTGAAGATGAATGAAGGTCTCAAGGGATTGGAACAACATGTGGGTGAGTAATTAATAATATAATTTTTATTGTTGGGTGAGCTAACCAACGCATTCTGCATTAAGTGCATTCTGCAGTGCACTTGAACCATATTTAATCAATCATGCTTTCTCAGTGACAAAGAACTTTAATGTTTCTTTAAAAACTGCACATTGCCAATAAAAAAGTGATTACACAAAAAAATCGTACATACAACTCCTTTAAAAGTATGCTAAAGTGTACTTTTCTGCAATTAGCTGATTTTGTGGTGACCAGTAATTGCACAGTAAACCTAAAAACTAGTGCTTCATCCTCCACATGCAACATGTAAACTCAACAGCTTAAATCAGGGAAGTGTTTGTCAAGACTTCACCTTGATAACGTTATCACTGACCTTGTTCTTTGACAGACGCACGACTTCCTAATGCTGAACGCTCGACAATCAGGGCGCTGGTGAACGTCATAAACTCCTGTACACTGGAAAACAAAAACAGATTACAGTCACCGTCTAAAACTGTAGTATCTGCATAAGACTGCAGTCAAATATCTAAGAGACATTCTAGAGGTTGTACCTGGATCTCTGGAAGAAGCTGAACGATGACAGATCGTACGCCGCCTTCAGCAGGTTGGCCTTCGTTGAGCCTTTATGCAAGACACTGAGACTGTAGAGCTTCATAGTGTTTCTGGGCAAGACCTGCAATAATACATTTATAATGAACATGATGACACTTTTTTTATAGAGTAATCATAGTTATCATGAATCCTATGGATGATTAAGATCTGTTTAAATTGATCACAAACGATCCATCATTATTCTAAAAAATAATGCTAAAGTATGTCATTTTCACCACTCGAGGGCGCATATTCACAACAAAAGCGTATGCGGTAGGACTGCACTATATATCGTTTCAGCATCGATATGGCATTTGCAATAATCACATCGCAAGATCTGCAATGTAGAGTCTGAATTGTAATTTATCATTTGCATGTGTTTTTTAAAGGCCTGTGACAGTATGAGGATTTTAAAAGCATTCAGGTTTAATCAATTGCACCGTTTGTGAAAATTAAAATTGAAAATTAAAGTATTTTCTCCACTAGAGGGTGCACATTCACAACAAACAAAGATGTACGCGGTATGACTGCGCAATATATCGTTTCAGCATCGATTTCGCAATGTGATCATTTGCAATAGTCACATCGTAAGATATACAATGTAGAGTCTAAATTAAAATTTTTATAATTTGCGTTTTTTAAGCCCTGTGAAAGTATGAAAAACTGTCCTTTAAAAGCATTCAGGCCTAATAAATTGCACCGTTTGTAATAACTTTAATAAGGATTCATTTGATTTAATTTACAAAATGAGGACAATATTTAATTTTTTTTTTACATTTTATTCAATTACTGTACTTGACTACTTTTAGACGCCTCAGAAAAACGATAAAGCACTGTTTATTTCATTTTAGGGGTGTCAAAATTAATCGTTTCTTCGGTGCACCGCGATGCAGATGGGGACAATTCGATATCGGTTCAGTAATAGATCATAACCGGTTAGTACGCACATTTATCCCCTATGCGTGATGTCGCGGTAGAATACTATGGCGAAGGAGGCGAGCGTGAGTAAATAAAACCCTCCTACTTAAAAAGCAGATAATTGTGCACGTGTGAGTGTGCTGGACACAGACTTTCACTGACACTGAGGAATGGTAAAGCACAAGCCGCTATTTCAGTACTTGGGAGAAATGCTGTAAAACTCTATCTCTCTCTCTCTCTCTCACACACACACACACATGCACTTAAGGCATTTGACCCGTTGGCATATTCGTGAGATAAAGTTTTCTCTCCTCTCGGCTGTTAAATACTTGTGGATCCACACACAAGCGTGCCTGTGGTGCGAGTTTATTGTATTGTATTTGTTCTATTACGGATTACCTGATAACCGCGTATTATGCGCATATAGACTGACCCGCGGCTGTTTTTCCCGCGTCACTCATGGTGAACGGCGCTTTCGTTTCTAAAGCCAATCGCAGCCCTTTCTGTTGAGCGGGTGAAAACAATGATCAATCATAGGGGTGCAAGAACTTGCCAGCGCTCAAAAAGCAAGTGGGATAATATTTACATGAGTTTATTTGTTATGAATGCTCGTGCTGTCTTCTGTGCATCTATTGGAGTTTTGTCTAAAACATTCACAAAGTGTGTTTTTTTTTTTGAGCAGGTTAAATTAAAGGTACAGTTCATATATCTGACTGCTTGTATTAAAGGACAACATTGTTTTACTAGTAATATATAAATATAAACATATTTATAGATTTTAATGCAATTTTTTTTCTTGTGTTGTAAAGAAAAAAATCTAATTATTTATGGAAAGCATCGTCAATGCACCGTGATGCACCGAGATATTGAATTGAACCAAATCGATGGCATGATTATCGTAACCGAACCGAACCGTGAGACCAGTGTAGATTCACACCTCTATTTCATTTGTATATTTTCTTTATTGAATTTATCTATGCTCATAGATTTATTATATTTATCATCCCAATTATTCTACAATTAAAAATTCTTTACAAATAGAGATATGGAAGTCATCTGGTGAAATTGTATTCTTATCGCTACATATAAATCGCAGAATAACAAAATATCGCAAAGTTAGATTATTCCAATATCGTGCAGCCCTAGCATGCACTACCAGAACAGCAGAGCTTTTATTATGCCACAGTCCACCAGGTTGAAAATTAAAGTATGTCATTTTCACCACTAGAGGGTGCGTATTCACAACAAACAACGGTGTTCGCCGTAGGTCTGCACAATATATTATTTCAGCATCGATTTTGAAATGTGATCATTCGCAGTAGTTACATCGTAAGATTTGCAATGTAGAGTCTGTATTATAATTTATTATTTGTGTGTGTTTTTCAAGGCCTCACTGTCCTTTAAAAGCATTTAGGCCTAATAAATTTTACCGTTTGTAATAATTTTAACGATTCATTTGATTTAATTTATAAAATGAAGAGGGCAACGCAGTGGCGCAGTGGGTAGCGCTCTTGCCTCACAGCAAGAAGGTCGCTGGTTCGAGCCTCGGCTGGGTCAGTTGGCATTTCTGTGTGGAGTTTGCATGTTCTCCCCGTGTTCGCGTGGGTTTCCTCTGGGTGTTCCGGTTTCCCCCACAGACATGCAGTATAGTTGATTTGGGTAGGCTAAATTGTCCGTAGTGTATGTGTGTGAATGAGTGTGTATGGGTGTTTCCCAGTGATGGGTCGCAGCTGGAAGGGCATCCGCTGTGGAAAACAAATGCTGGATAAGTTGGCGGTTCATTCCACTGTGGTGACCCCAGATTAATAAAGGGACTAAGCCGAAAAGAAAATGAATGAATGAATAAAATGAAGAGAATATTTTACACAGTGTGATTAAATACTTATTTCCCTCACTGTATCTAGCAGATGAAAAATCCTGAGCGATTTACACTGAACGTATTATCTGAAAACTCCTGAATTAACTTTAATGTTTTATTACTTTTGTTGTGTATTTTATTGGATTATATTTTATTATATATTCTTGAAACAATGATCGCTCAAATGTGATCGAATTTAGCAAAATAGCAGCCTTTTTTGCTAGGATTCGTGCCAAACATGATTCCCTTAATGTTTTGTGAAGCCTCGAAAAGCTTTAAACTGAGCAGGGTTATTTTCCCAAAGTAAAACTGAAACAAACTAAAAGCAACGAGGTCAAAAGGCAGCATATCAAAATATTACGATTTAATTTTTAACACATTTATTAGTTCATCATATTTTTATGTCTGTAAGTTAGGATTTTTATATCTCAAGCTCTTAATTTTTTTTAAATCACTAATGTATGAAAGGGTGTTCAAATTGAAATTAATATGCAACTATGCCAAATTATAATCACGATAAATGCTAAACTATAAATACTATAATTACTAAGAACAAAACTGAAACGTCATCTATAAAATACATAAATATTTTCACAAAAAAAATCACTAAAATCAACTATAACTAAACTGAAATGAGTAAATGTAAAAACGATATTAACAACCAATGCAAAACAATGCTAATATACTAACCTTGGAACCGACAACCTTTAGTTACCAGCCCATGTATTTAATTAACCACTACACCACACCCATATATACACATATAATAGATGAGCACACGAAGTGGCTCTGGAAAGGATCCCAAGACGTAAAACATTAGATGAAATCATGAAGAGGTTGAAAATGAAGTGTTATTTCTGTCACAATGCAGTTCAACAGGCTGTAGATGAATAACAGCTGCTTAGCACCGAGCTAGCTCTAAAACACCCCGATGTCTCTACAATAATCTTTACGCATTTTAATCATTCCTTAACCGGTTCACCAACGTTAAATGAAACATTACATACATAAGTGAGCAAATGTCATTCTCACCTGCTTCTGTGTTAAACAGCCAAGACTGAAGCTAATCCGCTAACAGCTAATCTAACCAGATCAGAATAACTTTTATTTTGTTTTAACCGACAGCGACGTTTCTGCCGTGCTGTTAATTAATTTTTTGTATGCTATAATATGATTTCACTGGCATTCCGGATGGTCCACGTTCAACTGAAGGTATTTAATCAGCTCACAACTATCCGAGGATTTTTTTCAGAAACTTGCTAGCTGGCAGAAAGCGGCCTTTCAAAATAAAAGCTCCTCATAACACACCCATGTGAAGCACACAAGATGATGACGTGCCCAGAACAAAAGTCTCAAGTTCATGTATTCTTTGGTTACTCTCTGAATGTAGATCCTTCTCATTGTAAATCTATTGTTAATTTATTGCTTTTTTTGGCAAAATTTTACATCCATAAATGTAAATTTTCAAAGAAACACCCTTACTTTTTTTATTTTCAGAAAGGACTTTGATTTATATGTGAACTCTTTAAAAGACTCTAACAATTACATTGCATGTAAAACTCTCTCTTGGTGTAAATCATTTAAACTTGTTTAATTTGCTGGAATTTTATTTATGTAACCCTCTTTGTCTCCTTGTTCATATTGTATCTTTGTAATGTTCTTTCTTGCATTAAAAAAAAAAAAAAAACAAAACAAAACATTATTACATGAAGACAGAAAAAAAAATGTGGACGAAAGCTTGTAACAACCCCATGTGTGAAGTTTTTTGGGATGGAAATATATGGCCAGATTCAATGGAAAAAAGTTTGGTCTTTGACTGTAAAATATATAATAACTAACAAAATTAGAGAAATTTCATTTAAACTGTTACACAGATTTGACCCAGCCAAGACATTTTTGAAAAAATATAAGTCAAGTTGAGTAAATTTAAGTTTCATTATTAACCTCCTTTTAATTCTTGCAAAATTCCATATACACCGCTGTAAATTCTCTCAACGTATAGACCAATTACCATGTTTGTAAACATTCAGGATGCGCGCGCAGGGAGGTGGCAGAAAAAAACCGGGAGCGCTTGCATTTACCGCGAGGGAATGACATCCAATGCGGTTCAGAGTTTGTTGTTGTTTTAGAAATAAGATATATTGATTATATATTATATATATTATTTACATAATGCTTTCAGCGTATTATAACAGCTTGTCACCCAGTAATAAGCACAGTGATTCTGCAAAATTAACGTTAAAGTGAGCGGCGTTCGTCTGACAGGTCCATTTGCAATAGCACCCTCCCAATGGATATTGAATAAGACGAAATGACCAAGCATCCAGAACGAAATATACAACTCATTGAAGCTCCAAGGGATTTTACGAAAGAAGTTAAAGGCCTACAAGTGTTTGGATGCCAACAATTGTGTTCTGTGTGGCCATGTGCAAGAAATAATGCTCCATGATTACCAGATTCAAAACTATGTAGTGCTAAAAACCGAGGATCTGCCGAGCCAAAGACAAGGAAAAAAAGACAGAGCTAACGTTATACAAGGCCTGGGTGATCATCAACAGGCAGAACAACTGCATTCTGACAGCGAACTACACCTGTACGGCAGGCCCAGGGTATGTGAACTTACACATAAAGGGAAATTTGGTTTTATATTCGCACATTCAGACTTTCTCCTTAATTATAAAATTTAATAAAAGCATTATTTGCAAACTCTAAATAGCGAAATCATATTAGCAGCCAATGACTGTCAAAGTACAACATTGTTCACAGTCAAATAAACAGTGTTCATGTTGTTTTCAAGTCACTCTAGCAGGTTATTTCAGACCGAATATTCAAAGTGCCGTGGTAAACAATATAGGGAGTGTGTCACAAGTTGTCACTGAATGAATGTGTGAATATAAAACCAACTTTACCTTAATAACTTACACTTTCACGTTTCATTATTAGCATTCAGTGTCCGCAGTTTAATGAACCACATGTAACCGTGTATGTTTTACCGAAATCATTGCTGCAATCAAAAATGAGTAATGTGTCTGATTCAGCATAGCCTGAACTGACCTGCTATAACATGAGAACTGCAGAGTCCAGCATTTATAATTAGGTCGTCACTTCATTCAGCTCCCTTTTAGCCAATGACGTCTGCAGTCGGCATTGAAAGCAGTGTGGTGTATGGTAAAAGTTAAGTTTTCGAATTTGGCATCCTACCATAAAACACGACATGTTTGCTATTGCAGCCGGTCTTTTTCTGCAACCGGGGACCCTTGTGACGTCATGTGTGATGTAGGTTGGTAATTGGAAAAGGAGCTTCAACTGGACATTAGGACTATTGCTTCCTCTAAAAATCTTTATTTATTTTATCATAACAGTAAATGTGGTTCATTAAGAAACACAAAGCAGGGTGTCGGATGAAGCGGTGGCGCAGTGGGTAGCACGATTGCCTCACAGCAAGAAGATCGTTGGTTCAAGTCCCGGCTGGCTCAGTTGGCATTTCTGTATGTTTGCATGTTCTCCCCGTGTTGGTGTGGGTTTCCTCCGGGTGCTCCGGTTTCCCCCACAGTCCAAACACATGCGCTTAGGTGAACTGATGAACTAAATTGGCTGTAGTGCATGAGTGTGTGTGTGAATGTGAGTGTTTCCGAGTACTGGAAGGACATCCGCTGCGTAAAACATATGCTGGAATAGTTGCCGGTTCATTCCGCTGTGGTGATCCCTGATAAATAAGAGACTAAGCCGAAGGAAAATTAATAAATGAAAGAAAATGGTGTAGAATAGTGCACAAGTATACAATTTAAGTTGAACCTCATACCTAATCATCATTAATTCTTATTGGCGATGTAGCTCATATATGAGCTCTGTAATATGTAGAGTTAATGCTCACAACATTGTCAAGAGGGGTTTACTTACATTATACATAGCATGAAAAAAACTAGCCGCATGGTGGTGCAGTGAGTAGCACGATTGCCTCACAGCAAGAAGGTCATTGGTTTGAGTCCCGGCTGGCTCAGTTGGCATTTCTGTATGTTTGCATGTTCTCCCCTTGTTGGTGTGCACACATAGGGCAGTGTACATGTCTTTTTTGAGTCTGGGATATAAAGTGCCCTTCCAAAACGAAAGTAAGTGCACTCTTCATGAAAACCGGGACCGTTCCCCCCTCCACTTTTTGTGAAAACCTGAACTGTCCCCCTCCACTTTTCGTGAAAACTTGAGCATGCCCTTTGGAACGCCTCTGCACCGGCCTGTTGGTGTGGGTGTTCTCCGGGTGCTCCGGTTTCCCCCCACAGTCCAAACACATGCGCTATAGGTGAACTGATAAACTAAATTGGCTGTTGTGCAAGAGTGTGTGTGTGAATGTGAGAGTGTATGGGTGTTTCCCAGTACTGGGTTGCAGCTGGAAGGACATCCGTTTTGTAAAACATATGTTGGAATAGTTGGTGGTTCATTCCGCTGTGGTGACCTCTGAAATAGAGACTAAGCCGAAGGAAAATTAATAAATGAATGAAAAAGAACTGGCGACGCAGTGGCGCAGTGGGTAGTGCTGTCGCCTCACAGCAAGAACGTCGCTGGGTCGCAGGTTCGAACCTCGGCCGGGCTGGGTCAGTTGGCGTTTCTGTGTGGAGTTTGCATGTTCTCCCTGCGTTTGCGTGGGTTTCCTCCGGGTGCTCCGGTTTCCCCCACAGTCCAAAGACATGCGGTACAGGTGAATTGGGTAGGCTAAATTGTCCGTAGTGTATGAGTGTGAATAAGTGTGTGGATGTGTCCCAGAGATGGGTTGCGGCTGGAAGGGCATCCGCTGTGTAAAATCGTGCTGGATAAGTTGGGGGTTCATTCTGCTGTGGCGACCCCAGATAAATAAAGGGACTAAGCCGACAAGAAAATGAATGAATGAATGAAAAAGACCTAACAAGATGATATTGAGACATTTTATTAGAAAAAAAGTGCACATTATAATATTTGCACAAGCACGTAACTTGAGGACAGAAATAGTCAGCATTGGCCATCTTTTAATACAAAACAAAATCACGTGAACAGGATTCTTGAATTAAATAAGATATAATATTTCCGTCTGTTAGACTCTGTTCCACAGAGAGGATGATCTACGATTTATGGATAGTTCACCCAAAAAAACCTCACCATTTACTGAATTTTAAACAAGTAGAGATGAGTAAATCATCGCAGAATTAAAATTTTCTGAGTGAACTATCCCTTTAAAAGCTTTAAAGCTTTTAAAAGGGCTTTAATAATCCACATATTTCCATGTGCTTCTTCTCTAGTCTTCATCTATTGTGTGCTCAAAGTTAAAGCTCTCCTGTTCAAACCAGTCATACCAGGACTCACTTGTTGACCCCAGTGTTGTTGTTGTGGTGGGTTCAGGTGTGGTTGTGGTTGTTGAGGCGGTCATTTCTGTGGTTGTGCTGCTTTTCATCCTCTCCATCCGCAGTTTCCTCATGCGCATCAGTCGTATGCGGTGCAAACGTTCGTTTTGGGAGCCACCGGCAGGCCCTGTGCTCCCACCATTGACCTGGTTGTTGGTGTTTCGAGGGATGCTGTTAACCAGTCTCGGCCTCTTGCCGCTTTGAGCCATGATTTGCTGGATACGAGCCCAGTTAGATTTGGTCAAGGTGAAACTGCAGGGTGTCGCGTTGGCATCATAGCCAACAATGCAAAGACGCGTCTGAGTGGAGTAACCATCCGCTCGCGCTGTCACGCGATACTCGCCCGGGTTGAGAAGACGCCAGTAATCACCAGTGGAAGCTTTAGGAAAAAAATAGGTTTAGATTAAAATAATACACTAAACGGTACTAAATATACGTTAATAAACATCATTGTGTGATTTTCGGTTCATTTACGGTTGTGAATTGCATTATGGGATGTCGATCTCTGCTCTGTAGGGCTGTGTATTGGCAAGGGCCTCACGATATGATACATACTGTATCACGTTACATGGGTCACGATACAATATATCACGATGTATTGCGATACAATAAATATTGTGATATATTGCAATAGTTTGTATTAGTATGTGATTTAGTTGATCGCGAGTTAGCGACATCTACAGGAGCGGAGGAGGAGGTCGTTTGGCACAACATGAATCGATACTTGAGGCTGGACTATCGTGAAAGAAATTATCGCGATAGTTAGATGTATCAATATTTTTGCACAGCCCTACTGCTCTGTCGACTTTTGATGTTGAAAATTCAACTCTGGAGTTTAACAAAGTGACTTTTATTGACATTTTAGTAGTTTGAAATTATATAATGTATAAGAAATAAGAAATAGTCTGTAAAACAACAGGAAATGTTCTGGCAGTTTATTACAAGGTTTTTTTTAGCCTAATATACAACACCAACTCAGACAATATATCACTTTAAACTATTAAAAATGGTCATAAAAGTCACTTTTTTTTAACTTGTTGAGGTTAAAAATTGTTGGAAGAAAGGTCAAGATTCCATAATGCAATTCAAATAATAAATAAACGGGGAAACGTATTTAAAATAAAAACATGAATGGAATACACTGTAAAAGATATCAGTAAAATAGCATTTTCCATTCATGTTTTTATTTTAAATACGTTAAATATGTGTATACACTGTAAAAAATATCAGTAAAATAGCATTTTCCATTCATGTTTTTATTTTAAATACGTTTCCCCGTTTATTTACTATTTGAATTGCATTATGGAATCTTGACCTTTCTTCCAACAATTTTTAACCTCAACAAGTAAAAAATGTAGAAAATGGCTGTGATTTCAACGGTAAAAAACTGTAAAAATGCTACAGTACAAATCCGTAACCTGGTTAACAGTATGCTTCCTTAACATATACGGCGAATAACCGTAAATTGTCTTTCCCAGAATTCCCTGCATGGCACATCACTTTTTATGCTTTTTGTTGACATTACTATAGATATTTTTAGTTGTTTCCCTATCAGTAATGTATACTAGAGATTTATGTTACATCTAATATTGATAAGCAATGTTTATTTCATGACTTTAATTTTATGCGTGTTACCATACTGGTGTTTAGTAGCTGTGTGAATGACACTGAACACCTTCTTTACACTGATACACTTTTCTGCTTGTGGGAAAAGTTTGTGATGAGCTTTGGTTCATTATGTATGAACTTTCTCATCACCACCTGCATATTGCTGAGTTAACGTGTCTATCTGTGTAACAAAAGATGTGTAGATGTTGCTAATCAATATACAAACATTTTACCTCTATAAATTAAAGATATAGGGTAGTTTACTGTAAAAATGAGTAATTACTTTTACGGTTTGTACCGTACTTTTAATGGTTAAATACTGGCAACCACAGCTGCCAGTTTTTTACCATAAATTTTACGGATTTATTTTTTACAGTGTACATAAGAACAGCAAAATCCGAAATAAATCAGAAATTCTTCAACATTCTTCAAAATATCTTCTTTTGTGTTCAACAGAAAAAAGAAACTCATAAATGTTTTAAACCACTTGAGGGTGAGTAAATAGTTAGTAAATGTAATTTTTGGGTGAACTATCCCTGTTAAGCCATTTGTGCACAATAAATTATAATGTTTGTAGCTTAAAAAAGGGGGTCGAGGACCAAAATGGAGAACCACTGATTTAATAGAACAAAATTAGTAATTTGTACTTGTACATTTGTACTTATAGGGTCCATATTGGTACCTCAAAAGTATATATTAGTACCTAAAAATTTTAAGAGGAACACTTTTGTACTTTTTAGGTACTAATATGTACCCTTGAGGCATTAATATGGACCTTTTAGGTATAAATTTGTACCTTTTGAAAAGGTACCAGCCCAGTGACAACTCGCGTACCTTTATTTCTGAGAGTGTATAGTATGCTAAAAACAGTATGCGAGCCGAGTAGTATGTTCGAATTCATAGAATTAAAAAAAACAGACTGCGAGAAGTACCCGGATGACCTACTACTTCCGGCGAGATTCTGAAGTGCGCCTCTGATGGTAAAGTCTAGATCGGATACGCGGCCGGCCGGAAGTGCGAAATGCTTTTACAGTGTACATAAGAACAGCAAAATCCGAAATAAATCAGAAATTCTTCAACATTCTTCAAAGTATCTTCTTTTGGGTGCAACAGAAAAAAGAAACTCATAAATCTTTGGAACCACTTGAGGGTAAGTAAATTTCATTTTTGGGTGAACTATCCCTGTTAAGCCATTTGTGTACAATAAATTATAATGTTTGTAGCTTAAAAAATGGGGGCGAGGACCGGAATGAAGAACCACTGATTTAATAGAGCAAAATTAGTAAGGCTGCGTCCGAAATCGCATACTTCCATACTATACACTCTTACAAATAAAGGTACGCAAGCCGTCACTGGGGTGGTACCTTTTCAAAAGGGACACATTTGTACTGATATGGTCCATATTGGTACCTCAAAAGTATATATTAGTACCTAAAAATTTTAAGAGGAACACTTTTGTACTTTTTAGGTACTAATATGTACCCTTGAGGCATTAATATGGACCTTTTAGGTATAAATTTGTACCTTTTGAAAAGGTACCACCCCAGTGACAACTCGAGTACCTTTATTTCTGAGAGTGTATAGTATGTTAAAAACAGTATAGACCATTTCAATGTGGTCATGTCATTGGCTCATGAACATTTCCTGCTTGTTATCAAACTATTTCATAACTGTAACAAAATGCAACTCAATCAACTTAATGTTAAAACAGCTATCATAACAATATTTATCAATATTTGGCTCTTTTTGGATTCTCTGAAGCTATAGAAATTAAACATGTAAAACAGAAAATACAGTGGTTTTTGTTTACATCCCTCAAAATGGTCTATACGAGCAGAGTAGTATGTTCGAATTCATAGAATTCAAAAAACAGTCTGCGAGAAGTACCCGGATGACCTATTACTTCCGGCGAGATTCTGAAGTGCGCATCTGATGGTAAAGTCTAGATCGGATACGCGGCCGGCCGGAAGTGCGATATGCACATTAATATAGCAGCATTTTTTTATGACACTGTATAACAATAATTAATACTTTTACAGTCATGTGACGCTTGGGTTTAGGGTTGGGGTAGGCGTTAAAAGATACAATTTATTGGGTAATTTAATAGATAACATAAATAATACTCGGTACAACTACTGTTTTTACAGTACTGTGACGGTTGGGTTTAGGGTTGGGGGTAGACGATAATAAAATACAATTAATGGGAAATCTAATAAATAACATAAATAATTCTCGTTAACTTCCGGCTGCAACCATATCGCATCTGATGCACGCTACGCTATCCCATGATGCACCGCGAGAGAATTCATGAATAGGAGTGAAGCGACGCAACTGATGCTGGTAGGTCACATGATCATGACAAAATGGTGAATGTAGTACGTCCGAGTTCCATTCATACTACTCACATTCATACTGTATATATACTTTTTATTACTTAGTACTGAGTTATTAAAACTATTATGTTTAGAAATGTGTTGAGCAATCTTCTCTCCGTTAAACAGCAATTGGGGAAAAAAATTAACAGGGGGGCAAATAATTCTGACTTCAACTGTATATAAAAACATTTTATTTACAAAAAGTAATGTCATTCAATCATTCATTTTCTTTTCGACTTAGTCCCTTTATTAATCCGGGGTCGCCACAGCGGAATGAACCGCCAACTTATCCACATGTTTTACACAGCGGATGCTCTTCCAGCCGCAACCCATCTCTGGGAAACATCCATACACACTCATTCACACTCATACACTACAGACAATTTAGCCTACCCAATTCACCTGTACCGCATGTATTTGGACTGTGGGGGAAACCGGAGCACCCAGAGGAAACTCACGCGAACGCAGGGAGAACATGCAAACTCCACACAGAAACGCCAACTGATCCAGCCGAGACTCAAACCAGCGACCTTCTTGCTGTGAGGCGACAGCACTACCTACTGCGCCACTGCGTCGCCTAAAAGTAATGTCAGTATTATAAAATAAAAAAGTTGCAAAAGTAATTTTTTTGGTGTTTTAATCTGAAGGCTTCCATATAATCAATTCCTTCAAGATCTATAAGGATCTGTTACCTGTTTTGATGTCATGTTTGATTCCCTCCACTGACACTGTGGCATTTGCTAGAAGATTCCCATCGACGTCTCTCACAACCCCTTTAATGCCTCGATGCACCTGCAGGTCAGAAGGAAAACCTTTTGTGTTGCATTCAACATTGTTTATAGTCAGGAGTCAATATGCATTTATCAAATTTTGGTGACAGAAATAAGGGCTGTATTTGTTTTGTGACCTGCTCGATGAAAGCCAGCAGCGCCTCACGGTTGTTTTCCCACTCCGAAGCCAATTCACTCTCATGGGGAAACTTATCGCACCCAAGAAAGATGGAAATCTCGAAGCAGTTGGTGTGCAGGTAGCTGAAGTCGTTCATGCCTAAAGCAACACGGATGTATACAATTGCATAAAATGAGAAGAGATTTACACTTGAAGTCATATTTATTAGCCCTCCTGAATTATTAGACCCCCTGTATACCCCCCCGCCGATGTCTGTTTAACGGAGAGATTTTTTCAACCCATTTCTAAACATAATAGTTTTAATAACTCATCTCTAATAACTGATTTCTTTTATCTTTGCCATGATGACAGTAAATAATATTTTACTAGATATTTTTCAAGACACTAGTATTCAGCTTAAAGTGACATTTAAAGGCTTAACTAGGTTAATTAGGTTAACTAGGCAAATCATTGTATAGCAGTGGTTTGTTCTGTAGACAATCAGAAAAACAAATATTGGTTAAGGGGGCTAATAATATTGACCTTAAATTGGCTTTAAAAAAGTAAAAAGTGCTTTTACTCTAGCCAAAATAAAACAAATAAGACTTTCTCCAGAAGAAAAAATATTATAGGAAATACTGTGAAAATTTCCTTGATCTGTTAAACATAATTTGGGAAATATTTTAAAAAAGAATAAACAATTCACAGGAGGGTGAATAATTTTGACTTCAACTGTATAATAAAACAATATTTCAGACATTTTGAGACCTCAACATTGGTATAAAAAAGTATTAGCAAAAAGCAAGAAGGTCGCCGGTTCGAGTCCCACCTGGGCCGGTTCGCATTTCTGTCTTTCGGTGAATGTACTACATGAGACCTGCTGTCGCTTTGTTCACCAAACAAGTGATTCTAATTGGATTTTGATTGTAAATCGTAAATAAAAAAGTTATTTTTCAATTTTGTATTAGGTTTTCAGCTCCTATACACTTAAAAAGGTTATTTTGCTGCTTGTTTAAACTACTTATTTAAAATAGGCTGAAACAACACAATTTTTAAGAATTTTTTTGGGACAACTTAATGACAACTTAATTCTTTTATGTTCAATCCACTTTGTTAAGTTAAATCAATGGATTTGTGTAGGGACAAAATGAACGAATTGTGTGGAACCCTGCATTTTTTACCGTGTATACTAAAAGGAAATGGTGTAAAGGCTGATTTACACTTCTATGTCAAGCGCATACTTATGGCCCGTTTCCACTGAGTGGTACGGTACGGTTCAGTACGCTTTTATGGGTGTTTCCACTGTCAAAGGGCGTACCAAACCGAATCGTACCGTACCACTTTTTGGTCACCCTTTGCAAAGGGTACCAAGCAGGCCAATGGGTACCATAAGGCGGAGCTAGACGCGCAGCTGAACACTATTGGTTTACAGAGATAAATCACACGCAGAGGCAGGAGAATGAAAATAAAGGAACCGCCATGTTTTAAATACACAGCCGAGACATTACACCGTAATAATATACAAATATAATAACGAGCCATGGTCGACCCGAGCTCAAACACACCTTGTCGTCATCTTGATGAACAGCCACAAAGCCAAGAAGAAGAGCAGATTCTACACTGTGCCCCGTAGTTTTTTAAGAGCCCGTCTAAAGCGTGCGCGTCTATATTTGAAATAACACTTCTTGAGCTGATAATAACGTGTGCGTGATTATTGAAGCGCTTCCGGCATTTGATCCTGTAAGAAAGGAAAAGGACAAATGCGAGAGTGAAGCACGAAAAAACAAAGGGGAAGCCCGACAAAACACAGAAGCAAATTGTTTCAGCAACCTGAATCATGAACAAACTGCCATGTTTATCATCGCCTTTTGGACTAACATTATTATGAACCTCCTTTGTACCCTTTAGGCAGTGGAAACGCAAGCCTGACCCGTACCGACCCGTACCCACTGTACCAGTCAGTGTAAACGGGCCATTATATCGTTCAGCGCAGCCTTCGCACAGTCGCATAGCCCTCGCCGTGGCTGACACAGACGCAGAAAAACCGTAACTACGTCGCAAAGATGCACAGGTCAGGCTTGGTAGCTGTGACGAGTGAGAGCCGCGAGCCCGATGGAGCGAGTGTTTACAAGTGTCGAGTCCCGTGAAGGAGCTCCAGATGGAGACTTTTGTTTTGTGTTTACCTTATGGTTAAAGTTGTTGCACGTTTGCCGATTCCCGCCTTTGAACAAGCGAGCTACTTGTACATTAAGGTAGCATTCAGAAAAAAACAAAACACCTGTGAAGAAACTCGACACAGAGGAACATAAAAACCTACTGCCAGCTAGTGTTTGGGAAGTGTTATTGCAGAGCAACACAAACAGCACGCAGAAGTATAAATGCACGACTAGGCGCAAGGCAGGGCCAGGGGTCATGGTGATCACTTGATGCAGAAGTATAAATCAGCCTTAATATGTAAGTACCAAGCTAAAGGAGAACATCTGCCGAAGGTTATCACAGAACAGATTCGTTTAAACTTATACGATTATGTTCTCAAAACATTATTCATTCACTTTGTTTTCTGAAATATTTTACCTGGAAGTTCATCAATTGTTCGTTAAATGTCACGACACTCTTCAGAATGTTTAACATACAAAACTATTCATGTTTGCAAACTGAAATGATGCCTTAAAGTCACAGTATTTAACTTTCTCCACTAGAGGGCGCATATTCTCAACAAACAAAGGCGTATGTTGATGACGGAGAGACGGAGTGTGGAATCATGGGAGTTGTCTTCATTATATTCTACGGGACTCCTGCAGAAATCATGTTGATGGATGAGCTAAAATATTTAAGTTTAGTATTTCCACGCTAAAATCCTAAATTTTCTTATGCATTTTTTTAGTATTCATATGCAAAACATTTCTCACATACACAAACATTGTACACTGAGTCTCATTGCTCTGCATTTTTTTACAATGCCTAATCTGCATATTTCTACAAAATTCTGCACCGGTATAGCAATAAAGATTGGCAGATTTTGTCCGGCCATCACTTACTGCCCACAACCGGTTTCCAGCTGGCACGGTTGATGATGCCCTGTCCGCCAGTGATGTCATCGGTATGACAGGACCCGCGCTGGTTTTCCGTCAGTGTGAGGTGACTGTGTGCGTATGTCGTGGCGAGCCACCGGAACAGGTTTTCATCTGCCGTTTCACGAAGAGCGCCTTCGTTCTGCCGCTGAATCCGGGCCCAGGTCTCCTCGTTCATGTTGTGGTACTCCTGCACCGGCTGACCCACCCGTCCGTCCGCGCTCGTGGCCCGCGGTGGACGCTGCATGTCGAACGGGTACGCCACCATCTTCTCTCCACCCTGCAGATTCGCGCCTAAAACAAACGGCGTCTTCTCCATCCAGCTGATGATGGCTTTAGTTTCAGTCGCCACCTGAGGGCAGATTTGTTTAGGTTTTAATTATACCTGTTGTAGATTTCTTTTTTATTGTAATACTTTTACTTACATTTATATTTGTTTAGGGGAGAGTGGGAATGGTTGCAACATGGGGAGTTATTCCTCCTTTGAGGAATGAGCTAGAGCAGAGATACCCAAACTAGGGCCCGCGGGCCAAAGTAGGCCCACAGTAACCTTTGATTTGGCCCTCCATCCCATCTAAGAAGAGAGGGAAAATGATGGGGAATTTTGGGGGAATGGCTTTAACAGAGATTGTTGCTGCGTCCCAATCCGCATACTATCCGTCCTAAATAGTATGTGAAAGTAGAATTAGTATGTCCCAAATCGTAGTATGTTGAAAAGAGTATGCCAAAAACTCCCGGATGGTTTACTATTTCCGGTCAAAATTTAAAGTGTGGAAGCGTCCGTACTCTAACCGCTGATATTGCCCACAGTGCATTGCGCGTTGGACGTGAATTCGATTAGAACTACAAAATGCGGGTGAAAAGTGTAAACAAACTACAAACATGATGGACGCGCGAGACCAACCGTCAAGCAGAGAGGCTTCGGTAAAGATGTTTGTATGACTGTTAATTAATATCTAGCCCACTAGAGAATATTTAAATAGCGTTGTCTGTGTTATATTTCATCTGCAACAACAATACTGAACTTATATAAAGACATGTTTGGACATTACCGTCTGAATGCAGAATTATCCAAAGACCTGAGGAGATTTCTCTGCATGAAAGACTCGTGAATGGGAGATTATCCTGCTGCTGCTTCTCCAATAAGGTAGGAAATTAAATACGACAGAAATGTGGACGATTGACAGGGCTCTTAACTAAGCAACACAACGATCTGTGTAATGAGGAAGTAGTATGTCCCAAAGCTTGCATACTCTTCTGTTACTCACTCAAAAGTAGATATTTTTCCTCCACAAAAAAAGTACATACTTTTAGGTCGTAGTATAAGTATGCGAATTGGGACGCAGCATGAGATTTCTAATTTAACATAACTTTTGTTTTTTAATTGTTGAGCTACAAAAAAGCTAACTGGAATTAAATGTTTCAATTAAATGTTGTGAATGAATCAGATTTAAAAAATAAATCAATAAATAAATACAGTCAATTGATGGATAGCAAACATTGCAGAACAAAACAACAAGCGAATCAAGGCAAAGTGAAGTCTTTAGTGTTATAAATAGGATTGTTCATGTTTTTTATTGTGAGATGTTCATTATAAAATAGACAAAAATGTATAATTATTAATGCAATTAAAGTATTTCATTCATTCATTTTTGGCTTAGTCCCTTTATTAATCTGGGGTCGCCACATCAGAATGAACCTCCAACATATCCAGCATAGGTTTTACACAGCTGATGCCCTTCCAGCTGCAACCCATAACTGGGAAACACCCATATATTCTTATTCACACACATAGACTACGGACAATTTGGCTTACTCAATTCACCTGTACCGCATGTGTTTGGACTAGGGGGGAAACCGGAGCACCCGGAGGAAACGGACGCCAACATGAGGAGAACATGCAAACTCCACACAGAAATGCCAACTGACCCAGCCGAGACTCGAATCAGTGACCTTCTTGCTGTGAGGCGATTGTGCTTCCCACTGCGCCACCATGACGCCTACAAATAAATATATATATATATATATATTTTTTTTTTGAAGGGGGCGGGGTCTCATCCTCCTTTTTTGTCCTCGGCTGATCACATGCCTGTTTAATATTACTTTAGATTATAATTGAATATTCTCTTCGATTCGTTCATTCGTTCTCGTTCATTCGGATTCCTATAACATCCTGAGTCCGATTTGTTTCAAAACTATTTCTAAATTCAGTTCTAATTTCCAGCAAACGAATAAATGAACAATAATAATGACGTGTGGTCAAAAAATTGAGTTATTTCCAAATACACATGCTATGCCCCATATGGTCTAAAACCCGACAGGTAGGCAAATCGAAGCTTGTTTTTAATAAAACAAATATAAATATGCATATGATAAATAATACTGCTAATAATAATAACATTAAACAAAAGCAAATTGTCATGAATAAACTGAAAAAGCCCCCCAAGATGAAGAAGGCATGAAAGCAGTGGTTTCAATCAATCCTGGTTTTTATATTTATGTAGAAAATAATAATTTTTGTAACATTTTAATCCTTTAATTCTTTTTTATTTGTAAATATATTTGCGTATTGCTGTACATCCTGTGTGTATTAAGCAATGTTTAAGCGAGGCGCACATCTAACACGCTTTGCGCTGGACTTTAGACCTCCTCTCAGCTGGTCTATTGTGCAGTCTATCCTCAAAATAGCAATGCGCCTTAACACACCTCCTATTTTAGACCAGAATGTCTATGGGCGCACATATAAGCGCAAATGCATTTGCTATTTAAACAGCGTGGTGAAAAACGTCAAAACGACACTTGCGTAAAGCTGAAACTAGCAAACAACAAGTGCGTCGCGCCTTGCAACGCATTGCACCGGGTGTACGATAGGGCCCTATGCCTAGATCGTTAAAATAGGGCCCTCATACTTTGAAATGACCATTCTGTGTGAGTTGAATGAAGAGGAGGGTGAGTGAACAGGTGGTTGCGGGAGATGCTTCAAATGTAAATGAAGGAAAGGAGAGGAGTGAACTTTCCCGCATTCCCATCTGGGGTGCGTTTCCCAAAACCATCGTTAGCCAACTAAGGTCGCAAGTTCCGTCGTTACAAACATAGTTCGTTGATTTGTTGTTCCCCAAATCCATCGCTCCAACGAACATTCGCAAACTGCGTCGCAAACTCGAGCACTTGAAACGACACCTCTGGAGCTGTAGTTAAAGCATAGTTCCTGGCTGTGTTCTATTCCTACTTATCCCCCCTATGCCCTATTCATTTAGAACATTCTAACATTCAAAGTTGGAATTATTAATAATAAAAAAGCATTAAGGTCATCTCTCTTAGATGTAATTCGCTTTCAAAGTATTTTTACAGTTCATTTTTAGCGATCTTCATGTTTACAATTGTGCTCCCTTCACAGTGCACTTTGAAAACATTGATATCATTTTGAACACAGCCTCATGGCGAAAACTATAGGTATATTTAAAAGCAGAAATTATGTTACGTCTCCAAAGCTTGTGAAAATAAAAAACAGTATACGTTAATTCTTTTATTTTATAGTGGGTTATTCATTAAGTTTCTCTGCTGTATATGACATGGGTCTGTTGGTTAGAACTTTCTGCTGTGGTTTGCATGTGTCAAATTGTAATAAAAAAAAATAAAATAAATAAACAATATCCTAAATAATAATATTAATGATAATAATCATCATCATCATCATCATTAATATTTTTATTAAAGTAAATATATTTATAATAAATCGCCTCATTATTATTTATTTATATGATTTATATATGATATTAGAATAGTGTTAGCTTTTGTAAGTGATTTTATGTTATAGAATAGAATATGTAATGTTCAACTTCTCAATAATATTAGTAAAGCAAACACAGGCCCTATATGTGCCATTTATTTATATTTTAATTAATATGGAAAGCGAGTGCATGTTTTTACCAAAACTAATATTGGATTTTATTTTAAATGCGTGTGCGTGTAAAACAATATAATTTGCACATAGAAATGATGGGGTTGTTCTCTAAAGAAGTTACTCCACCCCGTTTAGAGCATCATTATGGGTGTTTTACGTTATAACTAACGTGGTTCAAGCGATGGATCTGCGACAGAGAAACTACGGGTTTTGGGAAACACTCGTCGCTACATCGTTTTTTTGCCAAACGATGCATCATACTATGATAGTTCAGCCGCGAGTTACGTCGTTGTTTGGGAAACGCACCCCAGGTCAGGTGTGGAGCCGATTGTCTCTTTGTTTCCAGCTCATGCTTGTATTGTCAAAGACATCAAAATATCTGTGGTATCTCAAATCTTACAACGTCTTTCTGCAGGTTTAGAATTAGATTGTGCTGGTAATAAATGTCTTAAGCAGATTGACAAAATTGGCCAGGTTTGGGATCAGTTTGGACTTGCATTTTATATTTTAAGAGTAAACCCTTAAAGGGATAGTTCACCTAAAAAGGAAAATTCTCTCATCGTTTCCTCACCCTTCTTCTTTTCCAAACCGGTTTGACTTTCTCTTTCTTTCTTTCTTTCTTTCTTTCTTTCTTTCTTTCTTTCTTTCTTTCTTTCTTTCTTTCTTTCTTCTTTCTCAAAAAGAGGATATTTTAATGAATGTTGGAAACCAGTTTCAATTGACTTCTATAATGTGTTTTTTCACCCATGAATGTCAGTGTTTACTGGTTTCATTAGTGTTTACCAGTTTCCAACATTCTACAAAACATCTTTTTTTGCCAAAAACTCAAATAGGTTTGGAACCACTTGAGCGTGAGCATATTTTCAACTTACTAACTAACTAACTGTCCCTAACTAAATCATGGTAACACGATTCAAAGTAGGACCAATCCAGTAAAGCACAGGTCTCAAACTTAGTTCCTGGAGGGCCGCAGCTCTGCATAGTTTAGTTCCGACCCTAATTAAACACACCTGATCGAACTAATCGAGTCCTTCAGGCTTGTTTGAAAGCTACAGGTAAGTATATCCTAGTTGGGTTGGAACAACACTGTGCAGGGCTGCGCCCCTCCAGGAACTGAGTTGACACCCCTGTAGTAAAGCATTCTGAAGACAGAATGAAAGTGTCCAGACTGGACTCTTTAGCTTGACTCACAGAGCCATTGAGAAAGTTCTCAGGAATGGGGATGTGGTGATTGGGAATGATCCGCGGCACCCATCCTCTGTCCTCTGCACCCCACAGAACACTGTTCAGGTCTGGGAAATTCTGGAAAATGTCGTATCCCTCCTCTGTCCAGTGTCCCAAAGCCCAGTTTCCCATCTCAGAACCCTGGACCATGAGATAAAATCAGATAAAGAATCAGGCGATGTAACAGAATAGAGAACGGATTATTCAACACAGGCACATACCTGCTAAAACAGCCCAAAAATTAACTTAAACATGCCTTTGACTGCAGTCGCTAGGAAAAATGAACACTAGGGGTCAGTATGATGCCAACACCTTTTGTTCCTTTTCACATAAATGATATTTACAAGTACATATTATTGACATGTAAAGCATTATTTGCATGCAGTTCTTTGCACAACACCAAATAAACACCACAAAACAACTAAACTTTCTATGATTTGTTATTCGAATAGTTCTGCTTCACCTATCTGTCTCCATATGGTCAAATTTTGTGGTCAGTTTGCTCGTTGCTCACTTTCTAGGGTGTGTGCTTGTGATGCAGAGTGCTTGGGTTCGATACCGCTTCCACTAAAGAAATAAAAGCTATGTAAAATCAAGGTAAATCTACATGGTCACCGTGCACTTTTCACTTATGTTTGCTTTTGGAAACACTTGGTTGGCTTTAGGTCAGTGCTTCGCTAGCTGATCTCTACAACAAGCTCCGCCTTCTCGTGGGCATGTACATGAAGGATGTATATCTGAATGTACACTCAGAAAATAACGTTCGCTGCTTGTTTAAACTACTTATTTAAAAATGAGTTGAAACAACACAATGCTTAATGTTTTTTGGGGGGACAACTTAATAGTTTTATGTTCAATCCACTTAAATTTCTAAAAACCATTAAGCTAACTTGAAGGAGTTGTGGAGTTGTGTGGAACCCAGCATTTTATACAGTGTACAACAAAACATATTCTAATTAACGCAAAATTTAGCGCCCTCTAGTGGATTTGTCATCTGAAATGTGCAATAAAATGTATCTGGAGCAACACGTTTCGCAAAAATGCAGGCTGAACATGTATTTCCAATGAGCCTGGGTGTAAGTGTGTCGTACCATCTCGTATGCCAGCTCATAGGCGTCAGGGTTCAGCGACGGCACTAGATGAATTCGCACCGTTTCCACCAGGCGGTGAACTCTCGGGTTGTCGTCATTGTATTCTTTGCAGATGAACTGCATGAGGAGCAGCAGAAGCTCCCGGCCCAGCACCTCATTCCCATGAAGCCCTGCTGTGTACCTGAATTCTGGTTCACCTTATAAAAAACCAGGAGAGATTTCTGAATATATATTCACATGGTTTGCAAAATAGCAACTTGTCAAGCAATAGCAGCCCTGTCCACATCAACCTACAGATGGCGATAATCACACCAAACGGGGACGTAAAGCATAAATTGCATACAAAGCAAGGCAAAAGTGAGGCGGATTATCATTCCGCGGGCAAACGACAGGACGTAGGCTATTTGTTTGGCGTGAATGTGTGGAAATTTTTGCGTCATTCACATCATTCACATTTGGTGTTGGCCAATCAAAAAGGAGAAAACAGCGTGCACGCTGACATCATGAGGCGAAAACACCCGATGCTGCGTTTTCCTGTAGACAAACAGCAAAACCACGTAGAAAAAAAGTGCGGAATTGAAAATACCCGTGTTCGTGTGGACAAGGCCCTAAAATCGACACTTTCTAAAAACTCCAGCCAAGGTGAAAATTTTCCGGTACAGCGTGGTCATGTAGACACTACCGTACAACTGACATTTTCGTCTCATGATGTCAGCGGGCACATCGTTTTCTTCTTCCTGATTGGTCAACACGACTAGGCTCACACCAAATACGTAAGACTCGTTTGAAACAAATTACGTACATTCTAGTATGGTAATCCGCCTGTATTCTTACATTAACATTGACTTGTATGCAATGCATAGATATATACACTAGATATCGCATAGGGACCCTGAGCATGCGTCAATAGCGCCGCCACATTGGTACAGTGCTTCTAGGACAAACGTCATTCAACCGCACTAGTCAAGACAGTGTGCCAATGTAAAGATGCTGGACTTTAGCGCTGTGTTTGCGTTGTAGTAACGAGCAAACAAAGAAAACAAAGCACAAAGGCAGAACATTTCATAGGTAAGATTTTGTTTTTTATGTTTTTGTATGTTATGAACTTTTGTGCTTAACAAGTAATGTTATTGATGATAATACAGTCTCTTGCTGCATTCACCATAAGGCAAAGTTGCACCAACTCGCACTAAATTCTAGACTTATGCTAGTTTTGTTGAATAAAATAAGCAAACAATGTTATGAAATATGACAAGATGATGCTGCCGTGCTAGAAACTTGTATTATTGTCGGCTAAGTGAACAAGTCGTTCATAACGGAGATTCATTCACAAACGAATCGCTCCCTCCGTCAGAATGAGAAGTGAAAGCAGGAGAGGGTGTGTGTTTCAGGACATGGATTAGATCAAATTAAACAGGGAAGGAGGATAATGCATTTCCATGCACACAAACACACACTCTTTGTCAGGAATGCCCGTGCGGTCACATCCATCAATGTAGAAAAGTGATGTAAAATAATAATTGAAAAAAAATATTTGCATACGGACCACCGGGGAAAACTCCCGATCATAGATATATGTGTATATGTGTATTTCTCTGGCTTTGGATGGCCACAGTCCTCCGCTTCACCTTGGTCCTGCATTCATTTCAAAGGAGCGCTACCCTGTACTAAAATGGCGGCTCTATTGACGCATTCGTTCTAATAGACAATAGCAGGGTAGGCGACATCTAATGTATATATCTATTAATGCAATGTACTCAAAAACTTAGTTCTATGTTCAGCATAAAAGGCTTTTATCGCCACCTGTTGGTTCGGAGATAAAAGAAATCAGGGAAAACTCAATTCTTTTAATTCATTCATTTATTCATTTTCGGCTTAGTCCCTTTATTAATCTGGGGTCGCCACAGCGGAATGAACCGCCAACTTATCCAGCATATGTTTTACGCAGTGGATGCCCTTCCAGCTGCAACCCATCACTGGGAAACATCCATACACACTCATTCACACATACACTATGGACAAATTAGGATACCCAATTCACCTATACCGCGTGTTTTTTGACTTGTGGGGGAAACCGGAGCACCCGGAGGAAGAATTGATGGTATTTATTATTTGATTGTTCGCGCTACCTCACAGAAGTGCTCTGTTTGTTAACATAGTTGTTGAATGTTGAAATAAGGTGAATTAAATAAAAAAATAAGGAACATCCTGGATCTGTTTTCTTTTTTTTAATGTATTATAGAAGTATCATATCAGGTTTCGGTATCGGCAGATACTCAAAATCAAATGATTGGGACTTAAGGGCAAAAAAACCTGATCGGCATGGGCGTTGCTAGGCCTATTTTAGGGGGGCTTTAGCGTCCCTATATTTTTGCTCAGCCCCCCTAAAACTTTTGCGATTAGCTCATAAACTGTAGACCAAATTATCGCCTCAGTCCTCTTTAAATTTGATATGAAGACGGCAGCAGAATTCGGCTCCTTCTCGTCATTTCGTTTTCATTTGATCAGCAAACCACAGCTGTGCAGAGCGAGAGAACAAGGTGTGTGTTTATCGATAAATTGCTATAAAATATGCTTATTTGCAGTTCTTTGCTATAGATATACTTGTATCACATGTACCCCGATGTTATGAAGGAGCAATTAGATTTCCCATCAATTGTTTCCTCAGTGCTCACCTCATAATCACAACTGTTTCCTCCAGCAAAAAATTTAACTCTTAACAAACACGTCACTATTTTTATTTCAAAACGAACTACCATAGTATACCATACATTCATGCATGCACAGAAAGGATTAAACACAGTGACCGAACCACTTAGTGGATGTACTCATTTTAACTGTAAGAGTCACTGACAGAGATAGAACTATCACACACATACATACATATATATATATATATATATATATATTATATATATATATATATATATATATATATATATATATATATATATATATATATATATATATATATATATATACATACATACATACACACACACACACACACACACACACACACACACATATATATATATATATATATATATATATATATATATATATATATATATATATATATATATATATATATATATTTATATATATATATATATTTATTTATTTTTTTACCTCATAAGGAGCTGAGCCCCCCTAAAATGAAAATCCTAAAATTGCCCCTGCTGATTGGGACATCCCTATGTATCAGGGCTCACTATCTGCTGGCCATTTACAGCCATACTGTATATATTCTAACCTCTATTACTGTTGTGCAGTTGTATCTAGCCACTTGTGGTTTTGATCCTCCACAGTACTGCATTTGGATTAGTTTTACTTTCATTTTCTCTCAGTGCATGGTCGAGTAACACATATGCGTTTTATTTCTATGTCTGTAAATTTTACTAAAGCTCTATTTTTGTAAATATTCAAGGGTCATTTGATTATAATCAGTGTTATACCACCTGTATTTTGTTGTACAAACGCTTCTTCATGGCTTACACGTTATGCTGGTGGTGTAAATATGATTTTGCTAATATTCGATTTAAATGGTCTCATTTAATTGATTTTCCTCAAATGCTAATTAGGGTTTATATAAAACTATGTTCATTAGTACAATTGTACTGCTAGTTAAACATGTTAAAGTAAATATGTACATACTTTTCCCCTCTTTGTTGTAGTTTTACAAAAAAAGAAAGATATTGAGAAGAACAATTGCCAGTAAAGTCACTTAAGTTACCCCAAACTGCTTTCTGCTGTTCTTACGCTATTGGAACAATACAATTGGTTGGGACTGAATAATAATTATTATGCCTTTTTTTTTGTAGTATTTTCATACAGTAACAATTTAAACTCCCCCTTCAATGTGTACAACAAGAAACAAAAAGCTAGAGTTTTGACAACATATAATCTGTGGAAGAATGACTGAGTGTGTTACTTGTGCTTGAATGTTAAAACCGAACTGAAATGGCCCCATGCCAATTAAAGTTCGAGACCCCTGCTACAGTATAGGCTATATAATGGCATTATACCCTCATTAAAACAACAGATGTAACTGGGGGCCTAAGACTTTTGCACAGTACTGTACATCGTGATGTACAGTTGAAGTCAGAATTATTAACCCCCCCTTGAATTTTTGTTTTCTTTTTTAAGTATTTCCCAAATGATGTTTAACAGAGCAAGGAAATTTTCACAGTATGTCTGATAATATTTTTTCTTCTGGAGAAAGTTTTATTTGTTTTATTTCGGCTAGAATAAAAGCAGTTTTTAATTTTTTGAAAACCATTTTAAGGTCAAAATTATTAGCCCCTTTAAGCTATATTTTTTCTTGATAGTCTACAGAAAAAACCATCGTTATACAATAACTTGCCTTATTACCCTAACCTGCCTAGTTACCCTAATTAACCTAGTTAAGCCTTTAAATGTCACTTTAAGCTGTATAGAAGTGTCTTAAAAAATATCTAGTCAAAAATTATTTACGGTCATCATGGCAAAGATAAAATAAATCAGTTATTAGAAATGAGATATTAAAA
This sequence comes from Danio kyathit, assembly GCA_903798195.1. Lineage (NCBI taxonomy): Eukaryota > Metazoa > Chordata > Actinopteri > Cypriniformes > Danionidae > Danio > Danio kyathit. Next base: position 4,069,932 of record LR812528.1, on the reverse strand, counting down.
CTATTATGATTAGAGATGTCTCCGTTAAACAGAAATAGGGAAGAAAAAAATAAACAGGGGGGCTAATAATCTGACTTCAACTGTATATCACCATCATCAAGATATATGAGATGATGTATAGCAGAATATGAGATTTTTCCCAGTCCTTTTTTTAAAAAAATTACAGTTATTTTGCATTTCAATCCATCCCCAGAGCAAACTTTATTGCAGTCTACCTGACTCGTGTTCTCCAGGGTTGTCTGAGATCTCCATGGCGTACATCTTCAGCCCTTGAAAGCTTTTCCCGATGTTATATATTCTAGTGATGTTGGGGCATTCCTCATTGATCACCTTCATCATCTGGTTATACACACACACACACACACACACACACACACACATACAAACATGAAAAGTTGAGTTCAAATGTGATGCTGGATCTTGCGATGTGCTTCTTACTACGGTAAACTCTCACCTGTCTCATCTCTTTATAGTTATGATGCCTGTAATCCAGATCATCTGTAGGTGGAACGTCATTCTCAGTGGCATAACTAGCTGGAAAAGGAGAATCATATGAGCTATAATGAGATATATGTTATTATGCTATAATGAGATATTGTTATTTTCCCTGTAGAATCTACAGTAACTTACTGTAAATCAATTACAGCAAAAACCCTTATCTTTTTATATTTTAATTTCATTCATTTTCTTTCAGTTTAGTCTCTTATTTATCAGGGGTCGTCACAGCGGAATGAACCACCAACTATTCCAGCATATGTTTTACGCAGCAGATGCCCTTCCAGCTGCAACCCAGTACTGGGAAACACCCATACATTCTCATGCACACTCATACACTACGGCCAATTTAGTTTATCCAATTCCCCTATAGCGCATGTGTTTGGACTGTTGGGGAAACCGGAGCACCCGGAGGAAACCCACGCCAACACGGGGAGAACATGCAAACTCCACACAGAAACGCCAACTGACCCAGCTGAGGCTCAAACCAGTGACCTTCTTGCTGTTAGTGCTAACCACAATTTTCAATATTGAAATGTACCAAAAAGGCAGTAAATAGGCGGCTGTACTGAGTCAATGTCATTCATAACAACTATCATATCATGCCAAATGAAAAGGATGTATGAAATAATATTATAATAATGATCAATCTGTGCGACTCTGCAATGCTTACTGGGTAACTGGCAGCCGAGCACTTCCAGCCTCATGCACAGACTCCCGTTCCAGCTCTGCGGCAGGACACGGATATACCGCGCAACCACAGGATACGAGAACTCCGTCATTACTGGAGTGTCTTTATCCACATTCCCATAAAAGAGCTGGAGGAGAGGCAAGCATTTAAATCAAGTCAAAATCTCATTATTGCAGGTTTTATTATGCATGCATGTACAGTTGACGTCAGAATTATTAGCCCCCCTGAATATTTTTTCCCCCATATTCTGTTTAACGGAGAGCAGATTTTTGTTCAGCACATTTCTAATCATAACAGTTTCAATAACTCATTTCAATAACTGATTTATTTTATCTTTGCCATGATGACAGTAAATAACATTTGACTAGATATTTTTCAGGATACTAGCATTCAGCTTAAAGTGACATTTAAATGCTTAACTTGGTTAATTAGGCAAGTTAGGGTATATAGGCAAGTGATTTGTTCTGTAGACTATCGAAATATATATATATTGCTTAAGGGGCTAATAATTTTGACCTTAAAATGTTTTTTAAAATATTTAAAACTGCTTTTATTCTAGCCGAAATAAAACAAATAAGACTTTCTCCAGAAGAAAAAATATTATAGGAAATACTGTGAAAAATTCCTGAATCTGTTAAACATCATTTGGGAAATATTTGAAAAATAATTCACAGAAGGGCGAATAATTCTGAGTATATTATATATATAAAATGATTAGCTTTCCTGTTACATTTTAATTCTTTTTTTAAATATTTCCCAAGTGCTGTTTAACAGAGCATGAAAAAATCTGCACAGTACTTACTGTTGTATTTTATTTTATTTTAAAAAATTTTATTTTAATTTTTTTGTTTTCTCTGTCTGGCGTATGCACTTTCAGCTTAGCTTAGCATAAGTAATTGAATCAGATTAGACCATTAGCATCTGGCTCATAAATGACCAAAGAGTTTCGATAATTTTCCTATTGCCACAGCCATATCACCCTGCAGCCCAAGACCGGTTACTCACTGAAGCTAAGCAGGGCTGAGCCTGGTCAGTACCTGGATGGGAGACCACATGGGGAAAAAATAGGTTGCTGTTGGAAGTGGTGTTAGAGAGGCCAGCAGGGGGCGCTTAACCTGTGGTCTGTGTGAGTCCTAATGCCCCAGTAAAAGTGAAGGGGACACTACACTGTCAGTGGGCGCCGTCTTTCGGATGAGACGTTAAACCGAGGTCCTGACTCTCTGTGGTCATTAAAAATCCCATGACACTTCTCGTAAAGAGTAGGGGTGTAACCCTGGTGTCCTGGCCAAAGTCCCTCAATTGGCCCTTACTCAACCTCCTAATCATCCCCATCCACCGAATTGGCTCTATCACTGTCTCTTCACTCCACCAATAGCTGGTGTGTGGTGAGCGCACTGGCGCCGTTGTCCTGTGGCTGCCGTCGCATCATCCAAGTGGATGCTGCACACTGGTGGTGGTGTGGAGAGACTCCCCTCATGATTGTGAAGCGCTTTGGGTGTATGGCCATACACAATAAATGCGCTATAGAAATACAAGTTAGATTACATTACATATTTAAAGCTTGTCTCTTCTGTAGTCACATTGTGTACGACCGATAAAAATTATTACACAATGATATTTCACAGCACCTGAAAACAGAAATAGAAAATGAAGCTTTACATTTTCTGTAAGTTTTAGTACATGAAATAACTACAGATAGGCGACATGGTGGCTCAGTGGTTAGCACTGGCGCCTCACAGCAAGAAGGCCACTGGTTCGAGTTCCAGCTGGGTCAGTTGGCGTTTCTGTGTGGAGTTTGCATGTTCTCCCCATGTTGGCGTGGGTTTCCTCCGGGTGCTCCGGTTTCCCCCACAGTCCAAACACATGCGCGAATTGGGTAAACTAGATTGGCCGTAGTGTATGTGTGTGAATGTGAGAGTGTGTGGGTGTTTCCCAGTACTGGGTTACAGCTGAAAGGGCATCCGCTGTGTAAAACATAGGGTTATCAAAACTCAGTTATCTCAATTATATATTTCTATAATCAATGATTAAAACTCTTTGGTCATTTTTGAAAGAGATGCTAATGGTCTAAACCGAATCAATGATATATGCTAAGCTAAGCTAAAAGTGCTTCCGCCAGACCCGGAGATTGGCTGAATGGATTAAAAAATAGTAAAACCCAACTGTTTAACTCTTTGTAACTTCTTTAAAAAGAAAAGTGGAGTGTTCAAAATGAAACTAAAAGTGCTCAGGGGTAGCTTAAATAATGTGTCGGTGCTCTTTTGGAAAGGAATTCATTAGAACAAAAAGGCAAAAATCAGTCCAAGGCACTCGGAAAAAAATGTGGAAAATATATTAAAAACCATGCTATTCCTTAAAACCTGTTTCGGCAAACAACTGCCTTCATCAGGGTAACAGTGATCAGGTGCGTCTGGAGTTTCTTTATGGTCTCATGACTCATTAGAATATCTAAACAATACTAAAATACTAAAAGTGGAGTGTTCCTTTAAGAAAAAAGGTAACACTTTATAATAACAGTACATGAATAATGATGTATTAATATGTAAACCAAACATTACTTTATTATGAATTAATGATGAGTTAATGTATGCACTAATCATGAATCATGTGTGAATTACGGCTACCTTAATTACTTGTTGGTACATGATTGTTTGTTAATTAATGTGTTAATTACCACATTAGTTTATGCTTAATTTAACCATCATGAACTCATGATATGTTCATATATAATTATGTTGTGACTTTACTTGAAGGGGCACATCATCATTAACCTATTCTTAACTACTCATGAACTCCTTATGCTCGTCCAACTAGTCAGTTTACACTGAATAACAATAGAAAAGTGTTCTGTCGACATCAGCATGAACAGGAGTTCATGAGTAGTTAAGGATAAGTTAATGATGATGTGCCCCTCCAAGTAAAGTCATGACATAATCATACATTAACAGCTCATGAGTTCATGTTGGTTACATTTAGCTTAAACTTAAATGTTAACTAGCACATTAATTAACAATATGTACTAACAAGTAATTAAGGTAGCCGTTATTCACACATGAACTCATGTGACTAATGTTGTAGTTCAAGTTAGTTCATGATTAGTGCATACCTTAACTCATCATTAATTCATAATAAAGTAATGTTTAGTTTGCACATTAATACATCATTATTCATGTACTGTTATTGTAAAGTGTTACCGGAAAAAACACTGTCGTCCAATGATTTTCCTAGTTAACGTAACTTGCCCTACTTAAGTATTTCAGTAGCACTTTAAGCTGTTTACTAGTACCTCCCTGCTGAAAATCCAGCTTAAACCAGCCTAAGCTGGTTGGCTGGTTTTAGATGGTCGACCAGCCTGGTTTTAGAGGGGTTTTGGCCATTTCCAGGCTGGTTTCCAGCCATTTCCAGCCTGGTCTTAGCTGGTCAGGCTGGAAAATGACCAGCTTAAACCAGCTAAAACCAGCTTGACCAGCCTGGTTTAAGCTGGACATAGCTGGTTTTGGCTGGTCAAGCTGGTTTTAGCTGGTCAACTCCCAGCCTGACCAGCTAAGACCAGGCTGGAAATGGCTGGAAACCAGCCTGGAAATGGCCAAAACCCCTCTAAAACCATGCTGGTCGACCAGCTAAAACCAGCCAACCAGCTTAGGCTGGTTTTAGCTGGATTTTTCAGCAGGGTAGCAAAATAACTAGTAAGATGTTATGTGCAGTCGTCATGGCAAAGACAACTTCTCTTTATTAAACAGCACTTGGGAAATATTTGAAGTAATAAAAATGTGAAAAGAGGGCTGTGCAGTATTATCTGTACAGGATTGTGTAGTTTTATTAAAGTATAATACTGACCCACTCAGCATAACCATCATGGAGAACCGTCCATTCACGACTATCGTTACTGAAGGCCACGAAAAATGAGGACACGAAGTCATTGCTGGAAGAGAGGAAGATCTGTGGTTACAGACGTCCCTTAGTCTTTGTGCTGTTCGTGACACCGTGTCCTAACTGCACATGATGTGACACCACAACATGCGATCTAAGCTATCTTTTCCATGTTAAAGGAGTTTTAGTCATAACTATCTGCGACAATGACGTGCAAAAGGTCCATTTTTTAGAAATGCTTTCTATTTATGCAACATCACAGCAGAACAACAGCATAAACTACTGTGACAACGATCACCTCAGGTACTGATTATGTGCTTTATTCTGTGTTAAATGCTGCCAATGTTTAAATACTATTTCACATGACATTTATTGCCATACTACTGAAAGCAGCAGCAGATAGTCCGCCTCAGATCTTAAAAATAAAATAACTAGCAGACGGTGGGAAAATGAAAGTCAGAACTGCGATTCAGTGCAAACCAACAACATCAGCCACTCAGTAGCCTATAATAATGCTAGAGGTTTAATATGTATTAATTAGTTGGAAAGCCTTTATCATTTACAGCTAAATTGGGAGTGCAGTGGCTGGTATTTAAATGTTTCATGTCGAGTAACTTTTGGTGCAGACAGACAAATTGCTTATCGCTGGAATCTTGTCATGTTGTGAGTGTTTTGATGGTTCTCTTACTTTGACTCTGAGTTTCTGCCCTGTGTGATTACACCGGTAAACTCCACCTCTCGCCGGCCGTCCACCTGAAACCAGTGCTCCTTCTCCTCCGTATCAGCACACCACGCTCCACCGTAAACGTCCTCCTCGTCAGCCGAATTCTGCAAAACAGACGGTGACTTTAAATGGCATCTATAACGCAAAATCAACGTTTGCAAGCTGTTTGGACAGAACGGTGTGTAGGTATAGTGTGTCCACATTTATATTATAATTATATAAACACAAGTCTTTTAGAAGTTTTTTACATTCTCTGATGTTAAAATAGGATCCAAATTCACCCGCCAATATTGACTGACAGGAGTATATTAACATGTCTCCGTAGTAACATGTATAAACAGGCCCACAAGACAGGATTTGCAAAGACTTTGCAAATTTTGTAATTTTAGTATGTTTTAAGATATAACATAGAAAATGTTTTAGGATATAACATTGTACAAATGTATTGCATGTTTTGTGATTGGGTCATTTTATACATCAAATTATGACAAGACCTTTTTATATTTATTTCTATTTCAAGAGTTCACACTTAGATATTGCTTGACGCTATTAGCAGGTTTGGCATGCTGTCCCGGGAGAGAACCCTGAGCTCGGAGATGATTGAGCCCAGGGCTCCCGCCTGGTCAATTGAGCATGTACAGGGAGAACGAGATCAGGTAGTTCTCGAGAGCTCCCCGTGGTAAAGAAAGAAAGGTGGGGAAGGGGTGGATGGGGGGTTTCTTCGGAAAACGAAGATAAGGGAGTAATATTTGCTAGGCTACTTATAGTGAGTTTGGAGTAATCTGATTGGCTAACTAATGATTATAGATGAGAGACCAGCTGCGGTCAATTATATCACGTGCTCCTCTCGAAATTAGTTTGTGAAACTTCACTTATAACAGCTGGCAGCGCTCCTGCAATACCGCCACAGCCAACTGGGCAGCCGCAACCCTCAAGTTGAAAACCACTGATTTAGGTAATACATACACTGTAAAAAATGCTGGGTTTTATACAAGCGGCAACCTCCCGCTCTCCTTCGTGAAGCAAATACGGAAATAACTTGAAACTGCAATTCATCGAAATTTTGCTAGTCCTGGCTCCATAATCGAGCAAATTTTTATTGACCCCATTTTTAAAATGGCCAATATTACAGCAGAAAAAAAGGTGTTTACAGCCTGGTACAAAGAACGATTTTGGATCTTATAGCTAATATTACCCTTTGTGACAACTGTAAGGAGGGTGAATTTTTTATAACTCATCCGTTTAGTTTATATTCAGTTCTATTAAGTCTGCATAATTAAGGGCGTGGCCACTTGAGTGACAGCTAGGTCTCACTGTTTCGTCACCTCAGCTGATTCTGGCTAATTAGCCGCTGAACTCTGCATATTCATCGTATTTTTGTTTTGGTTAATGTTTCTTTACACAGTTATTTGCTTTTTGGAATTATTTCCTACAATTATCAGATGATATGGCATGCTGTGTGCACTTAATTGTGCTTACAAACTGTTCAAGTTGCCTCCATTTTGAGTGAAATTATATACTTATATACCGTCTTTATAAATGTATTTGTTTTATTTAAGATCATTTATCATTTATATTTTTCTTTAGAGCTGTAAAGCACTCCAGAATCTGACAGATTGATTAGCTGTACAACTATAAAACAGTCATCTGAAGCGTTGTCATACAGTGTTCTGCCTGGATTTCATCAATAACCTTGCATTTACTAACACAGACTATATCTGAAGTGTTTGGATGTAATTCGTGTTTTCCTCCTGTAGAAAAACGTCATAAGAACAATGTTTAGTGGCTCCATGTATTACAACAGTGTTTTTAAAAGTCTAAACACTTTATTTATATAGTCTACAACCAGGCACATGTGGTCAGAACACAAACGAGTCACAGGTAATGAAGTATTAAGCGTTCTCCCAAAGTAAAAAGTGTGTCTAAGCAAAATGATAGCAGGCGTCTGTAGCTCCGCTCACGCTCCGCCTCTTTGCCCTTGTTTGGTATCCCCGGTCAGTGCGATGACACGCGAACAAAATGGCGACGGTTGGCCACGCCTACTGGTAGCTTCTTTTGCATTCTTTGGAAACCTATGGGTGACGTCACGGATACTACGTCCATATGGTTTCACACAATTCCTTCATGTTGTCCCAACACGAAAGTTAACATAATTGTTTTTACAAATTTGAGTGGACTGAACATAAGACAATTAAGTTGTCAAAAAAAAAAAAAATCAGGAATTATGTTGATTCAGCTCATTTTAAATAAGTATTTTGAACAAGCAGCAAAAGTCATTTTTGAGTGTATATTAATCTCTTTTATACTTCGGATAAAACCTGATATTGGAAAATTACTAAAGACTGATTTATTTGTTATTGCAAATAAACTCCTCGTGTATTGCGTCCTAGTTTTGTTAAATACAGCTTACATCAGCTTGAATATTTTCAATCTTCACGTCTTCTGAAACTAATACAGTGAGGGAAATAAGTATTTAATCACACTGTGATTTTTCAAGATCTCCTACTTAGAAATCATGGAGGGGTCTAGAATTTTCAGTATAGGTGCAATTCCACTGTGAGAGACAGAATCTAAAAATAAAGATGCAGAAATCACATTGTATGACTTTTTAACAATTTATTTGTAAATTACTGTGTGAAATAAGTATTTGATCACTTGAGTCAAGCATTTTAAATATTTAGTACACAAGCTTTTGTTAACAATTACAGAGGTCAAAGGGTTCCTGTAGTTCTTCACCAGGTTTGCACACACTGAAGGAGGGATTTTGCCCACTGATCTTCTCTAGATCTGTCAGGTTTCAGGGCTGTCGCTGAGCAACATGGAGTTTCAGCTCCCTCCAAAGATTTTCTATTGGATTTAGATCTGGAGACTGGCTAGACCACTCCAAAACCTTGTTATGCTTCTTACGAAGCCACTCCTTGGTTTTCCTGGCTGTGTGCTTTGGGTCATTGTCATGTTGGAAGACGCAGACACGACCCATCTTTAATGCTCTGACTGAGGGAAGGAGGTTTTTGCCCAATATCTCACAATACATGGCCACGTTCATCCTCTCCTTAATACAGTGCAGTCTTTCTGTCCCCTGTGCAGAAAAACCCCAGAGCATGATGCTTCCAGCCCCATGCTTCACTGTAGGTATGGTATTATTGGGATGATACACGTCATTCTTCTTCCTCCAAATTCGGTGAACAGAGTTAAGACCAAAAGGTTTTACTTTGGTCTCATCTGACCACAGGACTTTCTCCCATTGGACCGTCCAGATGGTCCCTGGCAAACGTCAGATGGGTCTTGACATGGGCTAACTTAAGCAGGGGAACCTTCCGTGCGATGCATGGTTTTAAAACATGACATCTTACTGTATTACTGATAGTACCCTTGAAAACGGTGGTCCTAGCTCTCTTCACAGCATTGATCAGCTCCTCCCGCATAATTCTGGACTGATTCTAGACCATTCTTGGCATCATTAATACCCCACAAGGAGAGATCTTCCGTGGGGCCCCAGTCTGAAGGACATTGACAGTCATCCTTAGCCTCTTCCATTTTCTGACAATTGCTCCAACAGTTGCTCTTTCTTGGCAATTGCCCCGTAGCAGTTTCAGCTTTATGAAAGTCTACAATTTCATCTCTTGTGTCTTTTGACAGCTCTTTGGTTTTGGCCATGTTGCTACTTAGACTTTGAGGGTCAGAAACTTGGCTGAAAAGCAAGTGATCAAATACTTATTTCACACAGTAATTTACAAATAAATTGTTAAAAAGTCATACAATGTGATTTCTGCATTTTTATTTTTAGATTCTGTCTCTCACAGTGGAATTGCACCTATACTGAAAATTCTAGACCCCTCCATGATTTCTAAGTAGGAGATCTTGAAAAATCACAGGGTGATTAAATACTTATTTCCCTCACTGTATTTCTGTGACACATACTGTATAATCCTCCTCACAATACTGTTTTGATTGTGTGAACCTGCATGTTGAGCCGTCCTCTCAGAGCTGAATATCCATGATTAGATGAAGAAGACGCCAGAATCTGATCATCCTCCACTCGGTGGGACTCCAGTCCAAGAGGAGGACATTCTGAAAGACAAGAAACACTTTGTTTTTGAATGCACTTAAAGGGACAGTTCACCCTAAAATAGATGAAAATTAACTAATCATTCATGTGGTTTCAAACATTTCTGAGTTTCTTTATTCTGTTTGGACAGACATGTGTGTGGTATAGTGTGTGACACAGCCACATTAGAGTGGTATAGTTAAACTCTCTCTGAAAAAGTGTTGAATTTTCACTCTTTACACTAGAGTCAGGAAGCAATCGACTCCCAGTAGTGTAGACCAGAGTTGTTGTACAGTGAAAATGTAACTCATTTATACAGTAGTGTCATACAAGTAACTCTCTTACCCACATAGCAAATGGACTTGACCCAAATGTGGCCTCATTATGGCACTGCTGGCATGTTGACGGCACTGGCATGCATAATGTCAGCCGAATGTGGGCCATGCATGGCAATGATGGCATGCATGACGGTAAACTACATTTGGGCCAGTTGTGGATGGGAGGTGTGTGGCCCAGATCAGTGTAGCGATTGTTCACATTGTTTAGGTAACATTAGGCTGGGTTATGGCTCAGTTTTTGGGGTTTCTGGTTAAAGGGTGGTGTTGATATAGTTAACTTATAGCTGAGAATTGGTACCAATAAAAAACCTGTTTTGGCCCAGTTCAGGGCCAGTTAAGGGTAATAAATTGGCTGAGATTCGAGCCGGTTATGGCCCATGTGTGGCCCTTGTCTTTAATCCAGTTATAGGCCACTTCAGGACCGTCATACTTTGCTGTACTTGGGCCGAGGGAAAAGTTATTTAGCGGCCCGGAGCTGGGCCAGAAAACATTTGCTATGTGGGTAAGAGTGTTATTTTAACTCTGAAAATATTGATTGAGACAATATGTTCCCTCAATCTGAGTTGATTTTGACTCTGCTAGAGTTAAAATAATTCTGCTATTTTTGCAGTGTACTCAAAAGATAACATTCATTCATTCATTTTCTTTTTGGCTTAGTCCCTTTATTAATCCAGGGTCGCCACAGCGGAATGAACCGCCAACTTATCCAGCACATGTTTCATGCAGCGGATGCCCTTCCAGCTGCAACTCATCTCTGGGAAACATCCATAGTAGGGCTGGGCGGTTTTTCCGATTTTTTCGATTAATTCGAATTTACGTTTTAAGACGATTTTATTTTTTACAAAATCGAGGAATCGCGGTTTTTTAATAAAAATATTAAAGCCGCTTTTCCACTATTGTGCCAAACCGTTCTAAACTGTTAGACAACCGTGCTGAATTGTGCTGATTCTGTGTGTAGACGTCGCGGCTCTGTTGATGTGCTGCCACAGCTGGTAGCGGAAGCGCGCCAGGGCGGACCGGCCTTTGGGAACACCGGGACATTTTCCCGCTAGAGCAACAAGCGCCCCGCAGTCAGCCAGCCAGCTTCGCGAATGTTTCCATGCGCGTCGTGCTGTTGTTCGCGTCCCGCAGCCGTCTGTGTCTCCCGCGCGAGCTGCGAGACGGGGACCCGCGCACCACCTGAAGGACGGTTACGGCGTGTTGTAAATGTCGGTCACCGCAGAAAGTCAAATCTTTCTTTAATTTGGACTTTTGCTTGAATTACGGAGTGGCACAGTAGCTGTCAAGGTACTGTATGAATTAAATCATAACCCATATGTGCACCAATAAACAAGTCAAATGAATGAATGAATAAAATAAATATGGATTCTTAAATGTCGGCAGTTTTTACTCCAAAAAATATCAATACGTATCGACAAATGTTTTATAAAAATGAATTAAGCAATTTCCAACATTTCAGCTATAGGCCATTATACGATTCAGTTAAATATAAGATAGACATTTAAATATAGATAGATATGTAACAGGTTTCTGTGGGGGTTTTTTGTTCACGGTGATCTTTAATATACACTGGGTGGTGGAGCTACGCACAAATATTTTCTAAAACGTCAAGCAGATATTTGTCTATAGCTCATTCGTTATTTATGAAGACAAAAAATAATTAAAATAACAAAAATAAAACTATAAAATTACAAAGATAAATGAGCAGCATTTTGCTAAATATAGTCCTTTATATCCTGATATGCTGTGTTGTTTCATTCGTTTTTTTATATTTAACTTGATGCATTCGTTATTTAATATTTAAATACAAAATCGTTTAAATGGTTATATTTTACCATCAAAATGTAGTATATTTTATATCATTACCATTTTTTGATATAAAACCGCTGTTATTTTATTGATTGTTATGAAATAATTTAAGTGCTATATTATTTTTTATTAGTGAAAGTGCCCGCTCACTTTGACAAGGCCTGTCTAAATATATATTTCTGCCATGCCACTAATACAGATAAACTAGTGTTGCATTATCATTGTTTATTTTTCTGTTATGTACAGAGATTTGAATATTTATTTCCCCTCCAATCATTTTTAATCTTCAAGTTACATTTTGGTCATTTTCTCTCCGAATAAAATTTGCCCAAAGCTGCACAACATATGACCTGCTGTGACTTCTATTGTAGCTATGTTTAGCATCCCTATATGAGAGAGTGCCATAACCGCGTTTAGTCACACTATTGCTTTTCTTTTACAAGTGAGCATGAAAAAAACTAGTTTCAGCATTTATTTAAATTTAAATGAACAAGGTAAGCTGGTAAGGTAGTTACACAGTAAAAAAAAATATTAATAAAAAAATAAATAAAAAATCGAAATCGAAATCGTGAATCGGTCAAACTTTATGAAAAAATTGAGATTTTTTTTTTTTGCCATATCGCCCAGCCCTAATCCATAGACTACGGACAATTTAGCCTACCCAATTCACCTGTACCGCATGTCTTTGGACTGTGGGGGAAACCGGAGCACCCGGAGGAAACCCACACGAATGCAGGGAGAACATGCAAACTCCACACAGAAACGCCAACTAACCCATTCGAGGCTTGAACCAGCGGCCTTCGTGCTGTGAGGCGACAGCACTACCTACTGCGCCACTGCGTCGCCCAAAAGATAACATCTTAAATTATAATTTTATATGTGTTTTTTTTAATGACCTTGGCGTAGATTATACAAGGTGTTGTTAATTGCAGAGCTCCTCCATTTTAAAAAAACCTGCAAGTTCTGAAAGAGATCCGGATTTAGAAATGGCAAGGAAAAGCAATGCAGTAACGTAACACGTTAATTACCATAAAAAGTAACTAAGTACAGCAACTAGTTACTTTTTTGGGGAGTAACTCAATATCGTAATGCATTACTTTCATAAGTAACTTTCCCCAACACTGCTGAACTCCCAGAAAAGCTCTTCTGCATTTTCAAACAGCCACTTCTGAAAGGGACTGTGTGCTTCTGTTTATGGTTATGAAGTAATTTGTGGCTGTTTTCCAGAAATACTCACTCTTTGGCTCAGGATGAAGAGCCGTCTGCTTCCTCTTTTCCTCCTCCTCCTCTTCCCACATCTTCCGCAGTTTTTCTGCTGTGTACGGGAATGGACAGACTGAGCGTAATACTGAGTGACTTCTTCAAACAGGTCTTTTTTATTCTTTTAGCAATATTTCACAGTAAATCTGTTCAATTATTACCAGCACAGCTTGGAGCGAAATGTGCAAAAATATTTACTCCCGTTATTTTTAAACCAGTTTTCCAGTTTTTTTTTTTAATGAATATATCCTGCTGGCAGGCCCGGATTAAGAATTCAGAGGCCCCTGGGCACAATGTCTTGTAGGCCCCCCTACAAGGCCGCACCTCTATAGTTGAATTAAAAAATAAGATTAATATAATATTTTTTAAATAAAGTTAATCTATAATATTTTGCCCACATTTTTTAAATAAATGACATATTACATATATTTATAGTCTACAAAGATTTTCCTGATTTTAAAAGCATTTAAAGCACACTTTGATAAAAATACTAATATAACTAGTGAAATTAATGGATTTTAATATACTTGTTCAAGTTCACTGAAGCAGTACTAAAAATTTATATTTAGGGGTATTTTTAATGTATAACTTCTACAAACTTATAATGCATATGATTTGGATAAACACCTCTCCAATCCAGTTCTATGAATCTGAGTCTCCCATAATACACACACTGATTAATGATTCCTGCTGTCTCCCTCGTGATGAAGAAGAGTAGGCAAAAAGCACTCGATTATAAAGCTGAAAGTATCTGAAATCACACACACTGTACCAGTTCTCTCCTGTCTCTCTCCTCTTCAGGGGCCTTTTCTGTTTCTCTCTCCATGAGGTCGGAGATTATGGGTGAAGCAGGGCGACCAACATTGTAAATACAGATTAATTATATTAAGATGTCGCTAACATTTAACACCAGGTGGAAAATAACTGTTTATAGAATATTTATAATTATTATTATCCTTACTAAATACCTTGTGACTCATTTTATATATTTTTTATACTTTATTTAAATTTTTAAACTAAAACATTTCTTTTCTATTGAAAATAAATGTATTTCCAATCTGCTGTGTAATGGGGGAAAAAAGAAGAACGTGTTCATCAGCCGCTGGATTCGAACCGGTTTTATGATCGATCGCCTCAAAACACATATCCATGCTCTTTACGAGCTGCGCCACTCCCACCTGCTGTTTATCGCGCTCTTTAGTTATGTTTACTAATCAAACGGCGCTGGCTGGAAGCACTTAACTAGCTTATTACAACGAGGTGCGCTATTTGCACTTAGCCTAAATAGACACTCCAAAATCAGCATTTTTTCCCCCCTCTCAGGGGCCCCAAGTGGGCACGGGCCCCTGGGCCTGTGCCCATAATGCCCATTGGTTAATCCGGCCCTGCCTGCTGGATTATTTCAACTCAAATTAGGTCAAAACTGAAAGACCTAAATGTTTTCCATATTTTACCCTAGGTTGGGTTCAAATAACCCAGCAATTTTTAAAGTGATTATGAAGAAATTTTGTGTAACTCACTAAATCTTACCCAAAATCAGAAAAAGTTGGGACAGTATGGAAAACACAAGTAAAAAAAAATTTCTAAATTTACTTTGCGTTGTATTTCATAGCAGACAATATAAATCAGGTAAATTGGTGAAATAATGATGTGATTTGAAACAGGTGATGTCAACAGGTGATGGTAATTATGATTTGGTACAAAAGCAGCATGCAATGAAGGTCTAGTCCTTTAGGAGTAAAGATGGGCCGAGAAACGCCAGTTTACGTGAGAAAATTATTGAAATGCTTAAAAAACAATGTTCCTCAAAGAAAGATATAAAGACATTTGGATATTTCACCTTCAACAGAACATCATAAAAAAATTCAAGGAATCTGGAGGAATTTCAGTGCGTAAAGGATAAGGGTGCAAGACTAAGCTGAACCACCGTGATCTCCGATCCCTCAGACGGCACTGCATCAAGAATCCTCATTCATCTATAAGCGATATCACCACATGGGCTCAGGACTACTGCTGCAAACCTTTGTCAAGAACCACAAAACGTAGTTACATCCACAAATACCAGTTAAAACTGTTCCATGCCAAAAGGAAGCCCTATGTTAACAGTGTCCAGAAGTGCCGTTGACTTGTCTGGGCTCATAGGGATGGACCATCACACAGTGCAAACATGTACTGTTGTCAGATAAATCAGCATTTCAGATATTTTTGGGGGAGAAATGATGCAGTATGCTCCATACCAAAGAAGAAAAGGATCATCCTGTTACCAGCAACAAGTCCATAAGCCAGGGTCTCAAATGTAACTTGCACTTGTGTGATGCATCATTAATGCTGAAAAGTACATTCAGGTTTTGGAGCACAATATTCTGTCTTCTTTTCCAGGGACGCCCATGCATATTTCAACAAGACAACGCAAAACCACATTCAGCACACATTATAAAGTCCTGACTGCAGAGGAAGAGGATACAGGTACTTGATTGGCCTGCCTACAGTCCTGACCTGTCTCCAATAGGGAATGTGTTGAAGCACAAAATGCGACAACGAAGACCCCGTACTGTTGCCCACCTTAAGACTTGTTTGCAGGAAGAATGGGACAAAATGACACCAGAAACACTTCACTTGTTGTCTTCAACCTCTTATAAGTGTTGTGAACAGGAATGGCAGCATTACAAAGTTGTAAATGCTTTACTGTTACAATTTATTAGTTGCAAGAACCAAAATCGGAGAACGTGTTTATTTTAAAACAAAAATAAATCATGAGGAACACATTAAATAATGTTTGTTGTATTGTCTGCAATGAAATACAAGTCAAAGTAAAAAAAAAAAAATTATTTGCGTTTTTTCCTACTGTCCCAACTTTTTCTGATTTAGGGTTGCATTTCACCTTGATCAAAACAATTAAAAATGTTTTGTTTGTTTTATAAATGCAGCATTATTTACATTTTCATAAGCATGTGATCAATTTAAAGAGACAGTTCACCTAAAAATTGACACTTACTGACAATTCACTCACCCTCAAGTAGTTTCAAACCTTCATAGGTTTCTTTGTTTTGTTAAACGCTAAAGAAGATATTTTGAAGAATGCTGAAAACATGTAACCATTGATTTCCATAGTAAAAAAACAAATACTATGAAAGTCAATGGATACAGGTTTTCAGCATTAATTAAAACGTTTTCTTTTGTGTTTAACAGAAGAATTAAACTCAAACCGGATTGAAACTAGCAAAGAGTAAGCAAATGATGTCAGAATTTTCAATTTTAGGTGAACTATCCCTTTAATTTCTGTCATTTTCCTAAACAAATATAAGCAGAAACATTTAATTTTATCCAGACCACCCGAGCGCATCCAATAAAAGCTTGATAAAAGATTAATTTGATATACAGACCCTTCTCCTCCTTGGCCTTTCTTGCTTTTTCCAGCTCTTCCTCCTGCTTTTTTGCCGCCACTTTTGTTTCAGAGAGAGCAAATATATACATATAAAACACTACACAATCAAAACAGCCGATTTATGATCAAATATTGAAGAACTTGCAAACGTACAGTCAGCATAATCATATTCCTCGTACCAAGGGGCGATTGTTCGAGGGGTGGTAGTGGTTTCCTCTAGACAGAAAAGACATAAACGTGGTTTGATCATTGCAGTTGTTTATGTTTTGCAATCTTGCATGAACATGGTTGCATGTAAATTCATTTTTTATTTAGTCTCAAACCTCATAGCATAGTGTTGTGTGTGCCCACATGAAAAAATACCACAGTAATTCATAATAAATACTAGTGTTTTTCAGTGGTGTAAAGTAACTAATTACAAAATTACTGTAATTGAGTAGTTTTTCTCAGGAATTGTAATTTAGTCTTAAAAATGTGTACTTTTACTTTTCCTTGAGTACATGTTTAGTGCAGTATCGGTACTTTTACTCCACTACTTTTCTTCAACCTGCAGTCACTACTTTATTATTCTTGTCCATGGGGATTAGAAAAATCAGTCCTGTGATTCCCGTCGAATCAAATCACACATACCGTAGAAGTTAAATCGCATCATAATGAACTACCTCAAGACGTGTGCACTTTATAATTGCAGCAAACTGTTTGGAAGTATTAAAAGTGTCCATGAAGATGTTCAAAATCTTTACGCGCATTGACCCAGAGACTGTTTATATGCATGTCACTGATGAGAAGATGACGGATGTTCACTGTATGATGACCGAAATGGCCTTAAACACCCAGCAGGCACAGGAAGTCAACATGACATCTGATTGACGTTGAACCCTAGCGTCATGGGGACTTTGCATTTTGTTTGGAAATGAAAATCGGGTTGACGTCAGAACTCAACGTCAGGCCAACATCAATATCCAATGTCCAACCTAAAACCAACCAAATATCAACGTCTAATGATGTTACAGCTTGACATTGTGTGAACGTTAACCCTATGACGTCTATCAGACGTTGGATTTTGGTTACCGTACCCGATGAATAAATGTCAGTATTTGACGTCATACATGCCGTTGGTTTAAGATGTTGCCTCGACGCTGGCTTTTGGTCACTTTCTAACAACCTAAAATCAACCAAATATCAACCTCATTTGACGTCATTATTGGACATCAAAATAACGTCGTCCTAAGCTGCTGGCTTGAGTTTAATTTTGGTCACCTGACATTACAACCTAAATCTAACCTAATATTAACATCTCATGATGTTGTGTGCCTTCATAACTAAATGCACTACAGAATGTTACGTTTACACACATCCACAAATTACATGTAAACACATCAGCTTTTGACAGCATAATACTCACTACTCTTGAGTACTTTTAAAAGGGCTACTTTTTACTCATACTTTGAGTAATATTTACAGCAGAAAACTAAAGTATACTACAGTATTTATTACAGTATTTATTACAGTTTATCAGTTAATACTACATTATGCCATAGCATTCATTAACAAAGTATTGTAAATATGTACTTTCCTATAGTATTGCTCAAACCTTTATAGTATTTACTATAAAATAGTAGGAGTAAAAATGTTTTTGCTATATGATTACTCTTTCATATATAGTAAGCATTTATTGCATCCCAGGTAGCAAAGAATTCTGGCCCAGATTTGGCATAAAGCTGGCCCAGCAGGTATTCGTCCGGCATTGGCATACAGCATGTGGGCCAAACATGGCCCGGGTTTGGCAGAGGTGGCACCGTCTTTAAAGCAGCACACAAGACTTGGGCCAGATATCAAATGTAGCATTTGGCCCAGATGTAAAAAAAATTTATAAGTGGACTATCTAAGTTTGGCCTATCTTGGCCCACTTTTAAAATACATTTAAATTATTTTTGAGTAAAGAAAAAATTCTACCAATCAGGTCGCTTCGAGAAAAAGCATGGCCATAAAGCAAAATGCTTCATGTGTTTATCAAATTCATTGCAGTCGTGACACACCAACATACTGTATCTGGCCCAGTTATGGGTTGTTAACTTGGCTGAGACTTGGCCCAGATATGGTCCATGTTTGGCCCTTGTATGGAAGCCAGACTTGGTCCAATCATGTACCGTAATTCACTGCGACATGTGGGCCAAGCATAAGCTGATTGTTTGGGCCAGATCTGGGCCAGAGAAATTTTGCTATGTGGGATGTTACTGCACTTAGCTAATGTTTATAAGGATGTAGCTAATTATTATTAGCATTTTGCTAATCGTCGTTAGCATGTGTAGTACACAGGAAGTTCTGTTTTGCTAGCATAAATCAAACAAGCCAATACCTAATCCCTACCATGATGATATGCAACCATATATTAAAGCTTCCTGCCAATATGAATGATATCAACCCTGATGTCTCTACGACACTCCAGCATAAAGATGTCTTTATAATGGCAGTCTATGAGATCAGTTGCTACAGGGTGCTCTAAATGGTTGTGCAGTTTTAGAATGTTCCTGAGAGACCGATTGGTTGCTTGAGTTAAATGAGCCCACCCCCAAATCTCTATGGTTTTTGGAATGGGAGTTTCTTCCCCATTGTACAGTAAGTCAGTGGGCAAGTCTGTTTTGGTTAGAAATGTCAGCGTTTGTACTTGATTACCTGGGATTGGTAAGTATATGCTCGGGTCATCGGTGGAGGACGGCTGCTTGACTTTAGGAATGAGGTCAGGCTCTTGAGTTTCATCTGTCAGGTGATAAAATGTGTTATTAGTAGCAGTATTAGTAGAATCTGATTCTATACTTGTCATGATCACCAGCGAGATCCTACCACTAGAGACCGCTGGTACACACACACCCATTCACAAGGACTACAATTCTGCTGATAAATGGACTACATATCCAGTCATGCCACACACACACACACTCCTGATGCAAGTCACCACTGATTGCTAACCCTCAGCTGAAGCCACTCAAGGACTAAATCATTGCACTATATATTCAGTACACAAACACACAAATGATGCTGAGTATTGTTAAGCTGTTGCTGTCCTTACATAAGCGTTTATCCTGTTTCCTGGTTTCTGTGTTTTTGACCTTGGACTGATTATTGTGTTTCGAACCTTTGCTGCCTGCCCTGAACCTTTTGCCTGTTTTTGATAACGCTTCTGGATTTTCTACTACACTGTCAATGCTGGTTTTTGATCCCTGCCTGTCTGACCATTCTTCTAATAAAGCTGCATTTGGAACTACCCCGGTTTGCATAGCTCCACTTTCGCAACAATACTATTAGGGTTAGGGTTAATTTAATAAGATTATCTGAAGTCTAAAGAACCCATTTCCAATATAAAAAATGTCTTAAGGGATAGTTGACCCAAAAATGAAAATGTCCTTGTTATTTACTCACACTCAAGTGGTTCTACATGTTCATGAATATTTTTTTTGTTGAACACCAAACAAAATATTCTGAAAAATGTTGAGAATCAGCTGCCATTGACATTCATAATGAACAAGTGGATGAGTAAATGGCGGCAGAATTGACATTTTTGGCTGAACTATCCCTTTAGTCAAATGAAAATATTTCATGGATGTTAAATGTTCTTTGTGTAGGCCTATCCATAAATTCTGATAACAAAGCTTTATTTTTAAAATAACACTCCTCTTTTAGGAAATAGGCTCATTTTGCAGTGTTAAACAGTTGAGTTGTTGAATTTTACCATTTTTGAATCCATTCAGGAGATCTCCGGGTCTGGTGGGAGCACTTTTAGCTTAGCTTAGCAAAGATCATTAAATCGGATTAGACCATTAGCATCTCACTCAAAAAAAAAAGTTTGAGAACTATTTTCAGGTGCTGCGTGATATCATTGGGCCTATACACTGAAAAAAATGATGTCTGCAAAACTGTTGCAAACAAATTATTTGTGTTGAAATTAAACAAACAAATTAAGTTTAATAAAATTCTACCTAATTTGTTTGTTTAAATTCAGCCCAAATAAATTGTTTACAGCCACTTAACGTAAAAATATTGAGTAAATCCAAGGAATCGTCTCTGAATTATTTTTTTCAGTATACTGCTGTAAATAGGAAAATTATCAAAACTTTTTTTTTGTTTTGTTTTTTGAGTGAGATGCTAATGGTCTAATTGGATTCAATGCTAAAAGTGCTCCTGCCAGGCAGGGAGATCGGCTGAATGGATTAAAAAATGATAAAACTCAACTGTTTATCTCTGGGGGAATTTTTAAAACGAGACTATTTCCAAAAAAAAAGTGGATTGTTCCTTTAAGAGAGTAATGGAGGCTGCTTTAAACATACGTCGGCGGTCCCAGTAATCCGGCACATGCTCTTTGACTGATGGAGGTGTTGTGGGGTCTTTCTTGCTGTGCATGTCTGTTGAAAGGTAAATAAAAATAAATATTGTGATTAGCAATATTTTAATAGAAATCAGCCGCTTGATTTGCATAATATGCAATTTTTTGTCCCAAGTTGCAGACAATCAGAGATTGAATGAATAATTCTTCCTTAATCTGTCATACTTGTTTACACTCTAATAATTGTATTGGTGGCGACGCGTTGGCGAAGTGAGTAGCACGTTTGCCTCACACCAAGAAGGTCGCTGGTTCGAGCCTCGGCTGGGTCAGTTGGCGTTTCTGTGTGGAGTTTGCATGTTCTCCCCGTGTTCGCGTGGGTGCTCCGGTTTCCCCCACAGTTCAAAGACATGCGGTACAGGTGAATTGGGTAAGCTAAAATTGACCATAGTGTATGAGTTTGTGTGTGAATGAGTGTGGACGCTTCCCAGTGATGGGTTGAGACTGGAAGGGCATCTGCTGTGTAAAACATATTTGGATATGAATAAGTTGGCAGTTCATTTCGCTGTGGCGACCCCAGATTAAAAAAGGGACTAAGCCGAAAAGAAAATGAATGAATTAATGAAATTGTGTTGGTCATATATGGACAAACCCAATTAAATTAAAATGACAAAATTTTGTCCCACTTTATATTAGGTGGCCTTAACCAACATGTACTTGCACCAAAATTAATCATTTGTTACAGTGTACTTATTGTGAAAAAACATGTTTTTACATTGTACCTTGATTAAATGCCTGCATGTAATAACATCTGTATTTAAACTGTTGACCATCCCTTACACCCTAACCCACCCTTAAACCTACCCATACCCAAACCCTGCACATATCCACCAGAAGTGTTCTAAAATACATCATGAACACACTAAATACATTGATGCAAGTACAGAGTAAGTACCAAATTTTAACCCAATGGTTGGGTTTGTCCATATTTCACCCAACATTGGGTTAAAACAACCCAGCATTTTTCATAATTTAAAACACAGATCTATTGTAATCCTTACTGGTGCAATGGTTACTCAATGTGTTTTATACTGGGCCGAATCTGAACATTATAAATATTAAACATATTTGAACATAAATCTTAAATATCTGAACATAAATATTACATTTTAACCCAATGGGGTTTGTCCATATTTGACCCAACATTGGGTTAAAACAACCCAGCATTTTTCATAATTTAAAACACAGATCTTTTGTAATCCTTACTGGTGCAATGGTTACTCAATGTGTTTTATACTGGGCCGAATCTGAACATCATAAATATTAAACATATTTGAACATAAATCTTAAATATCTGAACATAAATATTAAATTTTAACCCAATGGTTGGGTTTGTCCATATTTGACCCAACATTGGGTTAAAACCACCCAGCATTTTTCATAATTTAAAACACAGATCTTTTGTAATCCTTACTGGTGCAATGCTTACTCAATGTGTTTTATACTGGGCCGAATCTGAACATTATATGCAGTTTTCCATGAAATTGCTCAACTTTCAATTTTACGGATTTTAAATTTGGGCAAAAAAAAAATCATGTAAAATATTCCAGAGTTAATGTAAACAATAAACAACAATAACCTTGTGATATATTGATGTTTGCATTTTTGTATTTGAAACAATGGCGACTCCGTATTACGGATGTATGTGGAGATTATTCTGGGGAGTTTTTGACGAAAGCAGAAAAGTAAAGCTGTTGCTCAATACTGACGCTCCCACTCAAGTGTATCTTTTGCAGTCAGATATATCACAAAACCCATACTGCTAATTTGGTTTTACATCTCATTGGGTTCATATGGGGTTAAAAATGAAGATTGTATTTTCTCCCAACAGTATAACCAAGTTTCTGGGCGGTGTTTTCTCCACACTCAAATCTCCCCCTGCTCTTCTTCAATGTAAATCTGTAGCTTTCCGCCAGTGTTTACACTCCTCAGGGAGTCGATCTACCATTGACTTGCTCTATAATTACACCCACTCACAGTCCAAAGTTCCTGAGATTTCCACAAAACTGAGATCTGCATAAATGAACTTAAAAGATTGGTTGAATTATGACTGGAGAAAGTATTGATGCGTTTCAGCTCTATCGTGTTTTGCGCAGTGGTGTAAAGTACTTAAGTAAATGGACTTCGTTACTTTACTTAAGTATTTTTTTGGCTACTTTGTACTTGTACTGAGTATCAAAAATATAAGCAACTTTTACTCTTTACTTGACTACATTTTTGATTTAATATATGTACTTTTTACTCCACTACATTTGAACGGATGCTTACCGTTACTCATTACATTGTGATTGTGCACGACAAGTCGGCATCTTTATCTACCACAGCTAATTTGTTGGGCGGATGAGGCGATATCGCCATCTGCAGGGTGCTGAAGGTACTGTAAGCTATTTATGAGCTAAATCATGTGAACGTAATTTAGCAACTTGCCTAATACCAGGTGTTTAATTAGCGACATGGATGCAGCCAGTGATGAAGCCGAAGCTTGAATTTATATGTAGTTTACTAAGTTGAAAAATAACACTGCTCCTCTTTGTTTAATTTTAATACAGAGAAAACATCTTAATCAATTGAAAAACTACTCAAAATAAAAATATTGCCCCCCTCTGATACTGAGAGATGAATCACATCAAAGTCAGATCAGATTTTTTTTTACTACGTTTTACTACTTTTTTTTTTTAATTGTTTGTGCCTTTTTTGAACATTTGAGTTTGACTGAGACTTTTTGTTCTATTTTTTTTTTATATATTTTGTTCTGCCATTTTGAAACATTAAGGTGTTAAATTTAATTTATATATTAGGAAAATAAACCTTTCTTGGTGTTCTTTGAGCCTACATTCAGTATGACTAAAATACTTAAGTTCTTTTAAAATCGGATACTTTAATACTTTTACTCAAGTCTTATTGGAATTGGTGACTTGTAACTTGTAATGGAGTAATTTCTACAGTAAGGTATCTGTACTTTTACTCAAGTATGGTTTTCAGGTACTCTTTACACCTCTGGTTTTGCGATGTGGTTTATTTTTGCGTAGTGCAATGTGTTGTCGTACCATGATCTGGGCCAATGGGTTTCTCCATCTCGGTCTCCTTTGGTGTCACTGTTGAAACTATTGAGCAAAGAAAACCACATTAACATTAAGTTTAATGGGGAGCTATTCTGCTCCTTTTTACATGATAAAAAATAAGTCTAAAATGAGTGTGTTTGTGAAGTAAAATAATGTTTTATAACTCTCTGAAGCTGACCCTTTTAGGCCTTGATCCTAATTGTGTCGTTTTGGTGACTGTCGCTTTAAATTCAATCGATATTGTGCTATTTTCAGAAGAGGGAGGAGTTACGAATGCCTGTGTGTCAGCATAGTGGCAGATTAAAATCAAGACTAACCTCCTACGCTAATGAGGGAGAGATTGTCACTAGTGGGCGGCAGGGGCGCCTGCAGGATTTTATTCCAAGGTACGCACATATTCAGTACCGCCCCGCCCCCTTCTCCCCAATCATCTCAAGAAACACTGATGTGTTTATTACCAAAGGCTACATTATTTAAGGGCATTCGTTACGACATAATTTGTTTTCTTTTTAATATTAATATTTCTTTGAAACCTAAATGTAATAAAAACACATCAGCACCAAGGAAAATCAGACGCTCAAGACGCAATCTTTAAAATTATGACCTATGATTAAATAATTACTTTCCACTGACCGAAAATCATCCAACCACACAGTTAGAAGATGGGCTCAAACAAAAATATAATTTGTATATTTTTCCTGGAAAATATATACTTTTAAAACGAATTTCGAATAGTTTGTCTCTTAGTTTAAATATTTTTGTTGGTCAGTTATCTACTAGATAAGATAGAAGAACGAATAACATTTGAGGTGAAGTGCTTCAAGTTCAAAACCAGTCCGCTATATGCTTCAGTGCCAAAACATGAACTGGATTGTCAGGGTGCGCCTGTAAATAGCCTTTAAAACGCGCACGCGGCGGCGGAGGCGCACTCTAAACTCACTGGACTAGTGTATCGCTCAGAAAACTAAAAAAAAAGACAAGTGCGTGACATGAAGGCGAGCAGCCTATAGTTCAAGTCATGTTTTGGTTAACTAACTCTTTAAATACAATTTTCTTGAGCTCTAAAGGAAAAAAAAAACGCTAAAGATATCTGCCGTTAAATTAATTTTAGCAAAGACGCAACAGCCTGTCATTTTCACATTAGTTTTTCAGTTCGGGATTAATAGCCTAATAAAAACATTTAGTTGGACAGTGGACACTGCACAGTCCGCGCTATAATAAATATCACAATTTATTATATTCATTATTATTAATATTATTAAAAGCTATAACATTTACAAAACGCAAAACCCTTTTAATGGTTTGCTTTCATTTTCAAATCGTTAAACCACACATTAACAGTTGTGAAAAGAAGCATCCCATTATGCAGCAGAAGTAAGGACTTTTGAGTTTAAAGATGATCAGCCTGCGAAGTCAAGTTTACAGAGATATAAATGAAACAGGTCGGCTACATAGTGTGAGTGAGTGAGTGAGTGAGTGGATTTGCCGCGGATCAACCTCTCACACTCTGTTTTGCTACACTAGCCTATGCCTTAAAATGTAACTAAGTAGCACATTTAGCTACTATTTTTTTTTAAATGACATTAGATTGTAACATTTAACTTTTTCTTAACACTGATATTGGTTGGGTAATGAAGCGTGATGACTCTGTTATGCTGGTTTGTTATATGAATAGTGAGTTAGCTTTGATGTGTGGGCATAGTTTGACGTCTTTACCTAAAACTTTAAACATTTATATTATGTTAATTAAAACGGAAAGAAATAAGGAGAATAAAATATAATTTAATCCACTCATTTGGAGCTGAAGCCATGATCCGTCTGCGTTAATAAACGGTATCATTGATAAATCAGTAATAGTGAAACTGCATATTATTATTACTATAAAAAGTATATTACTGCATTAAGTCAGTAGTAATGCAAAGTAATAAATAAGTGAATAAATAGCCTAAATGAAAGGCGCCGAGCCTGCTCTCATGATAGGTACGCACAGTGCGTACAGCCGTACGCCTGCAGGCGCCACTGGTGGGCGGGGTTTCCCCCACTGACGACGGGAGAATGTCAATCAAAGTGTTTCTGCAAACTGTTTTTATCAAGTGTGATTATAAAATAATAGAATGAATAAATCTTTAACATTAAAAACTGGTTATATTCACACACTCTTGCCACACAACTGTGTTTAAACCCCTTATAAAAGTGATTTTTGCATAATAGGTACTCTTTACAACAACGATGTTAAGATAGATTGTGGACAGTATATACGTACACGTCCCCCATCCCAACTCCAGCAGCAGTTTCTCCTCCTCTTCCTCCATTGTTGGCTTTTTGGTTGGTTTAGTTTCTCTAGCTGCTGTTGTTGGCTTCGCTGCTTTCGGCTTTTTGGTGGCTTTTGGAGGCTTTGTCTTCCTGGTGGCCTTTGGAGGTTTGGGTTTCTTTGTTGGTTTGGGTTTTTTTGTGGGCTTTGGTTTCTTGGCTTTGGCTTCCTTCTCCGCTGCCTTCTTAGCCTTGGCTAGACAACAAAATGAGAGAACACGGCTGACATACATGAAACTATATACAGAGGGGAAACAAGTATTGAACACGTCACCATTTTTCTAAGAAAACATATTTCTAAATGTGCTGTTGACTTGGAATTATCACTGGACGTTTGATAGCAAACAAAGAAATCCATACATGCAAAGAAAACTAATTTAATCAGATTAAAAATGAAGCTATGTGTAATAAAATAAAATGACACAGGGAAAAAGTATTGAACACATGAAGAAATGGAGGTGTAGAAAGGCAGTGAAAGGCAGCAGCTGAAATCTCTCAGTATTTCTTCAGCAACCCTCTGCTCTTCGTCAGTGTAAATGAATCAGGTGCTTCAGTCCAACATCTACATTAGCAGGAGGATGAAAATGAAACCAGGGTGGACATTTCAGCAGGACAATCATCCAAAACACAGCCAAGGAGACTCTTAAGCTTTCAGAGAAAGTAAATCAAGCTGTAGAATGGCCCACCCAATCACCTGATCCGAATCCAATAGAAAATACAGAATAAATCTCAGATTTGATAGACGAGACCCACAGAACCATCAAGATTTTAACACTCTGTTGAAAAACTCACACCTGAGCAATGTATGTGACTTCATTCTCCATATGAAAGGCGTCTTTAAGCTGCCACCACCAATAAAGCTTTTTATATAAAGTAATAAATACATTTCAGTTTAGTTCTTTCTCCTTTTTGGATGAACTATGCCTTTAAGGACGCATAAAAACAAACATATTTGCTGTGTCCATTTCTGTTATAAACTTGATGCTTTTCATAAAACCCAGAGGAAAATTTTGCTCAGACCTTTTCCCTAAAGTTTCTTAGGATAAAATAAATTGAAAAAACTACAGCTAACATGCAGGAGAGACGTGACTAGCTTTTTCCTTTCTACAGACAAGGATGAAGATGTCACACTGACATGCTGGAACGGCCAGTTTTGATGGTGTCAAACTCTTAATTGTCCACATTTAACAAATCAAAGAGAAGCTTTTATAAACTTTTACAGCTGTCATAAACTACTGAAACCACTCTGACGGTGAAAGCAGCACTTGAAATCCTGTCAGATTAAATCCAGACTGTGGAAAACATAAATAAATCACTGTCCGGGGTGAAAGCCATCTATCTCACACACAAAACATCTCATTAGAATTTTGAACCATGCTTGTGTTTAAAGGCTTATAAAGAAATCACGTTGAAATGTTTAATAATAGGAGCAATGAGATTAAATGTAAATAAACAGTGAAAACTGAGATTTTTGCTTGTTAGAAAAAAAAAACATTTGCAGACGGTTGCAGAAAAAATCATAGTTGGGAGTTAAAAGAATTAAGCATTAATGAGCAAAATAATAATTTCTTGTAAAATGAGCTGCAATAATCTTCAAAAATATGTTTTTAAATGCCAGAATTCTAATGTTGCCTCTTATAGAGTTTGTAAATCATTTGTTTTTATTTTAGTGAACTAATGTAGAGAGTAGTGAATGAGGGTATAGGGATACAGCCATCCGGGTCACGGCACCGAAAACTGTTGGGAACTCATTTGCAAAGACCAGGGGGAGTATTACAGAAAGTTTCTTATCTTAGGTCTTAACTTAGGGGCTGTTTACATGATTTCAGCCAAATACGGGCACCTTTTTAACTGGCACTAAATTCATACAGTATACTAAGGGCATAAGTACATAATGCATAAGAGGATACTGTACACCAGGGATCACCAAACTTGTACCTGGAGGGCCGGTGTCCTGCAGATTTTAGCTCCAACTCTAATCAAACACACCTGAACAAGCTAATCAAGGTCTTACTAGGTATACTTGAAACACCCAGGCAGGTGTGTTGAGGCAAGTTGGAGCTAAACCCTGCAGGGCACCGGACCTCCAGGAACGAGATTGGTGACCCCTGGTGTACACTGTAAAAAAATCTATAACTTTTAAAAAAAACGTAAAATAACGGCTGCAAACGAACTAAATCTATGGTGCTGTGTTTGTCTCAGGTATGTTTATTTACTTTTTTGTGATGTTTTTTGTTAGCAGTAGCAATTGTGCTACATATTGCACGTGCTGAGTTATGTGTTTTGCAAGCTTCAACCTCCCGCTCTCCCTCAGGAAGCCAATACGGAAGTAACTGAAACTGCAATTCATCGAAATTCCGCTAGTCCTGGCTCCATATGGAGCAAATTTCTATTGAGCCCACTGTTAGAATGGCCAACTTTACAGCATAAAAAAAGGTGTTTACAGCCTGGGACAAAGAACGATTTTGGTTCATATAGCTAATATTACCCTTCGTGACAACTGTGAGGGGGGTGAATTTTTTTATAACTCATCCGTTTTCTTTATATTAGGTTATATTAAGTTTGCATAATTAAGGGCGTGGCCACTTGAGTGACAGCTTGCTCTCGCTGGTCGCCGTCACTTCACCTCAGCTGATTACGGCTGATTAGCCGCTGATCTCGGCATATTCATCGTATTTTTGTGTTGTTTATGTGACTTTACACAGTCAGCTGCCTTTTGGAATTATTTCCTACAATTATCAGATGATATAGCATGCTGTGTGCACTTAATTGTGCTCACAAGGCATTCACGTGGCCTCCATTTTCCAGGTGAGTGAAATTATATACCATCTCTATGAATGTATTTGTTTTTTTTAAGACCATTTATCATTTATAACGTTCTTTAGAGCTGTAATGCACTCCAGAATCTGACAGATTATTAGCTGTAGGCTCTAGAACAGTCATCTGAAGCGTTGTCATACAGTGTTCTGCCTGGACTTCATAATTAGCCTTGCATTTACTAACACAGACTATATCTGAAGTGTTTGGAAGTAATTCGCACTTTCCTCCTGTTGAAAAACGTCATAAGCACAATGCTTATAGTGGCTCTACAGTATGTGTAATGCATTGAGCCACTAAGCACTGCGCTTATGACGTTGCTTATGAAACAGTGTTTTTAAAAGTCTAAACACTTTATTGATAAAGTGTACAACCAAGCACATGTGGTCAGAACACAAACGAGTCGCAGGTGATGAAGTATTAAGCGTTTCTCCCTTAGGAAAGCCCGTCTAAGCAGAATGCCAGCATGCGTCTTTAGCTCCGCTCACGCTCTGCCTCTTTGCCCTTGTATGGTATGCCCGGGGTTGGTGCGATGACACGCGAACAAAATGGCAACGGTCGGCCACGCCTTCTAGTAGCTTCTTTTGGGTTCTTCATAATCCTATGGGTGACGTCACGGATACTACGTCCATATCTTTTAGTCTATGGTGTTTTGTTGTTTATGAGTAGTATTTTTTTTTTCTGTTCTGTCGTTCCTTTTCCAAAAAAATGCTAATTATTGGTCACTTGAGTTGACTGTGGTGTTGAAATTATGTGATTTTGATGAGAAATGAAAAGAGGCAGTTTTGTTTTATTTTCGTTTATAACCACTATACATCACGTATGAGTTAAACGTATAAGTTAAGAGGAAAATGTAATTTACCAGCAGTCCCGAGAAGCCTCTCTGCTGACGCTAATATCATCAGAGCTGCAAACGAACTAAATCTATGGTGCTGTGTTTGTCTCAGGACAATAAAAGGAGCTTGAGTGACCATACCTACCTGACTCGCAGCATTCTTCAGCATCCCAGCGCCTACACAGTCACACATGCTTATCAGCCTGTTGTTGGAGACCCCCAAAACCAAAATATGACCTTTTATTATGCAAAATAGGCGAGGCGTTGAGATAATTAGTTAACAATAAATGCATTTTATAAGACTATGAAAGTTTTTATTGACCTTGCATGTGTAACGGAGGCCAGCTTGTAAGTGCTGTGCAGGTAAACCTCACTCCTCTGACCTCTAAAGGTGCTCTAGCGACAGACACTAGAGGCCATGGTCTTTAGCCTCCTTGGTAGAGCAACCGACTCCCATGCGGAAGGTCGCCGGTTCGATACCAGCTCGGAGCGGGTTGGGTGGCGTAGGACCGGCGGGGTTACATTGGTGCCGTGACCCGGATGGGAGTGAGGTTTAGGGGGGTGAGTGTAACGGAGGCCAGCTTGTAAGTGCTGTGCAGGTAAACCTCACTCCTCTGACCTCTAAAGGTGCTCTAGCGACAGACGCTAGAGGCCATGGTCTTTAGCCTCCTTGGTAGAGCAACCGACTCCTATGCGGAAGGTCGCCGGTTTGATACCAGCTTGGAGCGGGTTGGGTGGCGTAGGACCGGCGGGGTTACACATGCAGATCAGCCTGTTGTTGGAGACCCCCAAAACCAAAATATGACCTTTTATAATGCAAAACAGGGGCTCTTTAATTGAAACTTCTGAGACTATGTTGGTACTTCAAAACAGGATGATTGTGATCGTACAAGCTTCAAAGGAGTGATAAATCAGTCCCCGGGATGCTGTATCTCCCTTCTGTTGCTGATTTTCAGGCTGCTATGACTGAGTTGTCACACACACACACACACACACACACAGTCTCAAACAGATCAGATAACTCCAAGTGTTTCAACTCAAACCAAATGTGGCCTCTGCATCTCTTCCTGTCTGTTTCCCAAACCTCACAGGACTCTGACTTGAGCAAACGCAGAAGGAGTTTGTTTTTGCATTCAAGACCCCGTAATGTTTTCACAAACCATCTGTGATTTTCGTCCAGCCCACAACTGCAATTTCATTCCCACATGCCTCCTGCTTCACGTTTCTTTTTCCAGATGAAAGACCAAAACGAAGAAGAAGAAAAGAGCAGCAGAAAGTGTGTCAGGCTACAGACCAGTCATGGTTTTTCTAAAATTGTTGCATAACCTCATGAAGAGCCAGTAAAAGCTTTCGGCGGAGCCAGTGATCTGTCATTTTGACAAAGTACGTCTTTCCTCTCCTACATAAAACTGGGTTGCAGCCACCAAAAACCTCATTACATAAAGTCTAAACGTCTTATCACTAAATGTTGAGCACTTTATAAAGGCAACTTACCAGCTAAAAGCTCCTCAGGTGTCTTTTTACCCTTTGGTTTTTCCTTTTCAGCCATTTCTTCTCCAGGCTCGTCCATCTGAGTGTCTTCTGAAAACCCTTCCTGCAGATCTTCTCTTTTGGATTTAACTCCATTGCTTTGTCTCATTTGGATGCTTCTGGTTCTCTGCTTGGGAGCATTAGCCAACCCTTCATTGATAGCGAATGTCAAAATCCAGCAAAGAGCAAATAAGGCTGCACATATAGAAACCCTCATGGTCTTCTGGGATCCTCTGCACCAGTGCTACAGTTTAGAGATGGTAAGTGTGTGCAAAAACCGGTCAGCTGGGACTCTGGTCTATGAAAAGTAGTTGATCCGAATGTTTGCAGACTCTTGGGCTGCGCTGGAGATGGAATAAATGAAGCTGGTGTGGAGGTCAGATGTAAGGGGGATTGTGGCTGTTTTCCGCTGCTGTAGTGGAAAGGAATTCCTCTGACATCCCCCTCTGAGTGAGTGAGGAGGAGGACAAAACACACCGAAAAAAAGAGGAGGAGACTGAGAGAGAGAGAGGGAGGTTCAACAAGTACTTCAAAAGGGAGCTATTAAGAATAAAATCACTTTTATAAGGGGTTTAAACACAGTGATGTGGCAGCAGTCTGTGAATATAACCAGCTTCTATACCTGTCAACATCAGAATGTGAAAGTAAGGGATATGCCCATCATAGTAATTCACTGTGTAACTTACACATTCTGATTAAAGAGCAGCGAATTACTCTCATTTATTTGGATTTTTCGTTTGATTACAATAAATAACAGGGGTGTCACTTTAAAAATGCACACATCTAACATCATAATAAAAGCATTTGATTGCTTTCCTAACTGTTTATGCTCATTTAGGACAAAATTAGTTGGTGTTTTGAAAAAAAACCCCACCAAGATCGACATCTTTAGATGTTATTGTTATTAATTATGTGTGTATGTCTGTTCAAACACGCACCCAAAACCCAGACTTTCACTTCGCTTCAAATCGCGTGTACAGAATCCGTTTGGGAAACCTGGCAGCTGACAGTCACGCACCGCTATATGACTGTTTTGAGGATTGCATAGGAGGGGTGACGGCGCCTGTAATGAAAAGGAAGGGAATCGCGCCGTTTTTATATTTATTTCAAAGTGTTTTCATGCCTAAATAAAACGAAAGCACAGGACAGACTCACATTTAAGAGCTCCTTAAATGTCAAGAAACATTTTCTTGGCAAGAAAAACATATTGTCTTGTTTTCAGAAATAATATGCCAATATTAAGTGAGATTTTCCTTAAAACAAGCAAAATAATCTGCCAATGGGGTAAGCAAAATAATCTTGTTTTTCCTTTTGACATAAGATTATTTTGCTGACCCCATTGGCAGATTATTTTGCTTGTTTTAAGAAAAAAACTCACTTCAATTTGGCATATTATTTCTTAAAACAAGACAACATGTTTTGCTTGTCAAGAAAATTCTTCTTGATTTAAGAATTTTTAGGTATTTGGACTAGAAACAAGACAAGAAATCTAAGTAAGAAAAGCATTTTTTGCAATGTAGCTATGGCTTAGTGAGAGATTGAAAAAAAATGTAAACACTTCAATTAACCTTAAAACTTCAGGGAGGGCGGCATGATGGCTCAATGGTTAGCACTATTGGCTCACAGCAAGAAGGTCGCTGGTTCGAGTCCCGGCTGGGCCATTTGGCATTTCTGTGTGGAGTTTGGATGTTCTCCCCATGTTGGTGTGGGTTTCCTCCGGGTGCCAACATCCAAAGACGTGTTATAGGTGAGCTGGATAAACTAAATTGGCTGTAGTGTATGAGTGGGCATTTCCAGACTGGTTTCAGCCATTTTCAGCCTGGTCTTAGCTCGTAAAAACCAACTTGACCATCCTAGCCGTGACTAGGAGCCCAGCTAAAACCAGCTATGTCCAGCTTAGACCAGGCAGGCCAAACTGGTTTTAGCTGGTCATTTTCCAGCCTGACAGGTATAGAAGCTGGGGGATTCTGGGAGTTTTCCGGGCGACAAAACGATACAGGAGATGGGTCTGAAATACGGGAGACTCCCGGGAAAAACGATAGTGTTGGCAGGTATGTACTATATTACTATTACTACTAACTTACTATTTAGTCCCCTCAAGTGGTTAAAAACTAATGTTGTCCCACATAGCAAATGTTTTCTGGCCCAGCTCCGGGCCACTCAATAACATTTCCCTCGGCCCAAGTACAGCAAAGAATGACGGTCCTGAAGTGGCCTATAACTGGATTAAAGACAAGGGCCACACATGGGCCATAACCAACCCGAATCTCAGCCAATTTATTACCCTTAACTGGCCCTGAACTGGGCCAAAACAGGTTTATTATTGGTACGGATTCTAAGCTATAAGTTAACCATATCAAGAAACCCCAAAAGCTGAGCCATAACCCAGCCTAATGTTACCTAAACAATGTGAACAATCGCTACACTGATCTGGGCCACACACCTCCCATCCACAACTGGCCCAAATGTAGTTTGCCGTCATGCATGCAGTGCCATTATTGCCATAAATGGCCCACATTCGGCTGACATTACGCATGCCAGTGCCGGCAACACGCCAGCAGTGCCATAATGAGGCCACATTTGGGCCAAGTCCGTTTGCTATGTGGGGTGATATTGCACGAAACCTAACAACAGCAGAAAAAACAAATATGGAAGTCAAGGTTTACAGGTAGCTTTCTTTAACGTATCTTCTTTTGTGTTCAACAGAAGAAGGAAACAAATGAAGAGGGAGTAAATGATGACAGAACTGGGTGAACTATCCCTTTAACCTTCGCTTGCTCTCAACAATGTTTGCTCTCAACTTTGCCTTGTAGAGCTAATATATTTTTTATTGAAACCAACACATTTATGACTCCATTCCTGGTTTGCGTTGATTCAGAATTTGGAAAATAGTGAAGGCTTCTCTGGCAGCCACGGAAAAGCAGCTATTTATTGATGGTGCCAGCGGACATCTGACGTTAATCAAACACATGTGGCGAGACACTGGCAGATGTGTTTCTGCTTGACTCATTTGGAGTCATTTCAGACGTTTGCTTATGTTCATCATCGTGAGCCAGGAGTCACTTCTTCTCTTATCTTCTGATTTCCTGTCTGTAGCCTCTTTCTGCAGTCCAGCTGTAAATGAATCTGCTACTGGATTTAATTCACTCTATATGATGGTATTTTTTCCAGCGCACAAATGAACTGAAATCATCAAGTCCAATCCATTTGACTCTCGCTGGCAGCGTCAATGTTTTGTCAGTGGAAATAAGCCAGTTAATTTTAGTCTTTTTAATAAACTGTTTTGTGAGGGCTGGGAGCAACAGAGGCAATGTGCCGATTACAAAACTAAATAAAAGATGCAAACACATGAGGCCTGTTGCACAAACTGAGTTGAACTTCGGGTTGCAGTCAGAGTAAGTTTTTGGGTTGACAAAACCAAACAAATCCAACCTGGATAAGATCAGGTTAATTTGTTCCACAACACTTGATTTAAACGTTCTTTGTTAACTCAGGGTTTAACCCAGAGTTTGTGATTAACTATATACAGTTGAAGTCAGAATTATTCGCCCCCCTTTGAATTTTTTTTCTTCTTTTTTAAATATTTCCCAAATGATGTTTAGCAGAGCAAGGAAATTTTCACAGTATGTCTGATAATGTTTTTTCTTCTGGAGAAAGTCCTATTTGTTATATTTCGGCTAGAATAAAAGCAGTTTTTAATTTATTTTAAACCCATTTTAAGGTCAAAATTATTAGCCCCTTTAAGCTATATATTTTTTCAATAGTCTACAGAACAAACCACTGTTATACAATAACTTGCCTAATTACCCTAAACTGCCTTAACCTAATTAACCTAGTTAAGCCTTTAAATGTCGCTTAAAGCTGTATAGAAGTGTCTTGAAAAATGTCTAGTCAAATATTATTTACTGTCACTGTGGCAAAGATAAAATAAATCAGTTATTAGAGATGAGTTATTAAAACTATTATGTTTAGAAATGTGTTGAAAAAATCTTCTCTACTTTAAACAGAAATTGGGGGAAAAATAAACAGGAGGGCTAATAATTCAGAGGGGCTAATAATTCTGACTTCAACTGTATATTAAACTAGTTTCCCAGCAAACATGCTAGTGCAGGGCCCATGCTGGCTGTTAGCAGACACTGAGGGCTATGGCCAGCCCACACCAAATCTAAACAGGTCCAGTGCAGACTAAAGTCTGATATTTACTTCTGCATATTGTGTACGCGGATGGTCCAGCGCAGCCTTCTCACAGTCGCATACCCTTTGCCTTGGCTGACAGCGATCCTGACGCAGACCTCTCAAAAACTGTGACTACATGTTGCCAGGGCGCGTTAATAGACTACCAGTAACATTGTCCAATTTTTATCAACAAGCTTTTAAAGTATGGAAGTTGTGCTATGTGCACAATTTCTCTCCCCATAAAAGCATAGTTGTGGAATAATTCCAACCAAAAATCTCTCTATTTGTCAAATTGGACAGATAAAGGTATTTATTTCTTATCTGATATTTTAGACTAATCAGCTAATTTACTTTCTTACAAACATTTTATGGAAAGATGATCATTCCCTATTAAATTTAAAGAATATAACTCTGTAACAAAAGCCATTTGCTCGGGTTTACTAATGCTAATGAGAAGTCATAGGTCCTCATAGATTCATAGAACTGATCCTGTACTATATTTAAATTATTAGATTATTATTTTTTTAAAACAGAGCCTTAAAGCCTAGAGGAATGGTTTTTGGAACAATAATAATATTTCCATAAATTTTTAGTAAGAAAGTAAATTAGCTGATTGGTCTAAAATATCAGATAAGAAATAAATACCTTTATCTGTCCAATTTTGCAAATAGACAGATTATATATATTGGCACTGTGCGCCGGGCCATCCACGTGCACTCGAAGAAGTATAAATCAGTCTCAATTCTGCTGTAGGCCCATGCTAATATCATTAAGGAATGGTTTGGGCTTACCTATTTGGGCTCAGAATAGCCAGTGCAGGGCCTTATGGCAAAACGATTATATAGACACCAGGCAGTGTTGGGAAGGTTACTTTGGAAATGTAATAGCCATCATATGGATTTACTTTGATCAGCTAGACATCGGCCTCACAGCTCTGTGAATGTCGGTGCCGTCACTTATTGATCCTCGATCGGTAAATGTAGCTTGCGTGGACGCTATTGCGCTACTTGACTAATAAAATAGCTTCGCTACTGAAAAGCTATTTGATTTAGAAAGTAGCGAT
The DNA here is from genome assembly GCA_903798195.1 of Danio kyathit. Taxonomy (NCBI): domain Eukaryota; kingdom Metazoa; phylum Chordata; class Actinopteri; order Cypriniformes; family Danionidae; genus Danio; species Danio kyathit. Next base: position 4,033,141 of record LR812528.1, on the reverse strand, counting down.
GCTGCTGCCACGCTACTGAGACATGTAGTTAAGCTAGTAGCGTCACTACTTGTAAAATTTTTTTTTAGATAGATGTAACCCCATTTGTAATCTTTAACATTTTCATACGTAACTGTAATTTAATTACACAATTTTTTTCAGTAACTGTAACGAATTACTGTTACATTTATTTTGTAATTAAATTACGTAACGCTGTTACCTGTAACTAGTTACTCCCCAACACTGACACCAGGATAGTGTTGAAATTATTGTCAGTTTAGAAAATTGCTTATAAATGGAAAATGGCCACTGTGAACCCAACTTAAATGGATTAAATCAGTGGGATTTTTGGCGAAAAAATCAAAACAGCATTGAAAAGTTATAGCACAGCATTCTTGAACAACTCACACAATTGGATATTCACATTCAAGGTTCTGAGACGAAGACTGCAGGACTAGTTATGTGCTGAATTTCGAATAAAGGAGAAGTATGGAGCTTCACAAGCTTCAACCACTAATAAAATTGATTTTATATTTCCATAGACCTTACGATAGATTTCAACTCCCAGAAATGACAAAGAAAGAAATATCATTCATTCATTTATTTTCTTGTCGGCTTAGTCCCTTTATTAATCTGGGGGCGCCACAGTGGAATGAACCGCCAACTTATCCAGCACATTTTTACGCAGCGGATGCCCTTCCAGCCGCAACCCATCTCTGGGAAACATCCACACACTCATTCACACTCATACACTACGGACAATTTAGCCTATACTCAATTCACCTGTACCGCATGTCTTTGAACTGTGGGGGAAACCGGAGCACCCAGAGGAAACCCATGCGAACGCAGGGAGAACATGAGAAAGAAATATAACGTGCAAAAATATAATCTTTATTGTTTGTATTTTAGAATTTTACAAATACTTTCATTTAAACGGTGGTATAAATATAATTGTTAAAGACATTAATATTATGACAGTGTTTTAAAATGTTAAATACATTAAATATTTTGCTGGCACTCATTCACTCGTCAAAATAAACTCTTCAATGGACTTCTGAAGCACATTACAGCAAAAATATGATTATTTACATATTAAAAAGTTGACATTTCATCATAAGATCTTCATTTCAGTGTCTATGCAAAAAAATAAATCATACATCCCACATAGAAATCTGATATAAAGCAATATATGCAAATTACAGGACATATAAGACATTCAAGTTCATATTTGGATTTCACATATATAAAACATATGTCATATATGCAACACATATTTTGAAATATTGCAAAAATGGCCACTTAAATATGTTTTTCTCTACTATTGGAAATACAAATATGCAGCCTGAAAATTATTTATACCGCTGGAAAATTATCACCTAAAGGTTTTGTTCAGATGTAAATAAAAGCTGCGAAATATTTTTTTCCACAATTATGCCGTCTTATGATATTTTGGGAGAAGCCCGTGTCATTTCCGTTAAAAAACAAACTTGCTGGTTGAGTAAAAGGAACTTTACGTCAGAATTTGCCAGCGGTATGAATAATTTGACTATATTTATGTTTAATAATAATAGTGTACTATATTTATATTTAATAAACTTGACTGTATATATGTCCATAAATGAACACATATATAAAATTATAGCTAATATAATTGAGAATATATTAGGGCTACACGATAGGAAAATCAGCGATATTATTGTTGAGTGTTGCGATAATCATATTTCTTACGATATAACTAACGCTTATTTTATCAGCAATTTTATATATATATATATATATATATATATATATATATATATATATATATATATATATATATATATATATATATATATATATATAATTACTATAATTATATATAACGATCATACTAATATAAACAGGTAATAGATATTTTTCTGAGGTAATTAAATCTAAAAAAAGCCCATCTGATTGGCCACATCTGATTTCATGTACTGCACTTCTCTGTGATATGGATATTGCATATACTATTATTGCGATGACGATATTTTTTGTTCTATATATTGTGCAGCCCTAACATATATCTACATACATGTAATTCCAATGGCTGAAAGAAACAAACATTCTTTGCAATTAGAATTACATGTATGTAGATATATGTTAGGGCTGCACAATATATCGAAAAATACCGTTATTGCGATAATAGTATATGCAATATCCATATCGCAGAACTGTGCAATAAATTTAATCAGATGTGGCCAATCAAATGGCCTTTTTTTAGATGAATATATATAAATATATGTATATTTTACCATATATGTATATTTTTGTAAACCCAATGCTTGAAAATATATATAAGCGGCCATTTTTGCAATATTTTGCAATATATGTTGCATATTTGACATATTTTATATATGTTAAATCCAAATATTTATTTATTCATTTTCCTTCCATTCATAGTCCCTGATTTATCCACAGCGGAATGAACCACCAACTACTCTGGCATATGTTTTGCGCAGCGGATGCCCTCATCAGATTTCTATGTAGGTTCAAAAGTACCTCAGAACATCATAAGCGTCTGAGGATGGAAAGATGTGTTCAGGTAATGTGTTTGTTGTGGGTAATAATGCACGTGATGATTAGCGTGATGTCCAGGCAGAGCATACGTGAAGGAGTTTTGATTGAATGCTGTGGGTGCGCAGTAGCTCTGCTCTTCTCCTCCGTGGCCGTCCAGCTCCTTCTTCCATTTGGTTCGACGGTTCTGAAACCAGATCTTGACCTGCGTTTCGGAGAGGCCAAGTGCTGAGGCGATGCAGTGGCGCTCGAACACTGACAGATAGTGGCTGCTCTGAAAGCTTCGCTCCAGGATGCGCAGCTGATCCAGTGTGAATGCAGTGCGGATTCGCTTCGACTTCGCTTTTGCACCTGAAGCATTAGCGATGTTTGAAGCCGATGGGTCTTGAGTTGGAGAAGTTATCTTCAGTGATTCTTTGTTATCTGAAATGAATGTAGATGCAAATAGAATATTGGAATTTGTTGCATGTAGTATGTGAACAAAGCCTCAACTAGATCAAATATACAGTTGACGTCAACATTATTACTGTGAAATTGTATTTCTTTTTAAAATATTTTCCAAGTGTTGCTTAACAAAGAATTTTTTTTCAACATAATACCTTTAATAACAAATTTTTAATAACTAATTTCTTTAGTTTTTGACATGACGGCAGTGTATAATAATTTTCTAATTATTTTGCTAAATTGTAGTATTCAGCTTAAAGTCAGATTTAAAGATTTAACTTGATTAAGTTAACAAGGCAAGTCAGGACAATTAGGCAAGTTACTGGATAGCAGTGGTTTGTTCGGTAGACAATATTATTAATATTGACCTTAAAATTGTTTTTAAAACTGCTTTTATTCCAGTCAAACTAAAATAAATAAAACTTTTCCCAGAAGAAAAAATATTATAGGAAATACTGTGAAAATTTCCTTGGTCTGTAAACAGCCCTTAGCAATTAGAAAAAGAATACAAATTTCACAGGAGGATGAATAATAATTCGGATATGTGGAATATTTTTATCATCAGTGGCTGGAAACGAAAACGGTCACTATGTTAAGACTTGGTCTTAAAGAAATAGTTCACCCAAAAATACAAATTCTGCCATTATTTATACTGAAGAATTCATTCATTCATTCATTTTCCTTTGGTTTAATCCCTTTATTAATCAGGGCTCGCCACAGCGGAATGAACCGCCAACTTATCAAGCTTATGTTTTACACAACGGATGCCCTTCCAGCTGCAACCCAGTACTGGGAAACATCCATACACTCACTCACTCACTCTCTCACTCATTCACTCACTCACAAACATACACTATGGCCAATTTAGTTTATTCAATTCACCTATAGCACATGTCTTTGGACTGTGTGGGGAGAACATGCAAACAGGGATAACATGCAAACGCCGCACAGAAACGGCAACTGGCCCAGCCGGGGCTCGAACCAGCGACCTTCTTGCTGTGAGGCAACAGTGCTGAGCCACTGAGCCACCGTGTTGCCCATACTGAAGAATATTGGAAGAAGCAGCAATTGACTTCTTGTTCCTACTATGGATGTCAACAGAAGAATAATGACAAAATTTGTCATTTTTGGCTGAACTATCATTTTAAGCACTGGTTTCACTAACTAACAGTTGATTTAAGGGAGTAATCAGTTTTACTTTTCGGATTAAAGTTAGCCCAATCCACCTTTTGTTGAATTAAATTAAAAAGTTAGGACCAGTCTAACTTTTTAAGCCTAGTCTACGCGCTTTATGCAACTTGCCACTGTTCTAAAATATTAAATAGCTGTCTTTTTTTTTATATGGTACGAACTAATAAATCTTCTGTTATTTGAAAACAATATTTAGGCTATTATTTAATAGGCATGGGATGATAACCGTTTTCAAGGTATACCGCGGTTTGGAAAAGTCAAGGTTTTAAAACCGCCAACATTTTCTGTAATACCGTTCCTAAGGTATGTGTAAGATTTTTATTTACATTTTTTTGTTTGTTTTTTAGGACAACAGCATCTCCAGCAGAAAAGATATCCAAAGATGTCGTTTTAATTTGTAAAGAAATCTGTTTTTGAAACTAATGAAGACAGCAGAAGTCAATTAATCATTTTAATTATTTAGCCTGACATGTTTATTGTCCCAAAATATTATAAATGTTTCAAAAAATAAAATATATTGTGTTAAAAGGGTAAAAACGTTTTTGTTTTTTTATCCAGACAATTCAAAATAAGATATTTTAGAGCAGTGATCACAATACCGTGAAACCGTGATATTTTTGTCCAAAGTTATTATGCCGTCAGAATCTTATACCGGCCCATACCTATTATATAATACAGTTGCCTATATATTTTGTTATATACAAATACATTCAAATACTGCCCTCTTCTGGATAAACACCTGTTGTGTTTTTATTTTGAAAAGTCCTAAAATCTCTTTATTATATTAAAATGTCATTAAGTAATCAACATTTTGCAGAAGTTCATAAAATAAATGTTAAATACACCTCGCAAATTCCTCACAAATTCACCTTACAAATTAGTTTATTACCAGATCTTGTTAAAGAATTAGTATAATACATTTAAAAACCAATTTCCCCCTTAATAAAGCGATAAAAAAAAGCTAAAACTCACTGGAGGTTTCCCGCGTTTCTCTTGTCCCGTTGAATTTGGCGGGATCCAAAATGTCTGCGATGGAGAAGGGAGTTTTCCCCTGCAGTGCAGAATTGCTCGTTTCTTCGTGCATCCTTACGGTGAGTTCTGAGAGCAGTAAGTAAATGAGACCTTATAACTCTCAGAGTCCTGTTATATGTGCCAGCATCCATCACTTCCTCACCTTATATACACCTCAAACAGACGCGTGTAAAATTAACATGTTAAAGCAGCTCAGTGAGGTAAAACCAAACCCGCGAGCTCCTCCTTTACAAGATTTACCATGTGAATGTGTCTCAGTGGGTGACACGCTTCCTTTGCTATTTATTGCCCTGCATCTGGTTAAAATGTGCCCTTTTCTGAAGAGCCGTGTAGTTTTTTGTATTAGAGCTTGTCGTTATTTGCAATTGTGTGATTTTACGGTGCTCGAGCGCGAGAGGAGCTGTTGTGATGCTAATTAATCGACTGAAGTCTTCAAGAAGTGGTTAAAATCCAGTGTTGGGTATAAATAAGTAATATATTAGACTTAAACCTGTCTTAACCTTATTTTTTAAGCCAACATAACACATTTTCAGGTCACTAATGTGAAAGTATGTTATGTTATTTTGTGTGTTTCTATGTTTTTATTATCAGAGGCTTAAAGGGATAGTTCATACAAAAATAAATAAATAAAAATTAGTGTTTACTCACCATCATGTGAACATTAAAAACATTTATGAGTTTATTTCTCCTGTTGAACACAACAGAAGATATTTTGAGGGGGATAAAACATGAAAACCTGTAACCATTGACTTCCATCAAACAAATACTATGGAAGTCAATGGTTACATGTTTCCAGCTTGCTTCGATATATCTCCCTTTTTGTTCAACAAAATAAAGAAACTCATAGAAATTTGAAACAAGTCAAGGAGTGTAAATGATGACGGAACTTTCAATTTTAGGTGAACTATATTACGATTATTATAGTCATAGTTTGGGTGTCTCTTTAAGATTGTGTCTAATATTAATATGTAACGAGACAAAATAATAAATATGGCTATTATATTGGAGCCCCCCAGAATCTCTTATTTTTGTATGTGTTTTGGTTTGGTTTATTTACTAACTAACATCATGTATGTTTATTATTTCATATGCATATAAATTTATATGATATCATTTATTAATTTATTTTGTATTGTTCGGTTTTTACGTTATGTTAGGCTCTGTATTTTATATTCATCTGCGTTATTTGCAAATAGGAAAATCAATTAATAGTTCAAATTCTAAAATGATTGTGTCTAATATATTACTTTTTTACCCAGCACTGTTAAGATCACATTTCTATTTGTTTAATAGCATTTTTATATTCAATTGAAAAGAAAAATTACATATTTTTGTAGAATATTGTATTGCAGAATATATATATGTTTGTAAAAGTATAATTAAAGTGACTAAATGCAAAAAATAAGGCAGATAATTTGTCAAGCCCATTTGTCAATTAATTTATTTAATATAATATTTTTATTTCTTTCATAATTTGTTTATTGTATAATGGATGTTTTGTTTCTGAATTTATGTCAATGGCTATATAAATATAATATAAATATATATTTAAATATTTACTACATTATAAATATTAGTCAAAAATAACACAAGTAAACACATCATCCAGCTTTTAAATGAAGGTTAGTGTTGTTGAGAGAAAACGCCCAAAGCACACCAGCAAGTCCACCAAAAACAAAATGAAGACTTTGGAGTGGCCTAGTCAAAGTCCTGATCTGAATCCATCCAAGATGCTGTGGCATGACCTTAAAATGAACGCTTAATTAATACTTATTAAACGTAAATACATATTTTCTACAGGCGTCATGGTGGCGCAGTGGGTAGCACAATCGCCTCAGAGCAAGAAGGTCACTGGTTTGAGCCCTGGCTGGGTCAGTTGGCGTTCCTGTGTGGAGTTTGCACGTTCTCCCCGTGTTGGTGTGGGTTTCCTCCGGGTGCTCTGGTTTCTCCCACAGTCCAAAGACATGCGGCATAGGTGAATTGGGTAAGCTAAATTGTCTGTAGTGAATGTGTGTGAATGAGAGTGTATGGGTGTTTCCCAGTACTGGGTTGCAGCTGGAAAGGCATCCGCTGCGTAAAACATCAACTGTATAAGTTGGCGGTTCATTCCGCTGTGGCGACCACAGATTAATAAAGGGACTAAGCTGAAAAGAAAATGAATGAATAAATGAATAAATCCATAACTACATAGTCCTGTATGAAAGAGTCCAAAGCACACCAGCAAATCCACTTCTGAAAGGCTGAAGAAAAAACAAAATGAAGATTCTGGCATGGCCTAGTCAAAGTCCTGACCTGAATCCATCCAAGATGCTGTGGCATGACCTTAAAATGACCGCTTAAATAATACTTATTAAACATAAATACATATTTTCTACAGGCGTCATGGTGGCGCAGTGGGTAGCACAATCGCCTCAGAGCAAGAAGGTCACTGGTTTGAGCCCTGGCTGGGTCAGTTGGCATTTCTGTGTGGAGTTTGCATGTTCTCCCCGTGTTGGTGTGGGTTTCCTCCGGGTGCTCCGGTTTCCCCCACAGTCCAAAGACATGCGGCATAGGTGAATTGGGTAAGCTAAATTGTCAGTAGTGTATGTGTGTGAATGAGAGTGTATGGGTGTTTCCCAGTACTGGGTTGCAGCTGGAAAGGCATCCGCTGCGTAAAACATATGCTGTATAAGTTGGCGGTTCATTCCGCTGTGGCGACCACAGATTAATAAAGGGATTAAGCCGAAAAGAAAATGAATGAATGAATAAATCCATAACTACATAGTCCTGTATGAAAAAGTCCAAAGCACACCAGCAAATCCACTTCTGAAAGGCTGAAGAAAAAACAAAATGAAGATTCTGGCATGGCCTAGTCAAAGTCCTGATCTGAATCCAATTGAGATGCAGTTCATGCTCGAAAACCCTCCAATGATGCTGAATTACAACAATTCTTCAATAATTCTTGTAAACTAATAAACTATGTTTTACAGGTTTTCCAACATTCTTCAAAACATCTGCTTTTGTGTTCAACAAAAAAAAGAAAGAAATTCAAACAGGTTTGGAACAAGTGCAGTTGGAATAAACGATGACAGAATTTTTGGGTGAACTATCCCGTTAATACCTTGATTGTTAAAAAATAAATAATCTAAAACTGAACTTAAACTGAACTGACATTGCAGATTCTGACTATTGTGAAGGCACACATTGCGATATCGATGCTGAAACGATATATTGTGCAGTGTGTGTGTGTGTGTGTGTGTGTTACTGTAAATGTGTGCACAGCAGGGGCTTCAGACAAAGGCTTTCTATGGTTGTAAATAATGTGTGAGTCTCCAGAGGTGGTCAGCCGTGGCAGCTGCCGTCCGCCATGCTGCTGGTATTCAGAGCGTGGGGCTCATCCGGCCCACCGGGACAATTAGCAGATGTCACCCGTGTCTCTGACCCGGCCTGACCCGAGTCTTTGTCCTGCGGCTGCAGGAGGAGTGTGCCTGCAGCTCTGCCGCTTTATAGATCAATTACACATCACCAGTGCTGTAGAAAACAGATTAACCTTATTAACCTGCTCTGCTTTCTTACGCTCTCTCTCTCTTATCAATTATTGACCACCAGCTTTGGTCAACGGGGCGTTTATAAATGTGGCGTACGCTGTTAAAAATGCTTCACACGATCGATTAAGTTAACTTGATCGTTTTTTTACTAGTTTAAGTGGATTGAACATAAAACAATTAAGTTGTCCCCCCCAAAAAAACTTAACAATTGTGTTGTTTCAACTCATTTTAGATAAGTAGTTTGAACAAGCAGCAAAAGTCCTTTTTTTTTGAGTTTTCAAATACTGTAAAAAATGCTGGGTTCCACACAATCAAATTGTGTTTAGACAACATAAAGGAATTAAGTTGTCTTCCTAGAAAAATCAAGAATTGTGTTGTTTTAAATTAGTTATTCATTCACTTTCCTTCGACTTAGTCTTTTATTTGTTAGGGGTCGCCACAGCGGAATGAACCGGCAACTATTATAGTATGTTTAACACAGCGGATGTCCTTCCAGCCACAACCCAGCACAAGGAAACACCCGTACACTCTCACATTCACACACATACACACTCATACAGTTCGGCTTAGTCCCTTTATTAATCTGGGGTTGCCACAGCGGAATGAACCGGCAACTATTATAGTATGTTTAACACAGCGGATGTCCTTCCAGCCACAACCCAGCACAAGGAAACACCCGTACACTCTCACATTCACACACATACACACTCATACAGTTCGGCTTAGTCCCTTTATTAATCTGGGGTTGCCACAGCGGAATGAACCGGCAACTATTATAGTATGTTTAACACAGCGGATGCCCTTCCAGCCACAACCCAGCACAAGGAAACACCCGTACACTCTCACATTCACACACATACACACTCATACAGTTCGGCTTAGTCCCTTTATTAATCTGGGGTTGCCACAGCGGAATGAACCGGCAACTATTATAGTATGTTTAACACAGCGGATGTCCTTCCAGCCACAACCCAGCACAAGGAAACACCCGTACACTCTCACATTCACACACATACACACTCATATATAACACTTATATAATAACACTTGTTGGATTTATCCTGGTTATATGAAGTCTGAGCATTGAATCATACGCAACTAAGATCATTCAATAAACTCTGCTCTTTCTTTATCATCATTACTTCGTCTTCTGCTCCTCTTTGGTTTTCTCAGTCAACTCCTATATTGATATTAGACTTAATACTGTTTAATACTGGTTAACAGGTTTGGGTATTGGAAACTCTGCTGATTTGTTGTCCATATACCTGGAGAAACTGACATTTTCTGACAAGATCTGGCGTTCGGGGCTGGATCGTATTCATCTGGCGTGGGTATTGGAAACTCTGCTGATTTGTTGTCCATATACCTGGAGAAACTGACATTTTCTGACAAGATCTGGCGTTCGGGGCTGGATCGTATTCATCTGGCGTGGAGATGGTGGTCTAACACTTCTTCAGAAAATCACCAATTAAATGAGCTTTTTCCTGTGAATTACAGGTTTGGCATGATGTTATTTGTACATTAAAAACGTACATCTAAAAGTATATTTTTTTTATATATTTAAAATCTTTTAAAAATAAAAAAAATATTTGAAAAAATATTACAATTTATTAGGAGGGCTAACAATTTTGACTCCATGGGAGCAAAACTCAATAATGATTATATTTTTGTTATATATACAGTTGAAGTCAGAATTATTAGCCCCCGTGTTAATTTTTTTCCCCAATTTCTGTTTAACAGAGAGAAGATTTTTTCAACACGTTTCTAAACATAATAGTTTTAATAACTCATTTCTAATAACTGATTTATTTTATCTTTGTCATGATGACAGTAAATAATATTAGACAAGATACTTTTCAAGACACTTCTATATAGCTTAAAGTGACATTTAAAGGCTTAACTAGGTTAATTAGAGTAATTAGTAGGGCCAGACAGCTGCGGACATTTTTTGCAATTTCTGCAGAGAATTTTGTTAAAAATCTGCGGATTTCTGCGGAATTATTTTGGGAGTATCATAACTAAAACCTTAATATGTGAAATATGTGTAATTTAAACACTGAATAATTTCAGATTTACACACATTTACTCAAGTACATAAACAGAATTAATGATGGGCTAAAAATCTGCGGAATTCTGCAGAAAATCTGCGGAATTCTGCGCGCGCATATTCCGTGTGGGCCTAGTAATTAGGCAGGTTAGGGTAATTAGGCAAGTTATTGTATAATGATGGTTTGTTCTGTAGACTATTGAAAAAATATAGCTTAAGGGGGCTAATAATTTTGACCTTAAAATGTTTTTAAAAAAATTAAAAACTGCTTTTATTCTAGCCGAAATAAAACAAATAAGACTTTCTCCAGAAGAAAAAATATTATCAGACATACTGTGAAAATTTCCTTGCTCTGTTAAACATCATTTGGCAAATATTTAAAAAAGAAAAAAACATTCAAAGGGGGCGAATAATTCTGACTTCAGCTGTATATATATTTTAATGCAGAGTAAACATGTGAGAGGTCATTCTGTCTGTACGTCACAGATGGTCAACAATTCATCAACGAGACGGACACAAAAAAACGACATATACTTCAGCACTTTCCTCTTTTACATCCCATCAGCAAGGCAATTCTCTCAGCGGGCGTCCAACCTCTGCGTAACAACAGTGAAACGCAGCATTGTCCAGCAGTTTCACACAGACAAAGGCTGTTTTAGCGGTAATAGTTGTTTAAACCGTGTTTTACAGGTTTACGATGGATGTGATGTGTATTGAGAGGCACTTTAATTTGTGAAAGGAGTTTGTTTGTGTCGTGTTTAAGCATCTGGTCCTACAGGAAGAAAGAGGACATTTGGACGCAAAAGAGAAGAGAGCAGACTTTAATGTTTCAGATCAAATACATTATAAATATTAGTCAAAAATAACACAAGTAAACACATCATCCAGTTTTTAAATGAAGGTTTTTGTTGTTAAGGGAAATCTAAATCCAAAACTACATAGTCATGTGTTAAACAGTCCAAAGCACACCAGCAAGTCCACCAAAAACAAAATGAAGACTTTGGAGTGGCCTAGTCAAAGTCCCGATCTGAATCCATCCAAGATGCTGTCGCATGACCTTAAAATGACCGCTTAAATAATACTTATTAAACATAAATACATATTTTCTACAGGCGTCATGGTGGTGCAGTGGGTAGCACAATCGCCTCAGAGCAAGAAGGTCACTGGTTTGAGCCCTGGCTGGGTCAGTTGGCGTTTCTGTGTGGAGTTTGCATGTTCTCCCCGTGTTGGTGTGGGTTTCCTCCGGGTGCTCCGGTTTCCCCCACAGTCCAAAGACATGCGGTATAGGTGAATTGGGTAAGCTAAATTGTCTGTAGTGTATGTGTGTGAATGAGAGTGTATGGGTGTTTCCCAGTACTGGGTTGCAGCTGGAAAGGCATCCGCTGCGTAAAACATATGCTGTATAAGTTGGCGGTTCATTCCGCTGTGGCGACCACAGATTAATAAAGGGATTAAGCCGAAAAGAAAATGAATGAATGAATGAATAAATCCATAACTACATAGTCCTGTATGAAAAAGTCCAAAGCACACCAGCAAATCTACTTCTGAAAGGCTGAAGAAAAACAAAATGAAGATTCTGGCATGGCCTAGTCAAAGTCCTGACCTGAATCCAATTGAGATGCAGTTCATGCTCGAAAACCCTCCAATGATGCTGAATTACAACAATTTATCAATAATTCTTTTAAGATGTTTAAACCGTGTTTTACAGGTTTACGATGGATGTAATGTATATTGAGAGGCACTTTAATTTGTGAAAGGAGTTTGTTTGCGTCTCGTTTAACCATCTGGTCCTACAGGAAGAAAGAGGACATTTGAGCTATTAAACACTTCTGACCGCTTAGTTCATATTTATTAAACACAAATACATATTTTCTACAATACAGTCTTTTAATATAATTATAATATATACAATTATATATATAGATAGATAGATAGATAGATAGATAATATACATTATACAATATGTCTTTTAATATAAATGTATAATCTAAATAATTAGATTAACTTATCAATTAAACAAATGAGATGAAAATTTACCCTTTGAAAAATTGTAATAATTGACTTCCATATTTTTTCACTAATATTTTTGAAGTCATTGTTTTCAAGCTGACTTTAAAGACATAGAGTTGAAGTCAAAATTATTCACCCTCCTGTGATTTTTTTGTCTTTTTCCAATATTTTCTAAATGATGAACAAATTTAGGAAATTTTCACAGTATTTCCTATAATATTTTTTCTTCTGCAGAAAGTCTTATTTGTTTTATTTGGCTAGAAAAAAAGCAGTTTTCAATTTTTTATAAACTATTTTAAGGTCAACATTATTAGCCCCCTTAAGCAATATAGGCTTATATAATAATAATAATAATAATAATAATTCAGGTGGGCTAATGAGTCTGACTTCAACTGTACACATGCACCCTAAAATGTTCACAGGAATAAGATATCCTGACAGCATGGTAAAGCATCTCTTATGTGACACTCGTATTCAAGACTTCCATGCACACAAATCAGCAGAGGGATCATTTCAAGTCTTCGATTTTTTATTTGCTGGGAAGCATACCTGTCAACATTGGAATGTTAATAAGGGAAAATAAGGGATATGCCAGCCTGATCCACGAGGAAACGTATTTTACGTATTGTCAGTTTAGTGGCTAATTCGTACGAGTTCAGTATTATGAAAATGTACGATTTTAAAAAGGACCTAACCCCAACCAACCTTTGCGTGATGAGCAAATTGTACTAAATTGTACGAATTAGATCATACAAATTCATACGAATTAGCCACTAAATCAAAAGGTTACGAGTTGTCGTAAGATTGCGTTGGATATGCCCACTATAATAAGGGATTCCACCGACCCAATTTAGGACAAAATTAGTTTGAAAAATCCCCCACCAAGATCGACATCTTTAGATGTTATTATTATTAGTTATGTGTGTATGTCTGTTCAAACACGCACCCAAAACCCAGACTTTCGCTCCGCTTCAAATCGCGTGTACAGAATCGCGTCTATTCATCACTATGGAGCGCGTCAGCTGACAGTCACACACCGCTATATGACTGTTTTGAGGATTGCATATGAAGGGGAGACGGCACCTGTAATGAAAGTAAAGGAAATCCCGCCGTTTTTATATTTATTTCAAAGTGTTTACATGCCTACACAAAGCGAAAGCACAGAACAGACTCACATTTAAGAGCAAGGGGCGGCCTCTGGTGGTTCGGCGGTATGGGTTGCGTATAGCGAGCATCGGCTCTTTAATGTTTATTGCCACCCTTCAGAGAAAGACTGAAAATACGGGCAAATACCTTTACGGGATGATAGTGGGACAGAACTGTAAAATACGAGAGAATCCCGGGAAAAACAGGAGGGTTGACATGTATGCTGGGAAGATTATATGCCACTGCATTCACAAAATCTCACAAAATTCTAATTGTTTGACACCCAAAATTGTCAACACAGTGTATTAATTAATTGATTTGAGTATTCTGTTCAGTCTACCCTGCTGAAAAATCCAGCTTAAACCAGCCTAGGATGGTTGACTGATTTTAGCTTGTCGACCAGCCTGGTTTTAGAGGGGTTTTGGCCATTTCCAGGCTGGTTTCCAGCCATTCCCAGCCTGGTCTTAGCTGGTCAGGCTGGAAAATGACCAACTTAAACCAGCTAAAACCAGCTTAAACAGCCTGGTTTAAGCTAGTCATAGCTGGTTTTGGCTGGTCAAGCTGGTTTTAGCTGGTCAGCTTCCAGCCTGACCATAAGACCAGGCTGGAAATGGCTGGAAACCAGCCTGGAAATGGCCCAAACCCCTCTAAAACCAGGCTGGTCGACCATCTAAAACCAGCCAACCAGCTTAGGCTGGTTTAAGCTGGATTTTTCAGCAGGGTAAACTGAACAGTTGTATGTGTTGACCCAAAAATTTAAGTTCTGTCATCATTTACTCACCCTCCACATGTCACAAATCTTATTATTTTCTGTTGAACACAAAAGAAAATATTTTAAAGCTTGAAAAACACACATGATGATATCGTAACGGAGGTTATGTGGTTATTATACAGTATTCCGGCAGGTGTCAATACGCGTCACCGCACTACGGGAATCTCGCCGTACTCCAGCGAAGAAGCTCTGTGTCATCGCGAGATTTGCGTCTTGACTGCTATTTGAAAGATGGCTGCAGAGGCGCGTTCTGTGACTGAGAGAGACACCGCGGACGGGTGAGAGTCAACACAAATAAACATTCAATAAACAACAAGTCTAGTTTTAATATTACAGACATAAGAAGGACTACCTTGCACAGCCGTGACGTTAGTATCGCTTCTTTAACGCGTAAACACCACAGCGCTATCATGTCAAGCGTAAGATGAACTGATGCTGCTATTACGATTGTTTATTCTCATTTGCGCACTCTTTCTATTTTAATCCACATTAGATTCGCATTATGAATGTGGTGTTTATATTATTAACATACTGAGGATGCATTAGCGGTATTTAAGCATCTTATTTAAGATGGTTTACCTTAAAAGTCCTTGTCAAAACAAAGGATTGATGAGTGTTAACGTTTCATTTTGCTTTCATAATAAGGGAAATATACAAATATTAATATATTTTTATGCATACGTGTGTGTGTATGTATGTATATATATATAGATATAGATATGTATGTGTATATATATAGATATGGATATGTATGTATATATATATATATATAGATATAGATATAGATATGCATGTATATATATAGATAAAGATATGTATGTATGTATATAGATATAGATATGTATTTATGTATATATATATATATATATATATATATATATATATATATATATATATATATATATATATACTTTTCAAGTTTTCTTTTAGGATTATGTACACAAAAGTCTTGTCGTCGATCTCAGTTGTAAGAGCAACAAATAATAACTTGACTTCTAGTTGATCATTTGGAAAAGTATCAGAAGGTCGATTTTTCCCATGAATCATCTGTTGAACTGCATCCCGATCATCACAAATACTGCAGAAAACCTACTGGAACCCGCATGGACCCAAGATTGTGACAGAAATCAGTCAAGTTTTGTGAAGGAAAGATCATGGTTTGGGGTTGCATTCAGTATGGAGGCGTGCGAGAGATCTGCAGAGTGGATGGCAACATCAACAGCCTGAGGTATCAAGACATTTGTGCTGCCCATTACATTACAAACCACAGGAGAGGGCAAATTCTCCAGCAGGATAGCGCTCCTTCTCATACTTCAGCCTCCACATCAAAGTTCCTGAAAGCAAAGAAGGTGCTCCAGGATTGGCCAGCCCAGTCATCAGACATGAACATTATTGAGCATGTCTGGGGTATGAAGGAGGAGGCATTGAAGATGAATCCAAAGAATCTTGATGAACTCTGGGAGTCCTGCAAGAACGCTTTCTTTGCCATTCCAGATGACTTTATTAATAAGTGATTTGAGTCATTGCAGAGATGTATGATGCAGTCCTCCAAGCTCATGATGGAGTCAGACACAATATTCATTCTGTTTCCACTGCAGCATGACTTTATATTCTATACTGGACATTATTTCTGTTCAGTCACAAGACTTTTGTCTAAGCAAAGTCAGACCTTACTGTCCTAATGAAATCATTATAAATCAAGGCATGATCATATTTTATTGTGGTAAAATAAGTGTAATCTAGAGGCCTTTGCCTTTCATATAAGCCACTTCTGATACCAAATGATCAACTACAAGTCAAGTTATTATATGTTGTTCCTAAAACTTGGATAGGCGACAAGACTTTTGTCAGGTAGTGTAGTTAGGCTGCTGTCACTTGTCAGAAATTGGGTGTAAAGTTGTTTTTGTTTTCGCACATTTAGACTTTCACCTTTTTAAAATAATATCAGAAAAGGATAATTTGCAAATAATAAAGAGTGAAGTCATATTAGCACAGCTAATGACTATCAAAGAACAACATTGTTGACAGTTAATATAGTTATAATATAGTCAAAAGCACTAATGATGTTTTGAAGTCATGTATGCGATTTCAGACCGAATATTCAAAGTAGCGTGCCACAGCCATATCACCCTGCAGCCCAAGACCGGTTACTCACTGAAGCTAAGCAGGGCTGAGCCTGGTCCGTACCTGGATGGGAGACCACATGAGAAAACTAGGTTGCTGTTGGAAGTGGTGTTAGAGAGGCCAACAGGGGGCGCTCAACCTGTGGTCTCTGTGAGTCCTAATGCCCCAGTAAAAGTGAAGGGGACACTATACTGTCGGTGGGTGCCGTCTTTCGGATGAGACGTTAAACCGAGGTCCTGACTCTCTGTGGTCATTAAAAATCCCATGGCACTTCTCGTAAAAGAGTAGGGGTGTAACCCCGGTGTCCTGGCCAAAGTCCCTCAATCGGCACTTACCCATCATGGCCTCCTAATCATCCCCATCCTGTCTCTTCACTCCACCGATAGCTGGTATGTAGTGAGCGCACTGGCGCCGTTGTCCTGTGGCTGCCGTCGCATCATCCAAGTGGATGCTGCACACTGGTGGTGGTGTAGAGAGACCCCCCTCATGATTGTGAAGCGCTTTGGGTGTATGGCCATACACAATAAATGCGCTATATAAATACACATTACATTACATTACATTACAAACAATATAAAGACATTCAATAGAGATAAGCGTGTTTATCAGCTTTTTGAAAGTTACAGTTACAATTACTCATTTTTGTGTGTGTGTGTGTGTGTTTTGCAGAGATGCCTCTTTTGGAGATCTGACCACAAACATGGAGACTGAGTCGTCTAGTGGAAAAGAGACTATGGTATGATATTTGACTAACGAGGAGTTGAACTTTCTACAATTTCCACAATGTTTCCAAAATTTTTCAGCATGCATTAAGTTACTTTTTTATTAAATTATTCATTTAATGAATAACAGTGCACGTCGGACAGTTTATCAAGGATGTACCGATGGATGGCGTCTCACTATAGCTGTTAAACGTGATGTGTAATTAATCTTGTCTCTATCTAACGACTCTTCGGTCTTTTGAATCTATCAGGTAACGTGTCACAGCGTCAGTACACTGCTTCAATCTTTCGCTTTCACGCTTATACTTAGTAATTTTAGCAAAACCCTCAGATACTGTTGGTTGTGCACCTTTTTTACCAACCAAGTTTGTCGATGCTATTGTACTGACACCAGGACCGGAGCAAGCTCAACTGGCGCTCTAGGCAAACGACGAGAATGCCTCCCTCTAACCAAAAGTTATGCTGCCTTCAATCTGAAAAAGCCGCCGGGGAGGGGGGCGGCGGAGCTGGGTGTTGAGATGATGCGGGGTTTGTCGCGGACGAAAGCGAAGACCGAAGGGTGCTGAGATGATGCAGGATTTGTTGCGGATGAAAGCGAAGGGTGGGGGGGGGACACGCTGCGGACACCGTCCTGACTGCTCTGCTGCCTCTCTGTCGCCTCTATGGACGCGCCGGCCCTGACTGACACATATCACTCTGCCTACTCATGCCAGAGTCCCGCGGAAAATGTGATTGACAGGTGGTAATTTGTGTGTAACTTATCTTTATTTATTTATGATTTGGTTATGAGTAAAACAAGACCATGCGGGTCAGGTTGTTAAAACGGTAGGCTACAAATAATTAATTCGTTATGAATTAATTAATGAATTATTCATAAATAATTAATTCACCTCCTCCTATGTAGACGATGCCATCGTCCATCGCGATGTTTCACATTAGACATCATACGATGCTAAATTCGTCAACATCGCCTAACCCTATGTAATAGTTTAATAGTTCAGATTAAGCACATTGCTTATAAATTCTAAATTTATTTCCCATGGATGAGTATTAATTTTGTATGTAGTTAGCTTGTACTGTTCTCTACTTGTACTGTGTAAATCTTTGCATACTATAACTTATGCTGTTGTCTGAATAAGAAATGCTTGTTGCATTCATAATTTGTATGCTGTCGTGGTTTCAAATTAATTGTACATTTTGAAAGACACCCTTTTATCTCATTGAATTTCCTGCATCACCTTTAACTTCTGTTTAATAACGCTCAGTCTGCTTGGGTCTTCAGGACACGGCTGGGGACAGTTCTGAAGCAGCGGACGCTCAGACGGGCTCTGGAGACGATGAGAACGGCCGTCAGCTGGGTGAAGTGGAGCTGCAGTGTGCACTGTGCATGAAGTGGTTCACCGCAGACACCTTCAGCATCGACACGGCGTAAGATTCTCTCTGTTATCCCCTTACTTACTGTGCATTCACACTTCAGGCAGCGAGAGCATCAAAGTAGCCAAAAGTCATTCATTTTCAATGGGAGCCACCATTAAAAAAAAAAAGTTACTGGGGAGTTACTGATGACTAACTACAATGACAGTACAAAACAGTATTGCTGCTTCAGAATATTTCAGACACATTGGAGAGGTGGAGCAAAGCCACACCTCACGCAACAACTTGATCTCCTATAAGTAAATGAATTTGATAAAAAGTGCGCAACATTTTTCTGCTAGCACATTTTTATATGGGAATGTAAGTGATTTGCTGATATGCTGCAACAGCCCCTTTAAATATGAGATCAGTGTAGTGTTAGATCACATTCTCCATGCCAGATAAATAAGATCTATCCTCGGACGCCAGATCCTGTCAAAGAACGTCTGTTTCTAGACAACAAGCTAGCGAAGCCGCTCAATACCCAAACCTGTTAACCAGTATTCAGCTGAATTAACAATCTCCTATCAATATAGGAGTTGACTGAGAAAGCAAGAGAGAAGCAGAAGCAGGAGACGAAGTAATGATGATAAAGAAAGAGCGGAGTTTATTGAATAATCTTAATTGCGTATGATTCAATGGTCAGACTTCGTATAACCAGGATAAATCCAACAAGTGTTATTATACCACAAGCAACAGTAATGGAATATTACTTCACAACACTGTCCAGAGATGATACTGACCTTGAAATGGAGACATTCTCTTATCTCTTACTCATGAAAACAAATGTCGATTGAGTCCACACAGTCATAAGATTATAACAATACGGAAAAATGAAATAATAATGTAGCAATAATTAAAAAATAATAAGCAAATCATTGACTAATGATCAATAAAATGATATAATGATAATTATATAAATGACTTATGATCATATGAATAAATAAATCATTAAATGAACAATAAATGACTATAAATAAATGAAAATGGATCTAACTAGATTCTCAGATCCTTAGTTAGATTCTTCAGTAGCGAGCTTTGAGGCTCTCGTCGGCGGCGGCGGTGTGGACGCACAGTTAGGCTGCTGTCACACACACCTGTGTTTGGTTTGTTTATTTCGGCCCAAGGGCAACAAATATTACATTTTAGCATTTTTCTACTGTTTTGGTTTTGACTTTGCTGGAAATCCTGAAAGTAAACAAAGAGAGGAGAAAAGGCCAGCAGACAACACAGTGATCTAAAAATGGAAATTCTAAAACATTTCGTGTATTTTCACAAGAACTGAAGTAAATAATACCATAAATTTTGAGAATCTATGTACAGTTAAAGTCAGAATTATTAGCCCCCATTTGAATTTTTTTTTTTCTTGTTTAAATATTTCCCAAATGATGTTTAACAGAGCAAGGAAATTTTCACAGTATGTCTGATAATATTTTTTCTTCTGGAGAAAGTCTTATTTGTTTTATTTCGACTAGAATAAAAGCAGTTTTCAATTTTTAAAAAATCATTTTAGGGTCAAAATTATTAGCCCCTTTAAGCTATGTATTTTTTCGATAGTCTACAGAACAAACCATCGTTATACAATGACTTGCCTAATTACCCTAACCTGCCTAGTTAACCTAATTAACATAGTTAAGCCTTTAAATGTTAATATAAGCTGTATAGAAGTGTCTTGAAAAGTATCTAGTCAAATATTATTTACTGTCATCATGGCAAAGATAAATAAATCAGTTATTAGAAATGAGTTATTAAAACTATTATGTTTAGAAATGTGTTGAAAAAAATCTTATCTCCGTTAAACAGAAATTGTGGGAAAAAAATAAACGGGGGGCTAATAATTCAGGGGGGCTAATAATTCTGACTTCAACTGTATAGTAGACAATACAGTACTTTTTTCCTGTAACATTAAGTATTGCCTTTAGAATTTGAATATGATTAAACTTTGCTTGTATTTAAGAAATAAATTTGAATTTGGGTTTTTAGCTATATTGACAGCCCTAGATCACGTTATGGTTTTTGGAGTCACGGATCAGACCATTTTTTGGATCTGTAAAAAGGGGAGGGGACAAATAGAATTTGCTTTCCATTTATTACAAAAACAGTAGCCTACTGTAAGAAATGTTTGGTTTTAACAAACATAACTTAGAATGAATTTTTAAACAAGGTACACCCATGCATATTTAATAAGACAATGCAAAACCACACTCTGCACACATTACAAAGTCCTGGCTGCAGAGGAAGAGGATGCAGCTACTTGACTGGCCTGCCTGGAGTCCCAACTTGTCTCTAATATAGAATGTGTGGCACATTTTGAAGCGTACTGTTTATAAAACAGTACCCCATTCTATTGCCCACCTTAAGACTTGTTTGCAAGAAGAATGGGACTCACTTCATCACTTGGTGTCTTCAGTCCCTAAACGTCTTTTAAGTGTTGTGAAAAGGAATGGCAACATTACAAAGTGGTAAATGCTTTACTGTTATAACTTTTATTGAAATGTGTAACCAATATTAAGATACATGTTTATTTATATAAAAAAAACAATAAAAGTCATGAGGAACACAATAATGTTTGTTGTATTGTCTGCAACGAAATACAAGTCAAAGTAAATTTAGAGATCACTACTTTTTTTTATTTGTGTTTTCCATACCGCCACAACTTTTTCTGATTTGAGGTTGTGTGAACTGTTATCCCAGTACTTCTGTGTTATTTGATGGTTTTCTTAGTTTGTAACTAACTGAAAATCGTAAAAACTGAATCTCATTCTCGATCAAATGCAGACTTGAATGCAGCGCATCGAATGATTAATGAACATGCAAATCGCGATCATGTATAATTTGGATTATTGTGGGTGTTTAAATTTAGATTCCGATCTTTTAATGATTAACTGTGCAGCTTTACACTGATTGAATTAATGTAGGCTTAAAAAAGAAGTGACAGAAAACACCTTTAATAACATTTGAAAGCATTTAAGTGCCACTACAACTTTTTATATATGCGATCTCTGTGATCATTACGAGTTTAGGATTAATCTACAAGTAAAAAAGAGTTATCAATCCATGTGTCATGTGCGTGCCGAACTGTGGGTCGTGATCTGACCGAATCTGACTGAAACTGTGGGCCATAGCCCATATTTTTTTATTTTTTTTATGCCAAAAATCATTACTTTAGGTTATTTGGTCAGACCCCCTAGTTTTTCACGAGTTTTTTTATTTTTATTTTTTGTGATTTTTTAAATAACTGATTTTGTGGTGGTAACTCCCAGAAATTTGCGGACAATTTTGCGATAAAAAATAAAAATAAATATAAAAAATGTATATTCTTTTTATATAGTCTTTCGGATAAGCCATTAAACCAAGGTCCTGACTCACTGTGGTCATTAAAAATCCCATGGCACTTCTCGTAAAGAGTAGGGGTGTAACCCCGGTGTCCTGACCAAATTCTCTCCATTGGCCCTTACCTATCACAGCTTCCCAATCATCCCCATCCACTGAATTGGCTCCATCACTGTCTCTCCACTCCACCAATATCTGTTATTTGACAACGCACTGGCTGCCGTCGCATCATCCTAGTGGATGCTGCACACTGGTGGTGGTGTGGAGAGACCCCCCTCATGATACACTACAAATGTGCCATATAAATACACATATTTCATTGCATTGCATAATTATAAAAAATATAGGTGTGCAATTTGACAAAGTGACAATAACACAAATCATAAAAATAAAGCTTTTTTATTTTGGTCTCTTGTCAAGACAAGATCTAAAGGAGGATTATGGGATTAAGCCAAAGGAAGGTTGTATAACTCTTATTTTTATGCACAATCTTAATTTCTCTCTCTCGGATTTCACTCCTCGGAGCATCTGACATGTACCTCACTCAGGACATGCGTTAGAGCTTCCCCTACTGTAATACACCTAATACACGGATTGCCGTAAAACTTGTCAATGGAACGGAAGCGTTTTCTTGTTAACTGCAGGGAAAGAGTTAAATGAAATCATTTATCAATTTCACGAACATCATGAACCATCTGCATCATTGTAAGCTGATTGCTTTTCTGTCTGTTTCATTGCTCTGTTTGTTAGATGTTTGCTCCCACTTTCTTTTACAGTCTGAACCACGTCAAACGCACAAAACGACCAATTTCCGCCGTGTTATTCACTCAATTAGCGCCATTAGCTAATCTCATCTTTGCATTGACTTCACATGTAAATCACTCGTGCTTCATCTTGGTCTGTTTACTCTATGTAGTGTAATGTAATGATTGTGAGGACGCAGGCGAAATACATCAAATACATCACGTGCGCTGCGTATGCAACATCTATAAGTCATGTAAAACAATTAATTGCAAACTGAAATGAATATTATTTTATTATATGACTTGGAATTGGATGTTTTATGAGATTATTTACATTTTTTGCAATTATTTTATGAAAAATTTGTGACTTTTGGTTGGTTTTTGCATTGGATTCAGCGATCGCAGAATCGCGAAAAACTAGGGGGTCTGTTAAGTAAAGAAAATCATGTTATTTTACACATTTTCTTCTGTAAATATATCAAAGCTCAATTTTTAACTAACACTAAATGTTGCTAAATATTTAATTTATACTGCTTTGAAGGCAATTTTCTCAGTATTTAGATTAAACCATATATTTTAGATGTTCATGTAGTTTTCAAATATTGTCCTATCATAATAAACCATACATCAATGGAGAGGCGCCAGTTTGCCGGCATTGCCCTGACAGCACATTAGCACCCCTAAAGAAGCAAGAACAAGTAAAATATAGAACTCTACTGTCGGTGTGTTATTTGAGTGGACTTTGATTTTCTGGTGAGCATGTGGGGTTCATGCACAAGCAAATAGAATAGAGTGGAATATTACGCTTTTGTTTGTTTGTTTTACTTTGGTCGACGCAGCAAAAATCTCCAATTCCTACTGTAAATACCGTTTTTTGTTTGATATTGGTTTTGGATGCCCAAAATATGGTTGTGTTGAGTGACATTTCTTGCAGTGGAGTGTGCTTGGATGTACTGTTGTCCCACATGCACACACACTTAAACTCTGCTTTCTTCTTCCTGCAGAACGTGCCTGCCATTCATGACCAATTATGTGTTTCACTGCAATGTGTGTCACCACAGTGGAAACACTTACTTTCTGAGGAAACAAGCCAGTGAGTGGATCTGTTTACTAAAACTTACCACATACTGGTTCAACACTGCTTTCAGAAAAGACACAGAATGATAGATCCAGAAACATGAACAAGACCTTTTTTTATTTATCGTGTTCATTGTGGATTGGCTTTATTTCCCCAGATCTGAAGGAAATGTGTCTCACTGCTTTGGCAAATCTGACGTGGCGGTCCAGAACTCAAGAGGAGCATCCTAAAACTATGTTCTCTAAGGAAAAGGTACACTTTCGGCTAACATTGTTTGCAGAGGCATGCTATTCATATTGTGCTCTTTGAAATGGCAACCCAACTGTTAAACGTATGCTCTACTTATAAAAGGCTCTATCTTAATGATCTACGCGCAGAGTCTAAAGCATTAAGGGCGTGTCTGAATCCACTTTTGCTATTTTAAGCACAGAAAAATATGCCTTGCGCCCAGCGCATGGTCTAACAGGGTTGTGCTTATTCTCTTAATGAGTTCTGTGTGTGTTTTGAGCATAATGTGCATTAAACCAATCAGAGTCTCATCTCTCATTCCCTTTAAGAGTCAGTTGCGTCACGCCATGGCGCATTTGCTGTTTACATGGCGGACTTTGTAAGTGGAAAACCTGAACGCTTCACTAGCGAGAAAACAGTCAAACAGAGCGTCTGCAGCACAAGTATAAAGAACGAGCCTCCTCCATTTAGCCTCTTTACTTTTACTCTTTACTTTGCTCTTTTACTTTTGTGGAGTAAAGAAACCGTGGAAACTCACTCCACTGAACACATCCATTAGCCCACATATTTAATTTAGTTTGTTAAGCGCAAAGATTTGTTTCAAGAGTTTCAGAATTCAGTTCTAGTTTCCTGCAAACGAATGAATGAACAATAATAACGAAGTGTGGTCAAAACACTGAGTTATATCCAAACACACGTCCTGTCCTGTTCTTATGCCCCATATGGTGATGCAGACGTCTCCAAAACCCCACAGGTGGACAAGTCTAAACTAGTTTATATTAAAACAGATATAAATATGCATATAACAAATAATACTGCTAATAATATTAACATTACACAAATGCAGATTGTCAAGAATAAACTGAAAAAGCCCCCTGGACATGAAGAAGGCATGGAGGCAGTGGTTTTTATTTTCATGTAAAAAAATTATACTTTTTGTAACATTTTAATCCTTTATTGTTTTCATCTGTAAAGATATTTGTGTATTGCTGTACATCCTGTGTGTATTAAGCAATGTGTAAGCGTTTGGACTTGCATCGGCGCATAACTAACGCGTTCTGTGCTGGACTTTAGAGCAGCTTTCAGCTGATCAATGGCATGGTCTATTTTAGATCTTCAAAATAGCAACGCACCAAAAATGCGCCAAAACGTGAAAATTTTTGCCTTTATTGCCTTATGATAAGGCCCAATGTTATCAGACAACAATTTTTTAAAGAGACTTCTTAAAATATGTATATATTTTTATAATAGTAGAATTTATTAAAGGAAATCTTAAAACTACTTTAGATTTTAATCTTATTTTATGTATTGTTTGTTGTTTATTATTATAAAACAGAGATATTGATAAAATGTTTGTACTAGAGCTGGGCGATTTGGCCTAAAATCCAAATCTCGATTAATTGAACATTTTAACTCGATTATTATTAATGAACGATTATTTCAATTATAATTAATGAACGAGTTTTGCCCTCATAGTTCACTGACAAGTTTTGTACTGTAAATATGCTCGTGCATTACAAGTGAGAGATTTTTAACTGAAGGGTGCATTACTTGATTTTAAAATAATTGAAGGAAACACACACTATCTATGATTATTTATTGAATGTCAATGTTGAACAACCGAAATTAAAACACACATTGCCTAAAACCAACAGTCACTTCTTTCTTATAAAAAAAAGTGAAAATAAATAGCTTGCACTTTTGGAAACAAAATAATCTATTTTCAATGTTTTTCATGTTGAAAGTAGAAAATAAGCAGTGTCTCTTCTAAATAAAATACAGTTGCAATCAGAATTATTGAACCCCCTTTGAATATTTGTTTCTTTTTTTAATATTTCCCAAATTATGTTTAACAGAACAAGGGAATTTTCACAGTATGTCTGATAATATTTTTTCTTCTGGAGAAAGTCTTATTTGTTTTATTTCGGCTAGAATAAAAGCAGTTTTTAATTTTTTAAAACCCATTTTAAGGTCAAAATTATTAGCCCCTTTAAGCTATATATTTTTTCAGTAGTCTACAGAACAAACCATCATTATTATACAATAACTTGCCTAATTACCCTAACCTGCCTAGTTAACCTAATTAACCTAGTTAAGCCTTTAAATGTCACTTTAAGTGTCTTGATAAATATCTAGTAAAATATTATTTACTGTCATCATGACAAAGAGAAAATAATTCAGTTATTAGAGATGAGTTATTAAAACTATTATGTGTAGAAATGTGTTGAGAATTTTCTCTCCGTTAAACAGAAATTGGGGAAAAAAATAAACAGGGGGGCTAATAAATCAGGGGGTTGAATAATTCTGATTGCAACTGTATCTCTTGTATATCCTGTAAATAATGTTTTAAACAGTGCATTTCTTGAATCTTCTGTAAACAAATGTTTTAAATGTTTATATATATATATATATATATATATATATATATATATATATATATATATATATATATATATATATATATATATATATATATATATATATATATATGTATACTGTGTACAATTATATTTAGCTTTTGACACATTATTTTTAAATATGTGGCTAAGAAAAGGCTATTAACTTTTTTTTTTTTTTTTTTTTGTGGGGCCAGTGGAAAATTTTGGCAGGGCAAGTAAAAAATCTGAATCACTGGCCCGATTGGGCCAGTAGAAAAAAATCGTTTGCGTTAAACCCTGCAGTGACTTGCCTAATTACCCTAATTAACCTAGTTCAGCCTTTAAATGTCACTTTACGCTGAATACTAGTATCCTGAAAAATATCTGGTCAAATATTATTTACTGTCATCATGACACAGATAAAATAAATCAGTTATTAGAAATGAGTTATTAAAACTATTATTATATTATATGTTATAAGTGTGTTGAAAAAAATCTTCTTTCTGTTAAACAGAAATTGGGGGGGAAATATACAGGGAGGCTAATGATTCTGACCTCAACTGTACAAACAAACTTTGTTGTCTGTTATGTCTATTGTTTAGGGCATTGTGCATTTATAAACATGAAGGAGTATCGATGTGAATTTGCAGGATCATACATTCTGTGAGACGCAATACAAATATTCAGAAAGAAATCCAGCAAAAAAGTATAACTGAACTGAATAATGTTCTTTGGTTTGTTGTAAAGGACATCATACCTTTCATTGACAAATACTGGGAGTGCATGACGACCCGCCAGAGGCCCGGCAAACAGACATGGCCAAATAACATCGTCAAGACCATGGTGAGCTATTTGAATCTTTTATTTTTTTTATTGTAGGTCAATAATTTGGTTATTAGTGTTTAATTAAGGCTGTTTTGCGTTGTTTCACCTCAGAGTAAAGAGCGTGATGTTTTCCTGGTGAAAGAACATCCTGATCCTGGCAGCAAAGACCCTGAAGAGGACTATCCTAAATTTGGTTTGCTTGATCAGGTTTGACCTTTAACCCTATTCAAGTGGATTTAAATGTTTCTTGTACTTTGGAGGCACAGTTGTTTTTATTGAACAATTATAGATACTGTGTACTTGTGGGATATTCTGTTCATTTCTCATGATAGTGTTGATTTTAAAACTATTTTTGTATTTTAATATTTATCTTTGGCTGTCTTATGAAATCTGAGAAGATTGATAAAGTACTTTTATATTTATTGTTTTATGTTCTGCCAAATTTAATAGGTAAATTACATGCATATTGAGTTAGGATGAGTTGTATATAGCATAAAATTGAACTAAAATTAATAAAAAAAATGCTGTGTAAGCTAAAAATAAAACTAAATCTTATGGGGATAAAAATGAAGAATGAAAATATAAAAAACATTTGCTTAGCAAATAATTGGGAAAACTGTCTAATGAAAGTAACAAAATAAATACTTAAACTAAACTTAAAAGCCAACAATATAAAAAATAAAAGTAACCAACCTAACACTTTATAGAATTGATATTATTATAGTGATATTAGAGAATATTTTTATTCAGGAGATATTTTAGTGTTTAAAAATTTGTCTTCTGGAGGAATATATTTATTATTAATTAAATTGAAAGATCTTTGAAAGAGTTTTGATATTTGTATGTTTTTTATTTATTTATTAAGAAACAGTTATTATTGTAAACTATATATTGAATAGTACAAGTGTTGCCTTGAATATAACCAGTGCTGCTATAAAAAATTAAATAAAATTGTAACGTATACAAAACCTGACAAAAGTGTCGCCTATCCAAGTTTTAGGAACAACAAATCATAACTTGACTTTTAGTTGATTATTAGATGTCAGAAGTGGCTTATATGAAAGGCAAAGGCCTCTAGATTATGCTTATTTTACCAAAATAAAATTTGATCATGCCTTGATTATTTAATGATTTAATTAGGACAGTAATGTCTGACTTTGCTTAGGCAAAAGTCTTGTCACTGAACAGAAATAATGTCCAGTGTAGAATATAAAGTCATGCTGCAGTGGAAACAGAATGAATATTGTGTCTGACTCCATCATGAGCTTGGAGGACTGCATCATACATCTCTGCAATGACTCAAATCACTTATTATTAAAAGTCATCTGGAATGGCAAAGAAAGCGTTCTTGCAGGACTCCCAGAGTTCATCAAGATTCTTTGGATTCATCTTCAATGCCTCCTCCTTCATCTTACCCCAGAAATGCTCAATAATATTCATATCTGGTGACTGGGCTGGCCAATCCTGGAGCACCTTGACCTTCTTTGCTTTCAGGAGCTTTGATGTGGAGGCTGAAGTATGAGAAGGAACGCTATCCTGCTGAAGCATTGTCCCTCTCCTGTGGTTTGTAATGTAATGGGCAGCACAAATGCCTTTATACCTCAGGCTGTTGATGTTGCCATCCACTCTGCAGATCTCTCGCACGCCCCCATACTGAATGTAACCCCAAACCATGATTTTTCCTTTTACCAAACTTGACTGATATCTGTGAGAATCTTGGGTCCATGTGGGTTCCAGTAGGTCTTCTGCAGTATTTGTGATGATTGGGATGCAGTTCAACAGATGATTCATCGAAAAATCTACTTTCTGCCACTTTTCCAAATGATGAAGTTATTATTGCTTACAACTGGGATCAATGAAAAGACTTTTGTCAGGAAGTGTATATGCAGGTAGGCAGCATTAAACATAACAAAAGACACAGTTTAAAACATTCTTTGCACACTAAGATTCTAAAATAAAAGCGGTTTGACTTAAGCATTGGCTGAATCACAGAATCCAGTCATCAAATCGTCACTATAAAGAATATGAAGCATAAAGTTTTATGAATTTAGGTGATTGGACAATTATTAGATGATTAACAAAATAGATGTTTTCCGCATTCAAACCCAGATGATTTTCAAGGCAAGGCAACGCAAGTTTATTTATATAGCACATTTCATACACAGTGGCAATTCAAAGTGCTTTACATAAACAGGAATAAAAAAGACAAGTGTAAGAAAAAATAAAAACAGATAAACAGGTTGTAAAAGAATGGAAAAGAAGAGAAAAACGTAATAGTGCGATTTGTTGGACGTAGCACAGTGCTCATTCAGTAAAGGCACAGCTAAACAGATGTGTTTTCAGTCTGGATTTGAATGTGCCTAATGTTGGAGCACATCTGATCATTTCTGGAAGCTGATTCCAGCAGCGAGGGGCGTAGTAGCTGAAGGCCGATTCACCCTGCTTTGACTGAACTCTTGGAATTTCTAGTTTATATGATCCTAGAGATCTGAGTGTTCTTCTAGGTTTGTAATCAGTGAGCATATCTGTAATGTATTGAGGTCCTAGGCCATTTAGTGATTTATAGACAAGTAGTAATACTTTAAAGTCTATTCTGAATGTAACTGGGAGCCAGTGTAAAGACCTGAGGACATGTGTGATGTGCTCAGATTTCCTGGTTCTGGTCAGAATCCTGGCCGCAGCGTTCTGGATGAGCTGCAACTGTCTGACTATCTTTTTGGGAAGGCCCGTGAGGAGGCCGTTACAGTAATCCACCCTGCTGCTGATTAAAGCATGAACAAGTTTCTCTAAGTCTTCACTGGAAACAAAGCATCTGATTCTTGCAATGTTTTTGAGATGATAGTATGCTGATTTACTAACTGCTTTGACATGGCTATTGAAACTCAGATCTGACTCCAGAGTCACACCAAGATTCTTGACCTTATTTTTTGTTGTTTGACCTTTAGAGACAAGGTACGCATTCACCTTGAGAACCTCATCTCTGTTCCCAAATGCAATGACTTCAGTTTTCTCTTTGTTTAACTGAAGAAAGTTTTGGCACATCAAACTGTTCATTTCATCAATGCATTGACAGAGGGTGTCAATAGGGCTGTAGTCATTAGGCAGTAAGGCTAAGTAGATCTGAGTGTCATCAGCATAGCTGTGGTAGGAAATTTGGTTCTTTCTCATTATTTGGCTCAGAGGAATCATATAGAGGTTGAACAGGAGAGGTGCCAGAATCGAGCCTTGTGGGACTCCACATGTCATGGGTGTCCACCTTGACCTATGGTCACCTATACTGACATAGTAACCTCTCCCTTAAAGATAAGATCTGAACCATTTAAGGACCGTCCCAGACAGCCCAACCCAATTTTCCAGCCTATCCAGAAGTATGCTGTGATCGACAGTGTCAAATGCAGCACTAAGATCGAGCAATACCAGCACTGTTAGTTTACCAGCTTTCAGCTGCAATGAGCAGAGTAAACACCCAAAATCACCCCCTGACATTAGATAACGCTTAATGAGCTTGCAGATCATGGAAGAAAAGTTAAATAAAACTCAACATTGAATCATATTTGCTACTCATCATAATAACTCCCTCATGCTCACTTTATTGTAGTTGCTGTTGCGTTTATAATACTGTTGCTGTTTGGTTAGTCATGAGGTGTTAAACGACAGTGAAAAGCATCTTGTTGTGCACTAGCCTTTATTGTTTATGATGTTCTGTGTTTGGTTTTACCCAGGATCTGGGCAACATCGGACCGTCGTATGACAACCAGAAGCAGATGACGACAGTCACGGGCGCTGGAGGATTGAACGGTAAGACTGACGACTCCCCCATTGAAATGCTTTCAGTTGCATATTTGATTGTCATTGTGAAGGCAGTTCCTGTAAAGCTGTGCGTTGTATTCCAGGTGGATCAACATTTTCAGGTGACTATGGAGTGTTTTACGTGTGGCTTTTGAAATGGGAGGCTGGTGTTTGGTGCTCCTTTAACTTCCCCTCGCTTTGCATCGGTGTTTGCGCTCTTGGTTGATTTGCTTGCTCCTCTTGGTCACTTACCCTCAATCTGCAGCCGGATGCTGGAACTAATGTTTGTTTCTGTGTGCTTGCACCCTGTCTTTTCCCTTTTAGACTCTATATAACCGTCATGGCTTTTGGCATTGAATGTACTGAGGTTTTTACGTGCTTTATTGTTGTGTCCGTCGAAAGCCATGGTCATTCGGTTGAACTCAATCCCCAATCAACACTAATCCCTGCAAGCGTTTGAGCTTTAAAGGTGCTGTATGTACGTTTTTGACTCTTCGTAAGCATAAAAATACCATGATATGCTTGCAGATATTTAAGAAACATGCTAAGTAGACATACTTGTTTAATGTGCATTTTGCATCATGATGTCTGTCTTTGGTTTTGCTTTATCAGGGTTTCTGCGGGGTCTTAAAGTCTAAAATTAAAAAATCGAAATTTAAGGCCTTAAAAAGTCTTAAATTTGCTGTTCTAGGTCTTAAATATTTTTGCACAGGTCTTATTTGTCAGATGTCCATCTAACGCTACATCTAATGCTCATTTAAATTCTTTTTGTTGTTGTTGTTGCTTGGTTTTTATGGAGTCCTTTACTTCACTAGTTCTAATGTAATTTGCGGTATTACAACTACAAATGAGACCAGCATGCAATAGCCAATCAGCTTTCTGTTATTGAGCCCAGTGCACGCGGCGAATGTGACGTCATCGCTGTGTTGGCGGAGGTTCGCTTTCGGTGCACGCGACATGATTTCGGCTGGCAGAGTGAACAGATTTCGGGTGAACAGTTTGCGCGGCGCCGCGTTTGATTTGAGTTGAATATGAAACACTTTGAAGAGATTTTGTCTGAAGCAGGTACAGCTGTACAGACATCTTAACAATCCATCCATGCGTGATCATCATAGACTACGTTTACATGGACACCAATAATCCGATTTTAATGTGATTAAGACAATACTCTGATTAAGAGTCGACCATGTAAACAGCGTTTTTTGATTAATTTAATCAGATTAAGGTTATAATCGAACTAAAGAGAAATCGAATTAAGACATGTGGAGTATGCCGATTTTAGTCGCATTATTGAAGTGTAGTACAGACTTGTAAACACCTTAATCGAACTATTGCCGTCATGTAGGACTTTAAGCTGCTTTTTGCGACAGGGTAGTCCACACACACACATACGCACAGCTGATTGACACTCTTTGCACCTACCGAGTCAGTGCAGACACCTGCATCGTGAAATGCGGAGGATTTTTTTCTTCTACTCAGCATGCGGTATGAACTTTTTTATTAAAACAACTCTTCCAGCAGTTCATAGTTGCATCCAATATCTCGTTTGTCACTAGGGGCTTGCATAAAATGTTCGTGAATGAAAGTAAAAATGCCAGACTGCAGTTAAAGTTGACAAATTAAAAATTAAACACCCGAAATTACATGAAACTCTGGAGGAAATGCGGATAGCGCGGTGACTCAATGATGCTAATCGAATTATGTGTTATAACATGTAAAACGCGATCATGAAAGTAACACTCAAAAAGCAACTCATGTAAACACCTTAGTCTTATTATTCTCTTAATTAGATTAAAGCAAATAATTCGATTACTGATGTCCATGTAAACGTAGTCATAGAGATAACCAGATGACCAATAATTCTTGGCTAGAAATTGCAACAACCGTGGAAAAGGAGCAAAGTTTTTGTAAAAGTTTGGAAAAACCTGAGGGGTAAGTTTGTTAAAACAAAAAAAAGATGCCATGGCAAAAGTGGAGACCCGTGTAGTTAATAGCTACAAACTAAAATTAAGTGACTTCAGCAACCCTGTGCCCTTTGTCATTAATGAATATCAGCTGCAAAAAAATCAAGCTGTAGAATGGCCCAGCCAATCACCTGACTTGAATCCAATAGAAAATGCAAATTAAAGATCAAATTTGATAGACGATACCCACAGAACCATCAAGATTTTAACACTCTGTTGAAGTCTGTGAAAAACTCAAACCTGAGCAATGCATGTGACTTAATTCTCCGTATTAGAGGCGTCTTTAAGCTGCCGTCACCAATAAAGCCTTTTATATAAAGTATTAAATATGTTTCAGTGTTGCATTTGGCTTGCTTCTGTTGGTGTCGTCAATCTGGCAACCTACATTTGTGTCAAGCTGTGTTTACACCAGACCTGGCAAGCGAGGAAAATCACGATATTCGCACGTAAATAGACGTGTGAACATTTTGAGTTTACTCGCTTCTTTCGCACGTCATATTTACTTCACAGCAGACACGGATTGGCGGGATGGGCAGGGCTTTCTATCTGCCCGGTGACTCTAGCTTCCTTGCTAAATGGCTAACATGGATTTTATTGAGAGAATAACGGTGTTTATGTGCTTTCTGAAGGCTTAAAAACAGCGTCGTTTTCTTTGGAGCTGTGTCCGAGTCCACTAGATCATGATTTCAGAGGTGCCCCCAGCTCTATGAGCTCATAAACTCCTCCAGAAACTTAACCTGGATGATGGAAGCTTTCAGCTGTGCTTCTGACTGAGCCGAGGACACCAACAACAGGCACTACGTCATAATCACGCCCCCACAAGAGCAAGCTCCTGATTGGTTAACGCGCCCCGAATGTTTTTGAATGTAATTCAGATTTTCGAACTCAACCGATTTGTGCGATGAGCGTGTCAAACTCGCAAAACGCTCAACTCGCACCGCCTCATTCGCGCGTATCGCACCGCAGGATATCTATTTGCGCCTTTGTATTGACTTAACATGTAAATCACTCGCGCTTGAGGCTTCCACGTTTGGTGTGAATGCAGCATTAGTCGTCATTGGAAGGTTCAGGTGAAGAAAAAAAAAATCTGACATTTTGAATTTGGACTGCAATACCTAATTCAACCACTAGGTGTCAATCCTACATACTGCACCTTTAAGTGAGCTTTGGATGATCATGCTGAGGTTGATCGTGCATCTACATTTTTGTAGTGAGGCTATGTTTTATGTCTCAGGTGGGCTTCCTTCAGCTGCTACAGGAAAAGGCAGAGGAGCCAAACGCAAACAGCAGCAGCAACAGGATGGTGCCGCCGCTGGAGCAGCCAAGAGAACACGCAGGTATGACAGCAAATGCTGTAAAATTGAAAACATTTGGCATTAAATTGATCAAGAGACGGTTAAAACATTTATAATGTTATAGAAAAGTTTTAAATGTCACTTTATCAATTTAATGCATCCTGAATAAGGTCATTTCTTAAACCCTTGTGTGTCAATTTAAAATAGTTACTTAGTTGCTACAAATTTTGTTTGGTTTGTTTGTTTTTGGTTTACATCCAGAAATACGAGTTAGATGTATGTGCAAAAAGTGTTTGACTCAGAACAAACCAGAAAAAAGTGCTAAAATATTACATATTTTTCAAAATGAAAGAATTATCACAACATTTACGCCGTTTGCTTAAATTTGACTGGTTTTAAAGTATAGCAGTGTTTGTGTTTACATTTTTATCCTGAAAATGAGTATGTACTAGAGATGCGCAGATCAGCTCAAATGTCACCCGAATCCGCTCCCTCATTCTAATCATCCACCCGCCCGCACATATTATTTTATCTGATATATTCACCTTATTCTCCGCGTACGAGCGGGCGCAGCCATTTGAATAATTTTGGCTCGAGACTTCCGGTCTCATTCACTTCCATTCATTTTTAGACGTTAAAAACAGCTCGTTCTGCTGCTTGATGTTGCAAACTGAGGTTTTCTTATTATTTTCTTCTATTTTGTCTGTATAATCATGCAAACACTTGTTTGTAGAGCGAGTAGTTTGACCGTTTTCAGCCGTTTATTATTTCTAGTCATTTCTCCCATAGGCAACTGAATCGGAAGTTCTAAAACAATCGCAAAAATGAGCGCACTTCAGCATTGAAGAATAAGGTCAATATATCCGCATCCGATCGCCACTTTAATAATTCTAATTCTTTGTTTTAAGCATGATGATAGGTGTAACTTTCTCCGCAATGTCCGGCGGCAGAGTAACAGCTCGTTAATTCATGCTCGAGCAAATGATGAGACGGACAAAAGTACTCGATGCATGCCCTTCTTTTACTTATTTCAGTGTTTTCAGGTTCACAGTGCAAAACAGCTCCCGGGTGGAATTACTGAAGTAAACATAAAACAAAACCGGATAAAACTTTCTCCCTCTAATTCACCGCACGCACAGCACACAGCGAGAGCTCACATCACACAGCATGCGTGTCGAACTACACTACCCACAATGCCCCTCGCTATGGACTACAACTCCCGTAAAAGCAGTCCAAAAGCGGCCACACTTTTTCCCCTCTCCTGCAAAATAGGTCAGAGTGGATCGTTCGTTATTAACAGCAGATTCAGCTTTTACATATACAGGAAAAAGAGAACAAAAACGGCGTCCCTTCAGCCTAAACAGCAGCTATGTTGTGTGTACTTGGCCCTTTTCTTAACACTGTGCAAAAACAGAATAGCATCTACTGTGCCTGGATTCGGGCGATTCCGCCTCGCCTCCAAAACACGGCTGGCTGCACTAAATGAGCGTTCGCTCGCACCGCTTGTTGCAGGAATGCACAAGCTTCTCCTTGCAAGGCGCTGCAGTCGTGTAAATAAGCGATCTTGTTTCTCCCAGAACGATAGCAGATTTCCCTCTGATGACTCCTCTAACTGAAGTTAGCACAGTACTCTTGCACTTCATCCATTATTTTGGGCGTCTCTCATCTTCACATTCTGCGAAGTCCACTCTCTGCTTTTTTGCTGGTCAACTGCTATGACCCGCTACATCCACCCGCGACCCACCCGCAATTAATCATAATGTATTCTTTTATTACCCGACCCGCGGATTATCCGCAGCGCTCGCGGATTTAACCGCCATCCGCGCATCACTAGTATGTACGTTTTACACAGTGTTATGGAATGTTGAAATAATATAAAAAAATTCAGTTATTATTATTATTATTATTATTTCTTTTTTTTTTCAAAATGCATGTTGTTTGCAGTGAAAAAGACAAATGTTCATAAAGATGCACTAATGTCCTGGCCAAATTTTGAATGGCTGTACATGTACACAAAATCAGCCTCTGAAAGTGTTTTCCTCTGTTCCAGTGACCCGCTGTTCTCAGCTCAGCGTCTGCCGCCTCATGGTTATCCTCTTGAACATCCCTTTAACAAAGATGGCTATCGCTACATCCTAGCAGAGCCGGATCCTCATGCTCCCGACCCAGAAAAACTGGAGCTGGACTGCTGGGCCGGGAAGCCCATTCCTGGAGACCTGTACCGGGCATGTCTGTACGAGAGAGTTCTGCTGGCATTGCACGACAGAGGTACACTGGCAAGTTTATTCAATTTTTGTCTTTATACTGTAACTAGTACTAGGGCTGCACGATATTGGAAAAAATTTGACATTGAGTTTTTCAGCGATATACCTTGCGATATGAAATACACTGCACCACATGGATTGAATAACTCTTGGAGAATAATTCACTATTTCAGAATGGCCGGAGTGATTTTATAGGACTTAAATGAATTGAAATTCAATTTTAGAGGGGAAAAAACACACAAATGATAGCCAAAAAAGTGCTTTATATTTGTCGGACACTAATAGTTTAAGTTCTAATGTAAAATGGCAGCCTCACTATAAAAATGCAACTTAGTTAATCTCGGTTTTAAAGCTATAAATGCTATTGTTTACCTGTGCCTGAATGCTTTAAACTCAATTGATATGTTTAATAGAAAAACAACAAAAGAAATGCAATTGATAAACTTTAAATCGTTACAATTTATTTACGGTTAGTCTACAAGCTAGTCAACAATAATCCATTGCAGGTCCTGCGACCGTGTCTATTGCAGACGCACACATTGCGATGTTGATGCTGAAACAATGGCTGCGTCCGAAACCGCATACTTCCATATTATACAGTACGCTAAAATCAATATGCGAGCCGAGTAGTATGTCCGAATTCATAGAATTCGACAATCAGTATGCGAGAAGTACCCGGATGACTTTCGACGAGATTCTGAAGTGCGCAATCCCATGATGCCCTGGGAGAGAATTTATGAATGGAAGTGAAGCAACGCAACTGACGCAGGTAGGTCACGTGACCATGACAAAATGGCGGATGTAGTACGTCCGAATTCCATTCATACTGCTCACATTCATACTATGTAGAATGTACTTTTCTAACGACCGAGTAGTACGTTTAAATTCAAATGCAGTACCTACTGAGTAGTAGGCGGTTTCGGACGCAGCCTATATGTTGTGCAGACCTAACTAGTACTATCTTATGCTATCTATTTATAAAATACAATAAATTACTATCTTATGCTACGATTATATTATAACTTCTTTATACTATTTCTGTTTTCTACTGTAACTAATACTAACTTATTGGTGATTCTGTAGCTCCGCAGCTGAAGATTTCTGATGACCGGCTGACGGTGACCGGAGAGAAAGGCTACTCGATGGTGCGAGCGTCTCACGGGGTCAGAAAGGGCTCGTGGTTTTTTGAGGTGACTGTGGATGAGATGCCTTCGGAAACTGCGGCTCGACTGGGCTGGTCACAGCCTTTAGGTTTGTCCCATAACAGCACAGTTATAGATGAGCGCTTTTCCACTGCATGAAACGGTGTGTGGTTTTGTTTGGTAGGTCTCGCTTTAGGCGATGTTTTGAACTGGGTACAGTAGGGCTGGACTATATGTCTAAAATATGTATCGAAAATCGGCTTTAAAAATATCTCACAATATCATCTGCGCATCTGTCTCACATGCATTTACGTTTGTGCTGAATTTGAAAAAACAAGCAAGCACGATCTCTAAGAAGGAAAAAAACACTGAGCTCCTCTAAATGAACAATGGGACAGACCAACTGACAGATGCTGAGCTGCTTGTCTTTTTGGATGCACTGTATGAACTCACTGTAGCTTTACACTCCAACATGATCATTAAGATGTGTTTAATAACTACTAAAATTGTGCACTAGGAAGTTTCCTAAATATTATATAGTCTATATACAGGAGTTGGAACATGAAACTGAAACTCCTGGTTTTAGAGCACAATAATTCATTGGGATGGTATAGGGCATCCTTCTTTAGCAGCCATTACAGCATCAATTCATCTTGGAAATGACCGATACAAGTCCTGCACAGTGGCCAGAGGGATTTTGAGCCATTCTTCTTGCAGCGGCCAGGTCACTACGTAATGCTGGTTAAGGAAAACATTTCCTGATCCCTCCTCCAAAACACCCCAAAGTTGCTCAATAATATTGAGATCTGGTGACTGTGCAGGCCATGAGAGATGTTCAACTTCTCTTTCATGTTCATCAAACCACTCTGTCACCAGTCTGGCTGTGTGTATTGGTGCATTATCATCCTGATATGCAGCACTGCCTATAGGATACAACGTTTGAACCATTGGGTGCACAGGGTCTTCCAGAATGGTTCGGTAGTCCTTGGCAGTGACCCAGCGTTCATCTAGCACAAGTATTGGGCCTAGGGAGTGCCATGATATTGCAGCCCAAACCATCGCTGATCCACCCCCATGCTTTACTCTGGGTATCAGCAGTCTGGGTGGTACGCTTCTTTGGGGTTTCTCCACACCATAACTCTCCCAGATGTGGGAAAGACCATGAAGGTGGACTCATCGGAGAACAATACATGCTTCACATACATGCATCCGAAGAACTGTAAACCAAACCACCATACAAAGCAGAGTCCTACCATGCAGTGGAAAAGAGCCAGAAATACCAGAATGTAAAAAAGAACAATATTGTGCTGTGCTACTTTGTGTGTATTTACAATGTGGATCATGTGTCTTTTCTCAGGAAACCTGCAGGCTCCTCTGGGTTATGATAAGTTCAGCTACTCGTGGCGCAGTAAGAAAGGCACACGCTTCCATCAGTCCATGGGAAAGCATTACTCTGATGGCTACGGTCAGGGAGACATCTTGGGCTTCTTCATCGAGCTTCCAGATGAGACCGAAACTGCCAAGGCCCTGCCAGACACATACAAGGACAAAGTATTATTTATGATTAAAATTGGTTGCATTCATGTCTTAAAATCATGTAATGTTCAGGATTCCCACTCCTTATGGACTTTCTGGAATATAATGGAACTTCAAAAGGTCTATTCCAGACATTGAAAGTCAGGGAATTTTATTTATCTTTTGACTAACTCATGGAATATCAGGGATTTTTGTTTGTTACTTAATTTTATTTTCCATTTACCAGTATATGTGCCTGATTTTTGTAACCTTTTTTTAATTGTTTCTCACCTATTGATATGGGTATAGCTATTTTTTAGCTTTATTTTATTCCTTTCATGCTCATCATTGTACGTTAAGTTGGGGATAAAGTACATCCAGGTGGTTGTTAGCACAAAATAAAGCCTGGCAGGATTATCAGCAGCCCAATGTCAATCAAAGCACTTTTGTAGAAGACTGGGCTTTATTGTTCTAAAACAACCCTCCTGGATGTACTATATCCTGCTTATTACACAGCTACTTGCCACGAAACATAAAAATTAGACACCAAGCTCTAAGCCATAATAGTTTATCAATTCTTTAATTAAATCCAAAGCTGTAAGAACTTAAACAGCTGATGGAGTATACACTAACCTGTGCATTATTCACACACATGATGGCGCCAAACAATCAAAAATGCAAAGCTGACAGAAACGAAAACAGCTGATGGAGTATACACTAACCTGCGCATTATTCAGACACAAGATGGCGCCAAACAATCAAAAATGCAAAGCTGATAGAAACGAAAACAGCTGATGGAGTATACACTAACCTGCGCATTATTCAGACACAAGATGGCGCCAAACAGTCAGAAACACAAAGCTGACAGAAACTAAACCAGCTGATGGAGTATACACTAACCTGCACATTATTCAGTCACAAGATGGCGCCAAACAGTCGGAAATGTAAAGCTGACAGAAACGAAAACAGCCGATGGAGTATACACTAACCTGCGCATTATTCAGTCTCAAGATGGCGCCAAACAGTCAGAAACGTAAAGCTGACAGAAACGAAAACAGCTGATGGAGTATACACTAACCTGCGCATTATTCAGTCTCAAGATGGCGCCAAACAGTCAGAAACGTAAAGCTGACAGAAACGAAAACAGCTGATGAAGTATACACTAACCTGCGCATTATTCAGTCACAGGATGGCGCCAAACAGTCTAATACGCAAAGTTGACAAACTAAACTGGCCGAGTGAAGCATAGACTGGCCAACTGTATGTGTTTTTGATTCACAAGATGGTGCCAAACAGTCAAAAACAGCAGCGTGACAGACAAGCAGATTTTGTGCTTGTGTACTACAAATTCATTCTGTCATTTAATTTCCGTGGCATTGTTGTTTATTTTTCTCCAAGGCACTGATCAAATTCAAAAGCTACTTGTACTTTGAAGAGAAAGATTATGTGGACAAGGCCGAGAAGAACTTAAAACCCACCAGTATCAGCAGAGTGAGTCATTCCAGTCATTTTTTATATTTCTGTCTGTGTGGGTGTGTATAGAGGGGTTGGACAATAAAACTGAAACACTGGCCAATACAGTGTTTGGGGTTTCATGACTAAATTTAACCAGCCTGGTCTGATCTTCATTGATTGCACATTCCAGCATTTATGTATTTATTTATTTATTTATTTGTGTGTTTGTGTTTTTATTTAAACATTATAATTAGTTTATTAAATTAGTTTATTAATTATAATTATATTAGGGGTGTAACAGATCACGGTTGATCCGTGATTCATACGGATCACAATCCACGGTTCGGTACACACGTGACCCGCGGATTAATACATTTTTTTAACATGTAGATTAATCCTAAATTTGAAAGGATTGCAGATAGAGCACCTCTTGTGCCATTCAAATCACATGTATGAAAGCATTTAGGCTTTTCATGTGAAATATAATGATGACAGAAGAATTTGTGGTGGGTTATTGGGGATGTGGTGGGTTTCTTAGGTTATTAAAGGTGTTTTCTGTCACTACTTGTTTAGCCTGCATCAATGCATTCAGTGTAATGCCGAGTTCAGACTGCATGATTTTCAAAGTAGTCGTGTCACAGATGTTTTCACACTGCATGACTATCTGGGCTAGCATTCCGTCGGTGCTGTGTTTACACTGTAAAATGGATCAACGACAGGAGAGTTCACACTGCATGACTTTAAAATAGAAAGAATCACAGACAACTTGGTCCAAACTACGTCTCACAGCCAAACAAACGTGAGAAGTGATATGGAAACAACGCGAGGTCACGTAATATATCGTTATTAACTACATAATGTAAACAGAAGGCTTTAGCTTTAGAAACTTCTGTTTCTTACCTGGCGTTTGAAGAGAATTATCAATCTCTCCTCAACTTTTTTTTTGCTCTCGACCTGATTGTGATATTGATCAGATGACACGTCAAACTGACACAGTGCTCCTGCCAAATTTACACAAGTTTTTCCTCCATTTCTTGGGTCCAAGTAAACTGAAAATGAGCGTTTTTAACTTCTCCCCCAGCCTCCCGCTGGCCTGCAGGTACCCGTAGTAGTGAATGCTGCTCTCTTATTGGCTGTAGGTGATCGCGGATGTTATTTTCAATCAGAACACATTTCACACTGCATGATTTGAATCGCCGACGGATCCAGATATTTAACATGCCAAATATCAAAATCAGGGCTAAAATCATGCTGTCTGAACTCGGCATTAGCTGCACGATTAATCATTAAAATCATGTAATGTTCAGGGTTCTCACTCCTTATGGAATTTATGGAATATAATGGAACTTGGTCTATTCCAGACATTGAAAGTCAGGGAATTTTATTTATCTTTTGTCTAAGTCATGGAATATCAGGGATTTTTGTTTACCAATTTTACCATTTACCAATATATGTATCTTATTTTTGTAATCTTTTTTTTAATTGTTTCACACCTATTGTTATGGATATAGCTAATTTTTAGCTTTATTTTATTCCTTCCATGCTCATCATTGTACGTTAAGTTGGGGATAAAGTACATCTAGGTGGTTGTTAGCACAAAATAAATTTATTTATTGTTCTAAAACAACCCTCCTGGATGTACTATAATCATTAAAATATCTCAACACCCACGCAACATAACCTATAAATGTTGGTGATTTGCATATGTTTATTAATCCTTCCAATTGCTGCATTCAAATGTGAAAACGCAAAAATCAAGAAAGAGATTGAGTCTTTAGTTTTTTGAGTGAGTTATGAAGTTACAAACAGTCAAATAACACAGAAGTGCTGGGAGAACAGTTTATAGTTACGATAAAACCCACAGCAACAGTAGTAGTAACAGTAATTTTGTTTAGTTTTTTCGCAGCACTGAATATTTTACTATTTATTTTTATTCAGCTGATTATTTCTTCATTTTATTTTAATAAAATTACAGCTTCTAAGTTCTGTTTGTTAAAACCAAAAGTGTCTTGCAGTGTGGTTTTTGTAATAAATGGAAAGTTTTTTGGCTGATCCGTAATGTGATCCGAACCGTGAGATTTGTGATCCATTACACCACTATTTATAACCCAGGACCTTCCACTGCATAACATTAATACTATTGTGATGTCAATGCTTTTGATTTTAGATGATATTTTTCAAAAACGGCGTGAATCAAGGTGTGGCCTATGAGGATCTGTTTGAGGGCATGTACTACCCCGCCATATCCCTCTACAAGAGCTGCACGGTACGTCTACATTGTACTGACACCATAAATGAAATATGTTCATGTTTTCTTTTTCACCGTGTT
This sequence comes from Danio kyathit, assembly GCA_903798195.1. Lineage (NCBI taxonomy): Eukaryota > Metazoa > Chordata > Actinopteri > Cypriniformes > Danionidae > Danio > Danio kyathit. The sequence goes on along the minus strand of LR812528.1, from coordinate 3,989,861 downwards.
TTAATTGTAATTATGTGTAATTGTGATTTGTTTCCCCAAATGTAATTGTATTCCTGTAATGCAAAGCTGAACTTTCAGCATTAGTACTACAGCCTTCAGTCGCATTCTGATTTGTCTATTATATAATCAAGAAAAAATATATTATGTTGCTTTAGAAAGTTCACAAGAACAGCATTAATTTAATTGTGTTCTTGCTGAATAGAAGTATACATTTCTTTATTAAAATAATCCTCACAGGTCAAATATAAGAGAGACTGTATCAAATATGTTCCAATCCTGATATTGTACCTATTATTGCAGTTTTACTGTTTTTGTTATAGTTTACCTTTCTGTTGGGTGGATCTTGGTCTTTGTTGTATACATTAGTCTATACAAGTTGTGTGGTCGATCCCAGTTGTAAGAGCAACAAATAATAACTTGACTTTTAATTGATCAATTGGAAAAGTGGCAGAAGGTAGATTTTTCTCATGAATCTGTTGAACTGCATCCCGATCATCACAAATACTGCAGAAGACCTACTGGAACCCGCCTGGACCCAAGATTCTCTGAGAATTCAGTCAAGTTTGGTGAAGGAAAAACCATGGTTTAGGGTTACATTCAGTATGGGTTGTGCGAGAGATCTGCAGAGTGGATGGCAACATCAGCAGCCTGAGGTATCAAGACATTTGTGCTGCCCATTACATTACAAACCACAGGAATCTTCAGGGTAGCGCTCCTTCTCATACTTCTGCCTCCACATCAAAGTTCCTGAAAGCAAAGAAGGTCAAGGTGCTCCAGGATTGGCCAGCCCAGTCACTAGACAGCAACATTATTGAGCATGTCTGGGGTAAGATGGAGGAGGCATTGAAGATTAATCCAAAGAATCTTGATGAGCTCTTGCTTTCTTTGCCATTCCAGATGACTTTATTTATAAGTGATTTGAGTCATTGCAGAGATGTATGATGCAGTCCTCCAAGCTCATGATGGAGTCAGACACAATATTCATTCTGTTTCCACTGCAGCATGACTTTATATTCTACACTGGACATTATTTCTGTTCAGTAACAAGACTTTTGTCTAAGCAAAGTCAGACCTTACTGTCCTAATGAAATCATTAAAAATCAAGGCATGATCATATTTTATTGTGGTAAAATAAGTGTAATCTAGAGGCCTTTACCTTTCATATAAGCCACTTCTGATATCAAATGATCAACTAGAAGTCAAGTTATTATATGTTGTTCCTAAAACTTGGATAGGCAACAACTTTTGTCAGGTAGTGTGAAGTTCAAAATCTAAAATGTTCAATAAAAAAAGAATTTTAAAAAAATCCTCAAACTTTTAATTAGCAGTGTATTTTCAAACTTCTGTAACTGTGTTTGATTAATTTAATGTGTGAAATAATTATAATTATGGAAACACTTCAGTTTAAGTAACAATTCGCCACATTTACTACTGGCTTATTACCTGCCTATTATTAAGATATAAACTGTTTATTAACACTTATTAAGGTATGATCTTATTTTACGTCCCTACCCATTTGCTAAACCCAACTACTTCCTTAATAACTATTAATAACAGTTATTAGCAGTTTATTGAGATACGAGTTCTAGTTAATGGTTTGTTAATAGCATGTACATTAAAGTGACCATCATTAATTACTATGCATGTACACTAGATGGTGATGGTGATGTGGTTAATGGAGTCTGAACTCAAACCAGTGAATTTCTTTTGTTTCTTTTATCCAGGTCTCTGTTAATTTTGGACCCCACTTCAAATACCCACCAAAAGACATCAAGTTCCAGCCAGTAAGTATGAAATCCAAATGCGTTTCCTCTTTTATGGAGATTAAAATATGGCAAAATTTGTATTATTGACAATTGTAATTTAATAAAACAGAATGTTATATGCTTTTAAAAATAGTTTTGTATTGGATTTTTTTAACATCTGAATTTTTTTTTAAAGTCAGATTTTTATAGATGCATTTTCAGAAATTCAAATAAAAAAATTCAATTATGTTGCAAATTACAATTATTAATTCAAATTAACGGGGCGGCACGGTGGCACTGTGGGTAGCACATTCACCTCACAGCAAGAAGGTTGCTGGTTCGAGCCTCGGCTGGGTCAGTTGGCATTTCTGTGTGGAGTTTGCATGTTCTCCCCGTGTTGGCGTGCATTTCCTCTAGGAGCTCCGGTTTCCCCCACAGTCCAAACACATGCGCTATAGGTGAATTAGAAAAATTAAATTATCTTTAGTGTATGAGTAATTGTGAGAGTGTATGGGTGTTTCCTGGTACTGGGTTGCGGCTAGAAGGGCAACTGCTGTGTAAAACATGCTGGAATAGTTGGTGGTTCATTCCGCTGTGGCGTCCTCTGATAAATAAGGGACTAAGTCAAAGGAAAATGAATGAATTCAAATAAACACATAAGGGAAATGAGTTTTGGCATATTATAAGCTCTGTACTCTTTGTACTTAGTATATTCCTCTTGGTATTTGACATTAGTATTATTTTCACTAGCGTTCTGAGATATTCATATGGTTTATTAGGTTTTTTTTTTGTCAAAAAGCTTAAAAAAATACCACATCAATGGTTAATTTTTATACTGAAACATGAAATGTTTTCCTCTGACATACTCTACACCACACCTTATTATTAATGGCTTTGTCTTGGCATTTTAATTCTGGAGAAAAACACTGAAACTGTGTGTGACGTTAACCCATACAGTGAGTTTCTAGGGAAGTGTGTGATTCAGTCTTGGATCAGTGTGGGAAGGGCAGCTCTTTTTTTGCAATTTCCGAATGTGTGTATTTAAATAAACGCTCTTGATTCTGGAGGTCATTAGTAATACAATAACACTAATACTGAAATGGTTATGGTGTTTTAGAATGGCCAAAACAACATTTCAGATGTTTTACAGTGTGCTCAGCCTGCTGGTTTTTCAATTTACATACATTTTTATCATCACATGATCTCTTATAACAAAATCACATGATCTTTTTTAATGCGCATACTGGAATTTGTTCGGTAAAAGTGTTTCCAACGTAGTTTATGCGCATCTTTGCTTATCGAATAAAAAGTTTATCCTCCTCAGTTATGCGCATGTTTTTTTTTTAGCCCATCATTAATTGTTTATTTACTTGAGTAAATGTGTGTAAATCTATATTTATTCAGTTTTTAAATTAATTACAGTAATATTATTGACTAATATAAAGATGTTAATCTGATTTATGTACAATACAGTTTGTACAATAATAGTTTCTGTCTTTTAGTAGATATACTGTACAGGGAGTGCAGAATTATTAGGCAAATGAGTATTTTGACCACATCATCCTCTTTATGCATGTTGTCTTACTCCAAGCTGTATAGGCTCGAAAGCCTACTACCAATTAAGCATATTAGGTGATGTGCATCTCTGTAATGAGAAGGGGTGTGGTCTAATGACATCAACACCCTATATCAGGTGTGCATAATTATTAGGCAACTTCCTTTCCTTTGGCAAAATGGGTCAAAAGAAGGACTTGACAGGCTCCGAAAAGTCAAAAATAGTGAGATATCTTGCAGAGGGATGCAGCACTCTTAAAATTGCCAAGCTTCTGAAGCGTGATCATCGAACAATCAAGCGTTTCATTCAAAATAGTCAACAGGGTTGCAAGAAGCGTGTGGAAAAACCAAGGCGCAAAATAACTGCCCATGAACAGAGAAAAGTCAAGCGTGCAGCTGCCAAGATGCCACTTGCCACCAGTTTTGCCATATTTCAGAGCTGCAACATCACTGGAGTGCCCAAAAGCACAAGGTGTGCAATACTCAGAGACATGGCCAAGGTAAGAAAGGCTGAAAAACGACCACCACTGAACAAGACACACAAGCTGAAACGTCAAGACTGGGCCAAGAAATATCTCAAGACTGATTTTTCTAAGGTTTCATGGACTGATGAAATGAGAGTGAGTCATGATGGGCCCGTGGCTGGATCGGTAAAGGGCAGAGAGCTCCAGTCCGACTCAGACGCCAGCAAGGTGGAGGTGGAGTACTGGTTTAGGCTGGTATCATCAAAGATGAGCTTGTGGGGCCTCTTCGGGTTGAGGATGGAGTCAAGCTCAACTCCCAGTCCTACTGCCAGTTTCTGGAAGACACCTTCTTCAAGCAGTGGTACAGGAAGATGTCTGCATCCTTCAAGAAAAACATGATTTTCATGCAGGACAATGCTCCATCACACGCGTCCACAGTGTGGCTGGCAAGAAAGAGTCTAAAAGAAGAAAAACTAATGACATGGCCTCCCTGTTCACCTGAGCTGAACCCCATAGAGAACCTGTGGTCCATCATCAAATGTGAGATTTACAAGGAGGGAAAACAGTACACCTCTCTGAACAGTGTCTGGGAGGCTGTGGTTGCTGCAGCACGCAATGATGATGGTGACACTTTGATATTAAGGAGTTTTTTGGGTTCATTGAGAACATGGTTGTTGTTCAATGATAAAATTAATCCTCAAAAATACAACTTGCCTAATAATTCTGCACTCCCTGTATGAGAGACTTGCTTTGTTTACCAAATAAAGTGGATCTAATTGGATTTGCATTTTGAACATTAAATAAAAGTTAAAAATATATTATTTTTTATTTCACATATTAAGGTTTAAGTTATGATACTCCCAAAATAATTCTGCAGAAATCCGCAGATTTTTACCAAAATACTCCGCAGAAATAGCAAAAAGAGTCCGCAGATTCCCTCTGGCTCTACTAGTGACTCATCTAAAGTTCAGTGTCAATATGTTTTGGCATTGCAGTTACAGTCTCAGATGCACTTTGACATCCTGCTAGCACATTTGTCGATGCCGTAAACGATCGCTGATCGATATGATTTCCAAACCTTTTGGTCAGCATGGTCTGAAGATGATGAGACTCAAATTTGGTGACAATTTAACCGACGGTCTAGGAGAAATTCGCAAACGAATGTTTTTGAAAAAAATGTTTGCCCAAATATGGCATGTTTAGTATCAATGTTCTCGGCATGACCCAAGAAATAATTTGAGATCAACATTTATTAGCCATTTTATAAGATTCGTTATTGATGGTAATTTAAGGGTTAATAGCTTATGACAAATAGGTGGCGCTGTTACCAAATTTAAGTGTTGTGGTGATTGTAAGATGCCAATAACACACCTAAAATTCAGCGTCAATATGTTTAAACATATTGTAATACATGTAATTTGTATATGTAATATTTAATAAATAATGTCTATTCTATTCGGATCACTTGCATATATTTTGGTCTACCAAAAACTGAAGTGTGCTTGCCCAACAGGGCTACCAGGGATTTACCAAGGATTTTTGCGAGCCCTGAGTACACCAGACCATTGATAATTGGTTGAATAACATCGTCATGTTATTGCTCTATATTGAGCGTCATTATTGCGATGTTGCTGGTTAATATTTTCTTTGTGTTTGTGTGTCTTCAGATGAGTGATATGGGTTGGGGTGCAGTCATTGAACACACACTGGCTGATATGCTGTACCACGTGGAGACTGAAGTGGATGGCCGACGAAGCCCACAATATGAAGGTTAAACACAAGCATCTGAGAACACTGACTGTCTGATAAACATTGGCCAAATGCAGACACTTTCCTGCACCATTCTGAAACATACACACACACAGCAGTTTGGGTATTATTTTTATTCACAGTGCTCTTCTTTACTTGTACTGCTTTTGCTTTTCTATCAAAAAGAGTCAGCGAGCATGTGTCTCGTATTTCACTTTTCTTTTAATGAAACCTCAAACTGCACCGACTGTGATGTTTGATCGTTGAATTCAGTAAAAAAAGAATAAAAGTACAATTACTGTAGAGCAGCGGTGTCAAACTCAGATCCTGGAGGGCCGCAGCCCTGCACAGTTTAGTTCCAACCCTGCTTCAACACACTTACCTGCAGGTTTCAAACAAGCCTGAAGGACTCAATTAGTTTGATCAGGTGTGTTTAATTAGGGTTGGAACTAAACTGTGCAGAGCTCTGGCCCTCCAGGAACTGAGTTTGACACCTGTGCTGTAGAGTATTTGTATGTTTCCATTCGGTTAATAGTTTCCTCATACTGCAGATTTACCTTTGTATCCGTCATACTATTTTATTTCCTTCATACAATATCCTGACCGGCAGATTTCCTCTTAGCTTATCTAAAGTGTGTGTGTGTGTGATGTGGGAGTTTTCTGCTCTCAGACGTCACCGCTGCCTCGTCATGCTTATTATCTGTTGTCTACTTGATTATGGGTTTGTAGTTATTCGGATAGATGTAAAATATGATCTTTTTTTTTTTTGTAAACCATGTTTTATACACAAACTTGTTTTAATAAAGTGAATCTAAAGGGTTGTAAATGATTTATTGTTTTATTTATGTGTGGTACAGACTGTATGTATGTGGGTTTAAGACCCGGAAGTGGTTTAGTATCAAAATAAGAAGTGTCATCTTTCATTTTATTCTTTCAAAATAATCAGAATGATTGTTTTTACCGTGATTTCAGGGTGTCCGCGGGGTCTTAAAAAGTATTAAAAGTTGATGAATCAATTATGAGAAAATTAAGGCCGCCCTTAAAAGGTATTAAAACGTCTTAACCCTGTTTTTATGAGGTCTTAAATTTTGTTCAAACATTGTCCAAAGTGTTTGACTCCAAAAAAGCATAAATATAGTTCTTTTCCTCGATTGGTTCGGGCCGGGTGCGTCCGGCCAAGCTCCTCTGTCCGGGTGGTGTCACGTAATTTACGACATACACAGGAAGGTGATGTGACGCTCTCCACATGTAACGAAACCGTAGAGCAGAGCTATTCAATTGGCGGCCCGCAAGGCAATTTGTTCCGGCCCTCCAAATATCGTAACCAAGACATCAAAAATAAATTTAGTTCAGTCAAAAAACGGCCGCTATGATTCTGAAGTGACGTGCGTCTGTACACAGCACGAGCTGCAGTTGAAGGCTGCGTAGAGCGTGAATCACCTGACATTAAGCGAGAGAGTGGCGCGAGCAGCCGAAAATATTTGTATACTTAAGCTTAAAGGCTTCTCAACGCCGCGGTTCTGTTGCACGGAATGAAACTGCTGCAACTAAACAAAGTTATGCCACATGTGCGCTAGTTTAAAGTTCTGAGTTTATAGCTACACCAAGGCTAATATGCACGCATACTGGATTAACTACAGCAGCGGTCCGTTCACATATTGCATCTTTTCCGTGCGCAAGTTCGTTACTTCTAATATTACAATATTTGATAATATGCATGCGCAAGAGGAGCGCCGCACTCGCGCCTTCCAGACGCACCGAGTAGAAAACATCTCTCGACGTAGCGGTGAGAGTTGTGTGGGGCTTTCAGTGCAATGCAAACAAAAGATATGTTACGAATTAATTATTACAAATTGTTAAAATGATTATGTATGTATGAACGCAGATGATAACAACAGTTTATTTAAATACCTAATATAAAGCTTAAATTTACATTAGACGTAATAACCGTGAAACCATGACTATTCTTCAGACTATATAATCGTACAACCAAAATCTGTAATTGCTGCATCCATAATTGTTATGCAGTTCCAAACATGACATATGAATGTGTCTGAATGTAGAAGAAGCCTACTTCAGCAATGCACTACTTTTGTTGTACTCTGAAATACAACATTTGAATGTTTGTAATAAAGCCACATTGTACAATGCAGTGATGTTATGTAGTTTCAAAATACAATATATTAACATTTTAATGTAGAAAAATATGATGTGGGTGTCTTAAAGAGCAAAAATACAACATATGAGCTCTTATATGCTGTTGTGTCATCACTTATACTGCAAGTCATATCTCTCCGGCCCCTCATTTGGGATGCTTTTCATGAACTGGCCCCCATGACAAACTAATTGAATAGCCCTGCCATAGAGCAAAACAGACGGCAAAATGGGATAATGCAAGTTTGCATACTCCTGGTTGGAGAAAGACGAGTTTAAACAGTGGCTGAAACCTGTCGCTGAAAACAACCACGTCATTTATTCCTTCAAGCTTTGTTTCTTCTGAGCTTATCTAAGTTCTGTTGCACGGTTGTGCTCCATTCATTCATTTAACTACAACTGTTTATAAGCAACTGTTTATTAAGTTAAAGGTTTGATACTGATTAGAACTTGAAGTGGCGGCGAGGTCTCAAAATATTCTGAGAAAGTCTTTAAAAAGTCTTAAAAAGGTTTTGAAATTTCCTTTAGGATTCCTGCATATACCCTGGATTTACAGAGGATACACTGTAAAAAAAATGCTGGGTTCCACACAATTACTTCATGTTGTCCCAACACAAATCGATTAAGTTAACTTTTAACTTTTACAAATTTAAGTAGATTAAAAAAACGATTAAGTTGTTCCAAAAACCACAAACGAATGGTGTTGTTTAAGCTCATTTTAAATGAGTAATTTTAAAACAGCAGCAAATACATTTTTTGATAGTAGACACTAAAATGTCATTCAGTGAAGATTCAGAACAAAAGCCATTTGAGGATATTGAAATATAATGGTATCACTTTACAATAAGGTTGTATTAGTTCATGGTAATGTATTTAATAACATAAACTATACATCTTTTTTTAATGGAAATAAAGTTGTTCTTGTTAATTTTTGGTGCATTAACTAATGTTGACATGTTTTGGTATGATTAATAAATGCTGTACTGTACAAGTATTCATTATTAATTTATGTTCGTGAATTCATTAAAGGTGCAGTATGTAAGTTTGACACCCAGTGGTTGAACTAGGTATTGCACTCCTGCATCAGAACACATTTTCACTTGGCTCCTCCTCTGGAGTCCATGCTAGCACAGGTTGCCAGATTAATGTGAATGTTCTTGACAGTCGAGCCTAAAGGCTCATTTGAAATTGATTTTAACCATTTTCTAACTAAAAGCAACGGCACACGATAGAAGAAATATTTCCCGTACTAAAAGGAGTTTTTGTCCTGACCAACACCTGAAATTTCTATTTTAGAAACGGCTAAACAACAGGACAAACTGTGATCAGCTCAGGTACACCTCATGTGCTTTATTCAGTGCTAAATGCTAATAATGTGAGTTTGAATGCCGTTTCACATGACATATATTGCCATATACTGAAAGCAGCAGCAGATAGTTCACCTCGGATCTTAAAAATAAAATAAACTGTTTGAAACTGAACCGTGACTCAGTGCAAGCCAACACATATCAGTGATTCAGCATCTGCATTTAATAATGTTAAAGAGGTTTATTATGTATTAATTAGATTATAAACCTTACCATTTCATTGGAGTGCAGTGAGTGCACTATTCTGCGCATCTGAATGCCTGTATTTACATTTCTGTCGTGTTTCGTCTGGTGCAAACAGCCAAATTGCTTATCGCTTAACGTCACGTAGCGTGTTGTTAGGACACAGACAGTGTAACCTGCTCACCTAATGTTTACGTTCGTAATATTTATATTATTTGCTAATTAATAACCACCTCATGTGGAACTTTGAATCTGCGTCTCATTTCGGAGTCTGCTACAGTCCAACGGAGGTCGCATTTTGTTCACGGGCGCATGCTTTGAGAGCCTTCCTGACTGAATGAATAAAATAGGCGGTTTTCCACCAAGGTAACCTGGGGTGCTGAAATATAATTGGCTAAACTGGCAGTGGGCGGGTTAAACGACCAAAACAAAGACCGCCGTTCCGGCATGTAACGCACATTTTCAAAGCAGAATGTCTGACTTCAGCATTGTGTTTTCAGATAACGAAGAATGTTCACTGAGCATGTTTCTTAAATATCTGCACACATATTATGGTATTTTTATGCTTTTGAAGAGTCAAAAACTTACATACAGCACCTTTAACATTATAATGAAACCTTATTGTAAAGTGTGACCGATATATTAAAGCGAACACAGTGGTTTGATTTAATTATTGTTTAAATAATTGTAAATCCACTAGCTTTTATCCGTTAATCAGGAGGTTTTTAATCTCTCTGTATGTGTCAATATTTATAGCTCAGAATAAGTGTTTTATTTTTTTTATTATAATTAATTTTAAGTAATTTTTATTTTAAAATGTAAATTTTATATTTACCATAATAGTTTACTACTTATACAGTGCTCAGCATATGCAAGTACACCCCTCACAAATCTCTCTTTTAAATTCATGTTTTTATTAGGAAGCTATACAGTATTATATTTGTGCATATACATTAGGAAGCTATACAGTATTATATTTGTGCATATACATTAGGAAGCTATACAGTATTATATTTGTGCATATACATTAGGAAGCTATACAGTATTATATTTGTGCATATACATTAGGAAGCAATACAGTATTATATTTGTGCATATACATTAGGAAGCTATACAGTATTATATTTGTGCATATACATTAGGAAGCTATACAGTATTATATTTGTGCATATACATTAGGAAGCTATACAGTATTATATTTGTGCATATGCATTAGGAAGTTATACAGTATTATATTTGTGCATATGCATTAGGAAGCTATACAGTATTATATTTGTGCATATACATTAGGAAGCTATACAGTATTATATTTGTGCATATACATTAGGAAGCTATACAGTATTATATTTGTGCATATACATTAGGAAGCTATACAGTATTATATGTGTGCATATGCATTAGGAAGCTATACAGTATTATATGTGTGCATATGCATTAGGAAGCTATACAGTATTATATTTGTGCATATGCATTAGGAAGCTATACAGTATTATATTTGTGCATATACATTAGGAAGCTATACAGTATTATATTTGTGCATATACATTAGGAAGCTATACAGTATTATATTTGTGCATATACATTAGGAAGCTATACAGTATTATATTTGTGCATATGCATTAGGAAGCTATTCAGTATTATATTTGTGCATATGCATTAGGAAGCTATACAGTATTATATTTGTGCATATACATTAGGAAGCTATACAGTATTATATTTGTGCATATGCATTAGGAAGCTATACAGTATTATATTTGTGCATATACATTAGGAAGCTATACAGTATTATATTTGTGCATATACATTAGGAAGCTATACAGTATTATATTTGTGCATATGCATTAGGAAGCTATACAGTATTATATTTGTGCATATGCATTAGGAAGCTATACAGTATTATATTTGTGCATATGCATTAGGAAGCTATACAGTATTATATTTGTGCATATGCATTAGGAAGCTATACAGTATTATATTTGTGCATATACATTAGGAAGCTATACAGTATTATATTTGTGCATATACATTAGGAAGCTTTACAGTATTATATTTGTGCATATACATTAGGAAGCTATACAGTATTATATTTGTGCATATACATTAGGAAGCTTTACAGTATTATATTTGTGCATATACATTAGGAAGCTATACCGTATTATATTTGTGCATATACATTAGGAAGCTTTACAGTATTATATTTGTGCATATACATTAGGAAGCTTTACAGTATTATATTTGTGCATATACATTAGGAAGCTATACAGTATTATATTTGTGCATATACATTAGGAAGCTATACAGTATTATATTTGTGCATATACATTAGGAAGCTATACAGTATTATATTTGTGCATATACATTAGGAAGCTTTACAGTATTATATTTGTGCATATACATTAGGAAGCTATACCGTATTATATTTGTGCATATACATTAGGAAGCTTTACAGTATTATATTTGTGCATATGCATTAGGAAGCTATACAGTATTATATTTGTGCATATACATTAGGAAGCTATACAGTATTATATTTGTGCATATACATTAGGAAGCTATACAGTATTATATTTGTGCATATACATTAGGAAGCTTTACAGTATTATATTTGTGCATATACATTAGGAAGCTTTACAGTATTATATTTGTGCATATACATTAGGAAGCTATACAGTATTATATTTGTGCATATACATTAGGAAGCTATACCGTATTATATTTGTGCATATACATTAGGAAGCTATACAGTATTATATTTGTGCATATACATTAGGAAGCTATACAGTATTATATTTGTGCATATGCATTAGATTAGTCCATACTGAAGCCAACTCTGGAGCTTAACAAAATAACTTACAAAAACTAGTACACCCAAATTTATATGTTATTGAAAAATAATAAATAGAGATTTAAACAAGAGGAAAAATCAAGAGAAACGAAAAAAAAATTATTTAGTTGAAATTTTGTAGGTTGTAATTTTTAATGCAATTTTTGCTTGAATTTAATTGTTTTATCTTTCAATTTTGAATATGTTTGGTGACAAAAATATTATTTAAATAAATAAATCTGTTTTGTTTAAATGCACCAAAAAACAATGCCTATATTCACTGAGAAATGGAGAAAAATCTAAATTTTCAAAATGGGCTGTACTAGTATGCTGGGCAGAGCACTGTATTTAATGCTGAGGACACTGACCTGCACAGACTGTTACATACATTTACTTTACTATAGTTTTTATTTAGAAAGGTTATGTAAAAAGGTTATGTATATTGCAAGAGCTTGCTTGTTTTTTGACACATTATTTACAATATGTTGCTAAAAAAAACTAAATTATTTAACATTTTTATTATTAAATTATTATTATTACTGTATTATTACATTTATTTAATTAAAATATGTCATGGGACATTTGAAAAAATCCTTAGCCCTGTGTTAGTTTGAAATTTCATTCATAATGGTCTTAAAAAGTCCTAAATTTAACTTTGTGAACCCTGATAATTCATTCATTCGTTCATTTTCTTTTCGGCTTAGTCCTTTAAATAATCTGGGGTTGCCACAGCGGAATGAACTGCCAACTTATCCAGCATGTGTTTTATGCAGCGGATGCCCTTCCAGCTGCAATCCATCACTGGGAAACATCTATTCACACACACACACACACGCACGCACGCACGCACGCACGCACGCACGCACGCACGCACGCACGCACGCACACACACACACACACACACACACACACACACACACACACACACACACACACACACACTTTAGCTTACCCAATTCACCTATATCACATGTCTTTGGACTTGTGGGGGATACCGGAGCACCCAGAGGAAACACGGGGAGAACATGCAAACTCCACACAGAAATGACCCAGCTGAGGCTCGAACCAGCAACCTTCTGGCTGTGAGGCGAACGTGCTACCCACTGCCCAACCCTGATAATACAAAAATCTAAATAAAAAACATACATAAACATTGATTCACAATATATGCAGTCAAGAGTAAGCGAGTTTAAATAAATGAGTTTTAAGACGACATTCGCGGACGTTCTGGTTTGGAGCGTTCCACCAAAAAGTGTCCGGATATCTGAAAGCCCTCGAGTTCATACACTCAAAATAGTAAAAGTATATACACTCAGTTTTGTTTCTTGTTCAAACTACTTATTTTAAATGAGCTGAATCAACACAGGCGGCGCAGTGGCGCAGTAGGTAGTGCTGTCTCCTCACAGCAAGAAGGTCGCTGGTTCGAGCCTCGGCTGCGTCAATTGGAGTTTCTGTGTGGAAACTCCTCACTGCGAATGTCTCCCTGCGTGGGTTTCCTCCGGGTGCTCCGGTTTCCCCCACAGTCCAAAGACATGCGGTACAGGTAAATTGGGTAAGCTAAATTGTCCGTAGTGTATGAGTGTGCATGGATGTTTCCCAGAGATGGGTTGCAGCTGGAAGGGCATCCCCTGTGTAAAACAGATGCTGCATAAGTTGGTGGTTCATTCCGCTGTGGCGACCCCGGATTAATAAAGGGACTAAGCTGAAAAGAAAATGAATGAATCAACACAATTCTTGAGATTTTTTGGGGGACAACTTAATTGTTTTATGTACAATCTACTTAATTTAATGGATTTGTGTTGGGACAACATGAAGGAATTGTGTGGAAGCATGCGTTTTTTGGTTTTCACAGTGTACAAAATATTCTTCCTGCCTTCAAATTATTAGTTGAATCAAATGAACTTCTAGTCATCTTAGTTAAACTGACGAAAATTATTAAGTAAACTTTGTATAACTTAAAATATTAAGTTGAAACTTGATTTCCTTATTAAAACAAGTTAAAGTAGCAAAAAAAGTCGGTCACACTTTATTTTGATGGTCCGTTTGTTGAATTTAAGTTACATTGCAACTAATTATCATTAGATTATAAGTAGACTGTTAGGTTGGGGTTAGTGTAAGTTGACATGTACTTGCACAGTTTCTTATAGTCAGTTAAATGTCTGTTGAAGGACTGTTAAATGTCAGTGTCAACAGATATTAAGCAGACAGTCTACTAATACTCAAATGGACCATCAAAATAAAGTGTTACCAAAAAGTCTTTGTTGTCATGTTTTTATTTCATAACACTTTTGTTTTTCACTGTTCTATTGAATACATGGTTGAATGATTCATGCTACTAAACTGCAATTTATGTCAGCATTTTTGGGGAAGTACAAAGTAAAGAATTACAATAACTTAGATGTGATGAAAACAGGAATGCAATGTACAAGAATAGCAGCGCGAGGTTATTTTAGTAAACCAAAACTAAAAGTAGAACTAAAACTATTGGTTAAAGTACATTTCAAAATAATAAAATTCTCAATAAATGAAAAATCAAACTAGCAACAGATATAAACGGAAATAAAATAATTAGTTGAGTTAATAAGCACTTATTGTATGGGGGAATATCTGACCTGCGGCGGTTTCGAGGAATGCCTGTAGCTTTTTTACAGACAAACACACCAGTGTTCATATGGAAAAATGCCTGCTTTTTTTAATGTAGTGTTTTTAAGGTTGTGTGGGTTCAGTGCATCCCACAGGTTTGAAATATAGATTTTACCCTTTTACCCATAGCACATCAATGGTCAACTACATGCGACAAATAAAAAAATTATGTGATTTTTAACTATATTTTTTTTGTTTATTTTGACATCTTTTCTGTAACAATAAACAACAAATAATACATAAAATAAGATGAAAATCTTTTAAGTTTTAAGATTTTTTAATAATAATAATAATTATTCATTTTATTTGTAAATGGCGCCTTTCTAGACACCCAAGGTCGCCTTACAATGATCATCAACATGCTAAAACAAATGAAAAAGTAATAAAACATTAACCAGAATAAACAAACTTCGCAAATATAAAATAACATGATAAAAAACAATAATAACATTTTTTTTTTTTTTTAAAGAAAGCCTGCTTAAAAAGATGGGTTTTAAGACGAGATTTAAATGTGCCGAGACTATCACTGCTCCTTACATCCAGGGGAAGCGAGTTCCATAGCCGAGGAGCCATAGAGCTAAAAGATCTGTTTTTTGCAGTGTGGCAATACACTGAAAACTTTCTCTCTCTCTCTAAAGTTGCTTTATTGGCATGACATTTACAGTATTTCCAAAGCATTTTCGATATGTATAAAATATGTAATATATTAACATAAATTAATAAAATATGCAGCAAATGAGAAATAAATATCAGAAAAAAAGAATTAAAAAATAGACATTATTGCTAAAAATTATAATAATTACCCGAATAAAAAGCGTAGATTATTTCAATTTAGTCAAATTAGTTGATTAACCATTTATAACAAATATTTTGCAGCCATCATTTCGTCCTCTCCGAGTATATAGTAAAGTTTACCTGAGTCGTTTATTAAATGATTAATCATTTAATGTTTCTCTCGCGGCTGTGCGCGCGCAGTAAACTGCAAAAAGGTGATGCAAAAACGCGTACAAGTAACGGCAACTTAAGAAAGCGAAAGTAAAACCTGAATCCCAGACATTTTAGGAGATTTCCTTTCAGAAACTACGGTCAGACGCATTTCGGCGGAAAAGTAAGTCTGTGTAAGTGACCGATCGCTCACACACAGAGCCAGCAATAGGAAAAGTGCAGAGCGAGAGAAGATTTTTCACTGGTTAATCGATCGCGAATGTTTGGCTTTCTTGGACGGATACAAAAAGCTGTAAACGGATGATGATAATAATAATATTATTCATGCCTCACCACCAAATATACTTGGGCGGCCGTTAATATACCTGGGCGGCCCGCCCAAGTAAAGTCTATGTGTGGGAAGCGCTGGGGTTTTGGATAAAGTGTTTGAAACTGCTTAATGTCATTTTTTTTTTGTTTTCATAATAATTGATCGTGCTAAATAGATAATAATTAACTATCTAAATAAAATAATGGATCAGATCTCTTGTTTATTTCAGAGTTTTCAGCCTTACTCTGCTTCATACTACCATAGTAAGAGGTGGTAAATAGCTCATCCATCAACATGACTTCTGCGGAGTCATCAAAATATGCCATTGTTTGTTGTGAATACACTCCCACAACTTACAAATTACACACTGAAAAATCTGATTTTTATTTTACCCAAACAACTTAAGACGAAGACAGAATTATGGTAAAGAAGGTGGATTTTTCCCATGAATCATCTGTTGAACTGCGTTCCAATCATCACAAATACTGCAGAAGACCTACTGGAACCCTCATGGACCCAAGATTCTCACAGATATCAGTCAAGTTTATTGAAGGAAAGATCATGGTTTGGGGTTACATTCAGTATGGGGGCGTACGAGAGATCTGCAGAGTGGATGATCAACATCAACAGCCTGAGGTATCAAGACATTTGTGCTGCCCATTACATTACAAACCACAGGAGAGGGACAATTCTCCAGCAGGATAGCGCTCCTTCTCATACTTCAGCCTCCACATCAAAGCTCCTGAAAGCAAAGAAGGTCAAGGTGCTCCAGGATTGGCCAGCCCAGTCACCAGACATGAACATTATTGAGCATTGAAGATGAATTCAAAGGATCTTGATGAACTCTGGGAGTCCTGCAGGAACGCTTTCTTTGCCATTCCAGATGACTTTATTAATAAGTGATTTGAGTCATTCAGAGATGTATGATGCAGTCCTCCAAGCTCATGATGGAGTCAGACACAATATTCATTCTGTTTCCACTGCAGCATGACTTTATATTCTATACTGGACATTATTTCTGTTCAGTGACTAGACTTTAGTCTAAGCAAAGTCAGACCTTACTGTCCTAATGAAATCATTAAAAATCAAGGCATGATCAGATTTTATTTAGGTAAGATAAGCGTAATATAGAGGCCTTTGCCTTTCATATAAGCCACTTCTGATACCAAATGATCAACTAGAAGTCAACTTATTATTTGCTGTTCCTAAAACTTGTATATGCCACAAGACTTTCGTCAGGTAGTGTAGGTAAAAATTGTACCTACACACAGGCAGCCTGCCCTGTATCATCTACTGGAAGGCAGTATAAATTATGCTGGGGGTCAGCTAATATTTTAATAGCTTCATCAAGAACTGATTGCTCAAGGATCGATATTCCCTATAATTCTCATGGCTTTCTTCACCAAACGTCCAAGCCTGGCTTTAGATTGAACTGTATTATTTCCATACCACACGGAAAATCCATAGTGTGTTATGCTTTCAATCACAGCTTTGTCAAATAAGATCATAACTTCTTGCTGTACCCCAAAAACTCTCAGTAATCTCCAAAGCAAAATGCAATCACATCTAGACAGTATTTGTTCTCGTGTCCAGCAATGGGTCCGAGGTAAGCAAGTTCAATCTAATGGGTTCTACGTGGATGAAAATGTCCAGAATCAGTGTCCGTGGTTAACAGTTACATTAATTATTAACTCATCTTTGTGCTCAGCCAAAACACGTTACCTGAGAACAAGTCATAGATTCAAAAGACCAAAGTCGGGGAATTTGTCGTTAGATAGAGACAACAAGATGAATGAAATATCTCGTTTAACAAATATAGTGAGGTTAGATCCACCTTGATGAACAGTCCGACGTGCACAGCCCTCATATGGGTAGATGTGCTCAAAGCACGCTGCAGTGCATGCCAGAGTGTGTGTGTGTGGTCATGTGATGTGCATTTTCAGTGGTGTAGTGTGGACGGAGAGTTGTTCAGAAACACTAGACCAGGGCTATTCAATTGGCGGCCCGCGAGCCAAACCCGGCCCCCGAGGCAATTTGTTCTGGCCCTCCAAATAGTGTGACCAAGACATCAAGAATAAATTTAGTTCAGTCAAAAAACGTCCGCTATAGTTATGAAGTGACGTGCGTCTGTTTCAATACAGCATGAGCTGCGCAGAGCGTGAGTCACCTGACAGTGGCGAGAGCAGCCGAATACATTTGAATATGTTTGTAGAAATAGTTTTTTGTACAATGCACTGATATCGTTATTAGGGATGCAACAATTAACCGATTTCACTGTTAACTGCGCTTTAATTCGTCACGGTTAATTAATCGTAAAGGCTTCTCTAAGCCGCATTTCTGCATTTCTGTTCTGCCGCACGAAACGAAACTGCTGAACAAAGTTACGCCAAGTTGCCAACTGTGCGCTAGTTTAAAGTTCCGAGCTTGTCCACCGAAGCTAATACGCACGCACACTGTAATAACTATAGCCGCGGGCCGTTCCCATATCACGTCTTTCCCGCGCACAAGTTTGTTATGTCGTAAGAATATATGCCAATATGCAGGCGCAAGCGGAGCAACGCGCTCGCGGCTGTCTGGGCGCACGCAGTAGAAAACATCTCATGCTGTAACGGTGAGAGTTGTGCGTGGCTTTCAGTGCAATGTAAACAAAAGACATGTTAGACGAACTATTATTAAAATGATTATGTATGTATGAACACAGATGATAACAACAGTTAATCTAAATATTGGCGCCGACCTTCATAACTATTATTATTATATTATTTTCTCCCGTTCCTCTCTATAAACACACACATAATTAAATTGTGTAGCCCTATAAGCACAGAAAAACCTACAGCATAAAAACTATTACTAATGAAAATGCCTTTTAAAGGTTTTTTAATATTAGTTAGGGATGTCCAGATCTAAATCTTGCTAATATAAAGCTTAAATTTACATTAGACGCGATAACTGTGAAACACTGATTATTCTTCACACTATATAATCGTACAACCAAAATCTATAATTGTTGCATCCATAATTGTTATGAAGTTCAAAACAGAACATATGAACGTATCTGAATGTAGAAGAAGCCTACTTCAGCAATACACTGATTTTGTTGTGCTGTGAAATACAACATTTGAATGTTTGTTAAAAAAACTTATTGTACAATGCAGTGATGTTATATAGTTTCAAAATACAATATATGAACATTTTAATGTAGACAAATACAACGTGGGTGTCTAAAGGAGCAAAAATACATAATTGGCTCTTATATGCAGTTGTGTGATCACTTATATTGCAAGTCATGTCTCTCCGGCCCTTTGTTTGGGATGCTTTTCATGAACTGGCCCCCGTGACAAACTAATTGAATAGCCCTGCACTAGACGAAACGCTAGCATAGACGTGGATTGTTTTTTCCGGCTTCTCCTTTTGTTTTTTCGTGCGTCACTCTCGGGTTTGTCAGTTTCTGACAGGATCAGGTTTTAAAAGCACGTCAATAATCAAGCGCACGTTATTATCATCAGAAGTTTGCTATTTCAGATATAGACGCGCGGCGAGCGCAAGCAAGAAAGCAAAACCGCTCGCGCTTCAGACCTCTTAAAAAACTACGAGGCACAGGGTAAAATCTGCTCTTCTTCTTGTCTTTGTGGCTGTTCATCAAGATGACGACAAGGTTCATTTGAGCCCGGGTCGACCATGGCTCGTTATTATATGTATATATATATGTAATCACTCGGCTGTGTATTAAAACATGGCGGTTTCTTTGTTTTCATTCTGGCTTGTTGTGTGAGTGAATGACGTATCTCTGTAAACCAATAGCGTTCAGCTGCGCGTCTAGCTCCGCCTTTCTCGTGTTTGGTACCCTTTCGAAAGGGTGCCGAAAAAGAGATAAGGTTCGGTTCCGTACCGTACCACTCAGTGGAAACGGGCCATCATAATCCAAATTTGACATTGCAGAATCTCACATTGCGATATCGATGCTGAAACAATATAATGTGCAGCCATAAATTGTAAACAGCATAAATCAAATTGGGCAGCTAACAAAACTTGGGGTACACCCCTGCTTGTCCTTCTAATCTTTAATAAGCTGTTATTAACCCTGACCTGCTGATTTGTCTCTGATTTGTTAAAAACGAGTAATACCATTTAATTTAATTTACACTCAACTGCCCTATTTTTTTGGATCAAACTGTGGGGTTTAACAACGCTATCCCACCAATTCGTAACTTTTTGATGTAGTGCCTAATTCGTAGGATCTCTTTCGTACAATTTAGTATGATTTGCTCATCCCCTAATGACAGTTGGGTTTAGAGGTTGAGTGTCACGCCTCCTTTTAAAAATCCTACATTTTCGTACGACTGAACGCGTATGAATTAGCCACTAAACTGACGAAACGTAAAATAGTTACGTTTCCTCGTGAAATCAGGCTGGGTTTAATTGTATTAAGGCTGAGTGAGGCCGGTGAGGGTATATCTGTCGTGTTGAATCACTACCGTATTTTGACACTAGACACTAGTATTTTCTCAAAAACATTAAATATACATTTATGGGACGTTTTATCCGTTACCCATTGTTACAATTCAATATTCATTCATGAAACCACTGTACAAGACACACTGGGGTTGTTTTATTTACAAATTGAGTATACAAAACGTCTTACATCTGCTGTAATATGTCATAATAATAATAATAAAAGACAGTAGGGTTTGTGAATAAGGCTTTGAAAGGCTCCATTAGCGTTCAAACAGTGACATAAGCCTTCATGTCTAACAGCAAATGTGAATAGAGTATGAGAAATATGAGTTTCAAAAATGGACAGGATTATTGTAGTTCAGTCCTCTCTCACAGCTTTTCATAACACGGGCTGGATTTGCGAAAAATGGGTTCTGCTGGCTCGTCCTTGGGCTGTAACGATAAAGAAAAGAGAGAAATATTTCTGTTATTATTCACATAGTGCATTTTTATATATATATATGCTTAATCAAATATATAGTCATATATATATTTAGATAATATATATTAGTAGTCTTAGTCTTGTATGTAATAGTCAAAATGATTTGCCCTCCTGTGATTTTTATTTATTTATGTATTTGTTTATTTTAATATTTCCCAAATGATGTTGAACAGATTCAGGAATTTTTCACAGTATTTCCTATAATATTTTTTCTTCTGGAGAAAGTCTTATTTGTTTTATTTCGGCTAGAATAAAAGCAGTTTCAAATTTTTTTTAAAAACATTTTAAGGTCAAAATGATTAGCCCCCTTAAGCAATATTTACTTTCGATTAAGTAGATGAGGTTTATTCACAAATACTTGAGATTAAATATCCAAATATTTAAAACAAACATAATAAAAAACCTCTCATAGAGTGTGCTAATGTTTTCACATATAGTGATAAGAAAGGAAAGTAGCTTGTTTCCTTGTAAGTGAATTAATAAACAATATAAACTATGGGATGTCTAGGAATGTGTTTCTGCCTCGTGACACTGAAAGCACTTAATCAAGGGTTAGTAATGAAGTTCCTCGTTGAATTCAGTGCATAGCAATGTAAACCGTCACAGCACACACTCAGATGTGCTGTAAACCCTGAGGCGGAACGGGAAAGATGATTCTGTACGCTGAATAACCTGCTTTGGGTTTATAAGATTAATGAAACTAGTTCAATGACAGCCCTGCGCAGTGGGTAGCACGATCGCCTCACAGCAAGAAGGTCGCTGGTTCAAGCCTCGGCTGGGTCAGTTGGCGTTTCTGTGTGGAGTTTGCATGTTCTCCTCGTGTTCGTGTGGGTGTCCTCCTGGTGCTCCGGTTTCCCCCACAAGTGCAAAAATATGTGGTATTGACCTTATTCTTCAATGCTGAAGTGCGCTCGTTTTTGCAATTGTTTTAGAACTTCTGATTCAGTTGCCTATGGGAGAAATGACTAGGAATAATAAACGTCAGAAAACGGTCAAACTACTCGCTCTACAAACAAGTGTGTTCATGATTATACAGACAAAGTAGAATAATATGATGTGAAAGTATCAGTTTGCAACATCAAGCAGCAAAACGAGCTGTTTTTAACGCCTAAAAATGAATGGAAGTGAATGAGACCGGAAGTCTCGAGCCAAAATGATTCAAATGGCTGCGCCCGCGGAGAATAAGGTGAATAGGTGAGTTGGGGAGGCTAAATTGTCCATAGTGAAAGTGTTTGAATGAGTGTGTATAGATGTTTCCCAGTGATGGGTTGTAGCTGGAAGTGCATCTGCTGCGTAAAACATGTGCTGGATAAGTTGGCGGTTCATTCCACTGTGGTGACCCCAGATTAATAAAGGGACTAAGCCGAAAATAAATGAATGAATGAGTTGAATGACAGCTAATCATGCGAATCTTCAAACTCTTTGGCATGACTTTTATTTTGAAAAGAACTATTTGCCTATAAAGAGTTGGTCAAAATTATTCACCCTCCTATGAATTTTTTTTCTTCAAATATTATTGAATTGATGTTAAATGGAGCAAGGAATTTTTCACAGTATTTCCTCTAATATTTTTTCTTCTAGAAAGTTTTATTTGTTTCATTTCAGCTAGAATAAAAGCAGTTTTTAATCTTTTAAACCATTTTAAGGTCAACATTTTTATTTTTTAGCCCTCTTAAGCAATATTTGTTTCCGATAGTCTACAGAACAAACAAAATAACTTGCTTAATTACCCTAACCTGCCTGATTAACCTAGTTAAGCCTTTAAATGTCACTTTAAGCAGAAGTGTCTTGAAAAATATCTAGTCAAATATTATTTACTGTCATCATGGCAAAGATAAAATAAATCAGTTATTAGAAATGAGTTATTAAAACTATAATGATTAGAAATGTGTTGAAAAAAATCTGCTCTCCGTTAAACAGAAAACTAGGGAAATAATATAAAGGAGGGCTAATACTTTGTGTACATCGCAAAAATGTCAAGTTTTGCAACAGCTAAGATTCATTTCATTTAGATTATTAAATAATCAAAGGACTAATTACAGTAAAGCGCTGTTTATCTGAATGAATTCTGTTTGTGTGAACAGTACACTGTAAAAAATAAATCCGTAAAATTTACGGTACAAAAACGGCAGCTGTGGTTGCCAGTATTTAACCGTAAAAAATACAGTACAAACCGTAAAAGTAATGTCTCATTTTTACAGTAAACTAATGATGTGTCGTTCGCGAACGAGTCGGCTCTAAGAGCCGATTATTTGTAGCGAACAAAAAGAGCCGACTCCCGTCGGGGAGAGCCGAATCTTCTGCCGTAAGTAGGGGCAGGGCTTCCATTTGGGAACAACCATGCGGCTAATCACATGGGAGGACCCACTAGGATCTTACCATTACGTGAAAGAAGGAAAGGGGGCGCATGCTTTAAAGATAGCGAGTGTAGTGGTACAGGCCAGGTACACAGAGCGACAGAGAGAGGCGGGGGAGACGGCATTAAATGCAAGTGAAAAAATGAGTGAAAAACAAAAAAAAAAGCAGCATCTGGCTGCATTTCAATGACGTTGGAGGCTGCAAAGCTGAGTGCAGAATTTGTCAAATGAAAATATCTGTTAGAGCAGGGTCAACAACAAACATGCACAGATATGTGTAATATAAAGCTGCGGTCACACTAGAGTTTGAGCTTGCGAAAAGGGGCGGGATTAAACAAGATGATTAGGCATTAAAAAAGCGAGCGATTGCTCCATGTTTTACATTTCTGTTCAGAGAGGTCATGTTTTGATCCTCGATTGGTCGCACGCAGTCAAGTGATGCGATTTCGCGACCTGCGAAACTTGATGCATAACCTTACGTTTCTGGTCTGACGCATTCGCGTGCGTATGAATGGAAGTCTATGGGGAGGAAAGTCCAGTGTGACCGCGGCTTTACTGTGGTTGTGTTCAATTGTTCAATTAAAATTTTATTAAAATGTTGAATAATAGTAACTGTGTATTTTTTTTTATGAAAAATAAGGAATTAAAAAGTTGCTTACATACACAAAACATTCACAATTGATAAATTGGGCTAAAATAGAAGGCTCTGAGTGATACTAAATAAAGAGCCATTTGGGAGCCGTGAGAGCCGGCTCTTTTAAGGGAGCCAAAAGAGCCGAATCTTTGAAAAGAGCCGAACTTCCCATCACTACAGTAAACTACCGTATTTCATTAATTTATCGAGGTAATATGTCTGTATTTTAAATTAGCAACATCTACACATATTTTGTTACACAGATAGACATGATAACACAGCCATATGCAGGCAGTGATGAGAAAGTTCCTCCATAATGAACCAATGCTCATCACTAACAACTTTTCCCACAATCAGAAAAGTTTATCAGTGTAAAGAAGGTGCTCAGTGTCATTCACACAGCTACTAAACACCAGTATGGTAACAAGCATAAAATTAAAATCATGAAATAAACATTGTTTATCAACATTAGATGTAACATAACTCACTAATATACATTACTGATGGGGAAACAACTAAAAAGATCCATAGTAATGTCAACAAAAAGCATAAAAAGTGATGTACCATGCAGGGAATTCTGGGAAAGTCAATTTACTGTTATTCGCCTTATATATATTAAGGAAACATACTGTTAACCAGGTTACGGATTTGTACTGTAGCATTTTTTGCCTTTGAAATCACGACCATATTTTACAGTGTACATCTGATTTACATTTGAAGTCAAAGTTGTGACATTTTTAGTTATGTTTTCCAACAGTTTATTCTCAATTTCCCCAGATCTTCTGCTGCACCTTTTAAGCCTCTAAATGAAGCCAGATCCAAACTGTAAAAAAATATGTTTGACAAAAAGTCAAGACAACAAATATTTGTAGGTTGCTTTCACTTATTTTAATGAGTTAATCAGGGTTCAGCTACATTTTTTAAGTTATACTTATATTTTTAGTTTGATTGATGTAAGTTAAGATCACTAGAAAAGTTCATTCATTCATTTTCGTTCAGCTTTGTCCCTTATTTATCAGGGGTTGCCACAGTAGAATGAACCACCGACTATTCCAGGATATGTTTTATGCAGCAGATGCCCTTCCAGCTGTAGCCAAGTACTGGGAAACACCCACATCCTCTCACTTTCTCACACTACGGCCAATTCAGTTTATTTAATTCCCCTATAGCGCATGTGTTTGGACTGTGGGGGAAACCGGAGCACCTGGAGGAAGCCCACACCAAGACGGGGAGAACTTGCAGACTCCACACAGAAATGCCAACTGACCCAGCCGAGACTCGAACCAGCGAGCTTCTTGCTTTGAGGCGACAGTGCTAACCACTGAGCCCGATGACAAGTTCATTTGATTTAACTAAAAACATTAAGGTGGCAAGAATTTCTTTTTACAATGGATACTCCGTTTACTTTACTACACATAGCACAGTTAATGTGTAGGCAAATATAACAGGAAGTACTGTGAAAAATGTGCTCATGGGAAATGTTTGAAAAACATTTTTTCTTCAGCTGTAGGTGAGCAATTCCAGCGTTATTGATGTGGCATTTGCAGTAAAAACTCAAAACAAATTCACATAGAAAGTATACACTCCCAGCCACTTTATTAGGTACACTTTACTAGGGTTGGACCCCTCTTTTGCCTTCAGAACTGCCTTAATCCTTTATGGCATAGATTCAACAAGGTACTGGAAATATTCCTCAGAGATTTTGCTCCATATTGACATGATAGCATCACGCAGTTGCTGCAGATTTGTCAGCTGCACATCCATGATGCCAATCTCCCGTTCCACCACATCCCAAAAGTGCTTTATTGGATTGAGTTCCGGTGACTGTTGAGGCCATTTGAGTACAGTGAACTCTTTGTCATGTTCAAGAAACCAGTCTGAGATGATTCACGCTTTATGACATGGTGCGTTATCCTGCTGGAAGTAGCCATCAGAAGATGGAGACACTGTGGTCATAAAGGGATAGACATGGTCAGCAACAATACTCAGGTAGGCTGTGGTGTTGTCATGATGCTCAATTGGAACTAATGAGCCCAAAGTGTGCCAAGAAAATATCCCCCACACCATTACACCACCACCAGCCTGAACCGTTGATACAAGGCAGGATGGATCCATGGTTTCATATTGTTGACGCCAAATTCTGACCCGACCATCTGAATGTCGCAGCAGAAATCGAGACTCATCAGACCAGGCAACGTTTTTCTAATCATCTATTGTTCACTTTTGGTGAGCCTGTGTGAATTGTAGCCTGTAGAAGCTGCACGTCCATCGTAGAGAACCTGCAGGTGTGAGTAGGGCTCTGGCGGGAGGTCAGGCTGGCCCACAGGATCAATGCGGGGACTTGTTTGTCACGGTGATTTTTCAGGAACCATTCCTCCATGACGACCACAGCATCAGCTCAGGATACGGCCTGGTCCAGGATTATGGATACCTTGGGATCACCTCCTCACAACACAGGTCTTCTGCTGCTGTAGCCCATTCGCCTCAAGGTTGGACGTGTTGTGTGTTCAGAGATGCTCCTCTGCAGACCTCGGTTGTATCGAGTGCTTATTTGAGTTACTGTTGCCTTTCGATTACCTGGAACCAGTCTGGCCATTCTCCTCTGACCTCTGGCATCAACAAGGCATTTGCGCCCACAGAACTGCCGCTCACTGGATATTTTCTCCTTTTCAGACCATTCTCTGTAAACCCTAGAGATGGTTGTGCGTGAAAATCCCAGTAGATCAGCAGTTTCTGAAATACTCAGATCAGCCCGTCTGGCACCAACAACCATGCCACGTTCAAAGTCACTTAAATCAGCTTTCTTCTCCATTCTGATGCTCGGTTTGAACTGCAGCAGATCGTCTTGACCATGCCTAAATGCATTGAGTTCCTGCCAGGTGATTGGCTAATTAGAAATATGCGTTAACAAACAGTTGGACAGGTGTACCTAATAAAGTGGCCGGTGAGTATATTTTAACGTTATATTGAAACAAATGTTTATATTTTCCAAAACAGCTAACCACAAAGTTATGAGATCAGGAAATAATCAATCTGTAAACATATTTTATATTTAAAATGAAGGAAATAAACGTGCGTTATGGACGTGACTAAAAAAGTCTGCGAGTTTACAGTACACAACATACTTTGTAGAAATTCTGTGAATTAAACTGCACGACCCAAAAGAAACGATGCTCATCAAAAGGATGAAAGTTGGCTTTCTATAGTACACAAATGATTATTATTATGAGATAACCTTGGTTATGGATGTGACATCTCTCAGTTATGGATGTGACAAATGTGAAATTGCCACGTTTGTGGCTTTGGTAAATCAAATCTAATAGTTTGAGAACACTGACAGAGACGTTTGAGTATTTTTACAGTGCTGTAAAATACAAGCCTATAAAAAAAGCTTAGAAAGGGTCTTGCTATTTTGTTGAAAGCACAATTTTTCATGACATTTGCATGGATTTGCCCTGCTGGTTTTTGTGTCTAATGATGATGTCATCTGAAATGTCTTCTTACCCGTTTGAAGATTTTGCCCAGTAGCCGGCTTCGGCTGAGAGGCTGCGACTGAATTCTCAGACTGCTGGACTGCGTCTCGGAGAAAGTGGGCTGGATCGGTACACTGCGGTCCAGATCCGGTGACCTACTCCCTCTCGGCCCGAACACATTCAGGTCCTTGAAACACTCGGTCTCGATCATCTGGATGAATTGTGTGCACACGAAGATCATAATCAGATGTGAGTAAACAAAAACAGCTTTTCTTTCTTTGATTTTTAGTCTTGTTTCTGATCCAAATACCTCAAAACTCTGAAATCAAGAAGCATTTTCTAGACAAGCAAAACAAACTCGTTTTCAGAAATAATATGTCAAAATTAAGAGAGGTTTTCCTTAAAACTACTGAAATAATCAAGTTTTTCTTTTTGATGCTTAAGCCTATGGCAGATTATTTTGCTTGTTTTAAAGGGCACCTATGATGAAAATCATCTTTTGTAAGCTGTTTGGACTGAACTGTGTGTAGGTATAGTGTGTCCACAGTCCTATTAGGGGGATATAAACACAATTAGTCTCTTTTTTTTAATTAAAATAGGATTCAGTGCCGAAGGAATGCGGTTTCCCCGCCCACAATTGATTGACAGCTGCGTTCTAACATGTCTCCGTAGTAACGTGTATATTCATATCAACCATAGATATATACACTAGATATCGCATAGGGACCCTGAGCATGCGTCAATAGCGCCGCCACATTGGTACAGTGCTTCTAGGACAAACGTCATTCAACCGCACTAGTCAAGAGAGTGTGCCAATGTGAAGATGCTGGACTTTAGCGCTGTGTTTGCGTTGTAGTAACGAGCAAACAAAGAAAACAAAGCACAAAGGCAGAACATTTCATAGGTAAGATTTTGTTTTTTATGTTTTTGTATGTTATGAACTTTTGTGCTTAACAAGTAATGTTATAGATGATAATACAGTCTCTTGCTGCATTCACCATAAGGCAAAGTAGCACCAACTCGCACTAAATTCTAGACTTATGCTAGTTTTGTTGAATAAAATAACCAAACTATGTTATGAAATATGACAAGAAGATGCTGCCGTGCTAGAAACTTGTATTATTGTCGGCTAAGTGAACGAGTCGTTCATAACGGAGATTCATTCACAAACGGATCGCTCCCTCCGTCAGAATGAGAAGTGAAAGCAGGAGAGGGGGTGTGTTTCAGGACATGGATTAGATCAAATTAAACAGGGAAGGAGGGTAATGCATTTCCATGCACACAAACACTCACTTTTTGTCAGGAATGCCCGTGCGGTCACATCCATCAATGTAGAAAAGTGATGTAAAATTATAATATTTCGTAGTTGAAAAAATATTTGCATACTGACCACCGGGGAAAACTCCCGATCATAGATATATGTGTATATGTGTATTTCTCTGGCTTTGGATGGCCACAGTCCTCCGCTTCACCTTGGTCCCGCATTCATTTCAAAGGAGCGCTACCCTGTACTAAAATGGCGGCTCTATTGACGCATTCGTTCTAATAGACAACAGCAGGGTAGGCGACATCTAGTGTATATATCTATGCATATCAACAAGACAGTATGTGCGCAAAGCAACTGGGATTAAAAGATCTGTTCAGCTCTCTGTGATCATCAGTCATCATCAAATGTGATCAAGAATGAGTTTGTCAGCCACATGTCAGAATAATTATAAAAGAAGAAGCTTCAATCCCGGGTTGTGGACGTTAAATCAGGTTTATTTTGTTTATTTTGTACATTAACATAACAGATATCCATACCGCAGTGGATATTAATGTGTGTCCTGTCACATTTGTCCTGCAAAAACAGTGCAAAGGTAAACGCGCGCGCTGTGTGTATGTGTGTGCGTCCATCTGTGTACTTTGTAACGACATTGTGTGTGACTCATCGTTGCAGAAAGGCTTGCCTCATAAAGGCTGCATCCAGATACTATTGATTTTTTTTGGATATTTGCACTAGAAACAGTAAGTAAGAAAGGCATTTTTGCAGTGTGTATGTTTGTTAGTGTATGCTTCCTTCATACCTCGGTCTGCCAGGGCACAGTAACGCTGCCCGTGTTGAACTCGGCATAGAAAGTCTCATCAGTCTGATCAAGAGTGACTCCTTTAACCGCAGCGAACTGATCGATGTCGCTCACGTCTTCACAGTAAATGGCTCTGGGCTGGTGGAGAGAGGAAAGTCTGATGAGGAAGAGCTCTGGTGGGCTTTACAGAATTGTTGATAAAATGGATAAATATACCAAAAGTGTTCTAATATCTTACATTTCCGACGATTTAAAGGTCCAGTCAAATTAAAATAAAGTTTTTTAGATGTTAGTATCAGTATTTTAAGGATATCTATAAGCTAGTGTGCTCCAGAACAGTGACAAAATTCACGTTTAGAAGATGTAAAACTGATATAAACATGTAAAGCTTGTAGTTTGTCACTTTCTCCTAAATGGATCAACAGTTTTATTCTCGTCACCTCATGCTTCAGCTTCTCATCAAATCTTCTGACCAATCAAATGCTCTCTAGTATCACATGCCATAGATCTGAAATGGCCAATGGGAGTGAATGAGCTATAATGTTCCAATGGCTGCAGAATGACACTACTATTTAAGGAACTTTGCAGTGATATTACAGCAGCAAAGTGTCTTTATTATTATGCTAGAATGCTAGTTCCTATCAGCCTAGAAAATAATAACATTTCATTTTTGCTGTCGGCCTTAGGACTACAGAAGAGTCGAGCTTTAAATAGGAAAGTGATCCAAACTTGACTCATTTGTGAGCTAGATGCTAATGGTCTAATCTCATGCAATGATTTATGCTAAGCTAAGCTAAAAGTGCTCCCGTTTAACCTGGACATAGGCTGAATGGATTCAAAAATGGTAGGGGAATTGTAAAATGAGCCTATTTCCCAAACAAAAGTGTCATGTATGAGTACATAATAAGGGTTTTTCACGGCAACGTCACTCACATCAGGAATGAAGGGAGGCTTCATCATTCCTGCCTCCAGTAATGTGAAGTTGATGTTTTTAAAGAACTGCTGACTCTTGATGACTTCTGCTCCCTGGCCAGATCGGCAGCCCAGTCTTTCCTTTGGGTTTTTAGCCAGGAGCTAAAATGCACAATTCAGCTTTGAATCACTGAATTATATTACATATGAAACTGTAAAACGTCTGACATTGGTTAAACTTACAAGCTCAAGTTCACCAGCTGCATTGAAAATGTGAGTCAACTCAACTTAAGCCCCGGTCAGATCATACGATTTTTAATGTCGCCTATTAAAGGCACTATATCAGATTATGCGATCTTGATAAAATCTTGTCTTGTCGTGGGTTACAAATGGGCCAGACTACACGTTCCTTCACGATCAGTCATCCCGTGACGTCTACAATGAGAGTTATTTCCCAAAGCATTCACAAGTGTTGCTATAAGAATATTTTTTCATCTTATTTTAATCTCAATAAACACTGATGCATGCAGACAACTAATAACTACGTTATTTAAGGGCATTCCTAAGACATGGATAGGATCAAACGTATGATTCCTTTTTAATATTTAGATATTTTCTTTGAAATCTAAATGTATATTGTCCAGCCATGGGTTTCTTATAAAAGCACAGAAAAAAATCTGATGCTCAAGACATAAAATAATGACATAAAATAATGACATATTAAAATAATTAGCTAATATGTGACAGAGATTTGTGATACAATCACAGTGAAGCATTTATTAAATCCTTATTTTCCTCAGAGTGAAACAAATCGCCCACCCGTATAGTTGAGTAGTGGAGGGGCACAAACTAAAATATAATTTATATATTTTTCCTGGAAGAAAAAAAATAATAATTTTGAAATGAATTTCATTTGGTATCATTTGTATCTTCATTTTAATGTGTTTTTTTGTTGGTCCGTTATCTATAGACCTTTTTCTTAGCTGCTGCATGGAGGGCGCCAAAGCGACCAGCGTCTTCTGACCAGAACTTCTGTTTACAGCGTTTACAACTGATAATTTGCGCTCCGAAAATGGGTTTCAATAGCGTTTTGAGTGG
The DNA here is from genome assembly GCA_903798195.1 of Danio kyathit. Taxonomy (NCBI): domain Eukaryota; kingdom Metazoa; phylum Chordata; class Actinopteri; order Cypriniformes; family Danionidae; genus Danio; species Danio kyathit. The sequence continues at coordinate 3,958,447 of LR812528.1, read as the reverse complement.
ATTACGGAGTGTTTTTGTGACACACAACTTTAAAAGGTGTGTGTTAAAGCCGTTATAATCTGTCATATGTGCTTCAAGCACGAGAGAAAAACGTTCTCCTAGTTCACGTGTCTGCCATCAGATATACAGTGTGTGTGTGCGTGTGTTCACCACCTGTCAGCTAGCTTGTAGCTCAGCGGCTCTTCAATTCAAACACACACACACTCACAACACTTCACTGCATTATAGAGCAAATTAGATTACTGGCATGAAACTTAACAGGTATGCAAGTCATGCAATTTCCAAAAACGACTAGTAAAAGTGCGTTACTGATACTCCGCTGGCTGATTTACATGTTACATTTTAATCGGGAGCCGTTTATGTTTCATTTAGTTAGTGTGTGTTGTGTAGTATTTACCACAGTATGTGTTTTTCTGTCATTTCAAAATGCCATTTTATTTTCACTTTGTGCCAGTCTTTAAATCAGTGTGTTAGTGGGACAGGACGTGTCAAACATTTTGGTGAATTACATTTGTTTAGGTTGGTTATATATTTGAAAAAAGACAGAAACTGTTCACTTTAGCGATGGCGAGGCTTCATTTCAGTCTGACGGTAAGGGTAAACGACCCACAGCAGTTATTTTCCATCCCATTAGATCGCATTTTTTAATAATCAGTCCAGCAGGTGGCGCTGATCGACAACAGTATTAGTTCAAAGACGGTAAAAGCAAATAAAATAGATTAAAATGTGACTGTTTACACGCATCAGCTGCTGACCGGAAGTTCTTAGCATTCTCCTTGCGCGTACACGCAAAGCATAATGGGTAATTTTGCGTTCTAAGAAAAAGGTCTATAAACAAGAATAACGAACAACATTTGAGGTGATGCGCTTTAAAACAAGTCTGCTATATGCGCCAAAACGTGAATTGCAGTAAAACTGTGTTGATTTGTTAAATGAAATAATAATCTAGCCTGAATAAAATGTAAATAAAATATTCACAGTTTCAGAGAAGCCTGTATTAAACTGTTTTCACTATTAATGATACATTTGAATGTTCACATGTTCCCAGATTACCTCGGAAGAACGAACTCAGTTGGAAGGATGAGAGAACTCAGAAACTAGTTGTGAGAATGGAGATGTCTGCATATTTGTGCCAGTCTGTCAGAATAAATTATTAATATTTTAGAAAAGGTAGATAAAGTTTGCATAACCAGTGATTGATCTTATCCACCCATGACCCCACCCATAAGTAAATATGCAGCCTATTTTTTGATTACCTGACCAGCGCATTAACGGCAGCACCCGCTGAGATAACCGAGAAATTATGTGTTCTTACTGCACAGTGACACCCACATGACGGAACCCGTCGTGAAGAACGAGAAAAAATTAAACATGCTAGACTTTCTGTGATGGTGTTGTGAGGCGTTGCAGGCATGGTATGAACTATGTCACATTACACAAGTACACAGGTATTTTATTATATTATTTTTATATTTCATTCATATTATATATATATATATATATATATATATATATATATATATATATATATATATATATATATATATATATATATATATATATATATATATATATATATACAGTTGAAGTCAGAATTATTAGCCCCCCCGTTTATTTTTTCCACAATTTTTGTTTAACTGAGAGTTTTTTTTCAACACATTTCTAAACATAATAGTTTTAATACATCATTTCTAATAACTGATTTATTTTATCTTTGCCATGATGACAGTAAATAATATTAGACTAGATATTTATCAAGACACTTCTATACAGCTTAAAGTGACATTTAAAGCCTTAACAAGGTTAATTAGGTTAACTAGGCAGGTTAGGGTAATTAGGCAAGTTATTGTATAACAATGGTTTGCCCTGTAGACTATCGAAAAAATATATAGCTTAAAGAGGCTAATAATTTTGACCTTAAAATGGGTTTAAAAAAATGTAAAACTGCTTTTATTCTAGCCGAAATACAACAAATAAGACTTTCTCCAGAAGAAAAAATATTATCAGACATACTGTGAAAATTTCCTTGCTCTGTTAAACATCATTTGGGAAATATTTAAAAAAGAAATAAAAATTCAAAGGGTGGCTAATAATTCTGAATTCAACTATATACATATATAATATTCCACAATTTAACAGTTTCTACTGTATTTTTTGAATAAATGCAGCCTTGCTGAGCAGAATTTCCTTCTTTTAAAACATTAACAAATCCTAATCTATCAGAGCAATCCACAGAGAATTAAAGGTGGTCTCACTTTTTTGCAGATGTCTTGTGTTTCCTCGTCAAACATCTTGCCATACAGCTCCGCCTTCTCCAGGATTCTTTGTTCCAGGTCCTTTTTTGATATCTGTTCCTTGTGGCTACGAAACGGAGGTTTTTTAGCCGTCATCTCGTAGATCAGACACCCGAGTCCCCACCAGTCCACACTTACACCGTAGCTCGTGCTTGCGACCACTTCTGGAGCTGAAGACCAGAAAAATAGCACAACTATATATTACGATACAGTCAGTGTTGGGTAAGTAACCTCGAAAAAGCAATCATTTACTAATTACGTAATTAATTAATTAACTTTGTCAGAAAAGTAATTAGATTACTCAATAAGTAATCTGATTACTTGACTCAGTACTACTGTACTTAAATCCCTATAAATCTCGAAGCAGTTAGAAATGACTAATTTTGTCATTAAAATTGTATTCAAGATACTTTTCGAATTCCTTCATCAGAAAAGTAATCCGATTACTTGATAAGTAATCTGATTCTTAACTCAATACTATTGTACTTAAATCAATATAAATCTGAAAGCAGTTAGAAATCACTAATTATGTCATCATTAAAATTGAATCTGTTACTTTTCGAATTCCCTTATTAGAAAAGTAATCAGATTACTCGATAAGTAATCTGATTACTTGACTCAATGCTACTGTACTTAAATCCTTATAAATCTCAAAGCAGTTAAAAATGACTAATTACATCATTAAAGTTGTATTCAAGTTACTTTTTGAATTTCTTTATTAGAAAAGTAATCCGATTACTTAATAAGTAATCTGATTACTTGAATCAATACTACTGTACTTAAATCCATATAAATCTCAAAGCAGTTAGAAATTACTAATTACGTCATTAAAATTGCGTTCAAGTTACCTTTCGATTTCCTTCATTAAAAAAGCAATCAGATTACTCGATAAATGATCTGAGGGGTTTGTTGCGAATGATAGTATGTTGTGTTGGGCGGCGGGGCGCGTTTGCCGCCCTCACTATTATGCCAGACCCCTATTATCCCAGTGTTGTGTAGATGTTGCGGATGAAAGTCAGTACGTTGGGTTGGGCGGCGGGGCGCGTTTGCCGCCCTCATTATTATGCCAGACCCCTATTATCCCAGTGTTGTGTTGATGTTGCGGATGAAAGTCAGTACGTTGGGTTGGGCGGCGGGGCGTGTTTGCCGCCCTCATTATTATGCCGCCCTAGGCGGCCGCCTAGGTTGCCTCTATGGACGCGCCGTCCCTGCCAGTATGGGCGATCGCCCAGGGCGGCATCTTGCTGGAGGCGGCATCGGGAGACGGTGCAAAAAAAATGTCCCAGTAAAAGCTTTGAGATAAGATTGACTTTATGCAAGTGTATTAATTTAGAGTGGTTATCCCAGAATTAAGATGTTAGGGGCTATTCACATTTGGCGTCTTTTGCATGCGCATGTTTGTTTTTCTTTATGTGCAACCGAAACAACGCTGATGAAAACAAATTGACGCATGTGTGCAGAAAGCCATTCCCATGCCTCACATGCGCTGCTCCTGATCCCGGTTGTTTACTGTACGCGCACGACGATATGCGTCGACAAAACTAAAGTTTATATCATATGATGATGATTTTACTTTGACTAAGCATAGCTATGAAGCAGAAAGGAGGAATAATGAGTCAGGGAGGTAACTAAGACGTCATAACATTAATTCTCGGCCATGAGTCGGGTCTAAGACAACAGATAATTCTATAAATATATTTTTCAATATATCAATAATCATAATTAATATTTATGCAAAAGTCTTAGAATATTACTCCAGTTGTGTCTTTATATTGTTTTTCATATACATTTAGGATTGATTTCTGTTATTTATTTAGAATAATAATTGTATAATAATGAACAAATTGTTATATATAATGAAAATACTTATAATAATTATTTTAAATGTATATATTTATTTTAAAAAATATATATGTAAATATTTAAGATATATATAAAGTCAACCACATCTTTATTTCTTGGGGGATGGGGCGGGGGTATGTTTGGGGTGGTTTCGCCCAGGGTGCCGTTTAAACTAGAACCGCCACTGCTGATAGGCATATGTGAGTTTATTAAAAGATGATTTTCATACCCATGTATCCTGCTGTTCCAACTCTGCCTTTCACAAGTTTGTTTTCTGGCAAGATCTCGGCTAGTCCCAAGTCAGATATGCGAATGTGACCTGTCGGATAGCAGTAACATATTCATTAACGTCAGCAGGAAGGGAAAAGAGGAACACATCTTGTCTGATCCAGTTTCAAAGTTCCTGAAAAGAGTTCATGCAAACGTATTCATTCATTTGTTCATTCATTCATTCATTTAGTTAAAATTAATAAAACATTTAGACTACTACACTATCAAAGAATTCTTGCTGCCTGAAATTTTTTAGTTGAATCAAATAAACTTTTCTAGTCATCTCGACTTACGTCAATCAAACTATTAAATTAAACTTTGCATAACTTTAAAAATGTTGTTGGAACCTGACTCGCTTATTAAAATAAGTTAAAGCAACATAAAAAAATATTTGTTGTTTTGACTTTATTACATTTTTACATGTGCGCATTCAGCACGTCATGTAGCACGTCACGTCACATCGCCGGGGTTATAAAAAGGAAACGAACCTCTGTATTCCTACTTGTTAATCTTTTAAATAGTATGAGTTCAATAGACGGAAACGACATACTGTGAGTCTCAAACACTATGGTTTCCTCATTCTCATGTAAATCCTGTGAGTGTTAAAGACCACAGAAAAATAGCCAAATCAGAACATAACACCGACTGTTATGCTCAAAAATATGCATCATTTAATTGGCCACAACATTTCCCAGTGAGATTAAAACAATGATTATTCGTTTAAGTTTAACACAGCTTCTTATATTTCCGATGTAAGTGGGACTCTTATTTTGAATGTGAGCTCTTATCTGCTTGTCAGAATGCTAAATTCTGGAGAATAGGGATTATAAGTTCATTTAGTTTGTTTATTATCCTCCCTGATGAGGCATAAGTCTGTTTAACTATATCTTTTGCTAGTTTAATGTGTCTGTTGTGAAATTTTCCATGTATGTTTGTAATGAGGCAACAAACACATGTAGTCTGCTAAGTGTTTAATGTACGTTTATGCATCGAGATTTTACTGGAGTGAAAGAACAGCAATACACTTTATTAAATTCATCTAGTTATGCAGAGGTTGTTATTCTGCCTGTGCTTTTAAGCTTCGAAATAAAACTCTAAATATTTTTGTCAAATATAATTATAATTTAGCCAATATTTCATCTACAACACAATTCAGGAGCAGTTATCAACAGACAGTACAGCTGCTCCACTTTAGTTTAAAAGGCTGTCATTTGACGAAGCATCCCACTCATTTTGTTTAAATCTTTTTTCGACAACTGAAGTATGATTTTGTTCATTTGTATTTCAGAGTTTGTCATGCAGTGTGATTATTAGAGACATGAGCTGTGAGACTCAGAGCTTTAAATACACTACCTGACAAAAGTCTTGTTGACTATCCAAGCCTTAGGAACAACATATAATAACTTGACTTCTAGTTGATTATTTGGTATCAGAAGTGGCTAATATGAAAGGCAAAGGCCTCTAGATTACACTTATTTTACCACAATAAAATATGATCATGCCTTGATTTTTAATGATTTCATTAGGACAGTAAGGTCTGACTTTGCTGAGACAAAAGTCTTGTGACTTAACAGAAATAATGTCCAGTATAGAATATAAAGTCATGCTGCAGTGGAAACAGAATGAATATTGTGTCTGACTCCATCATGAGCTTGGAGGACTGCATCATACATCTCTGCAATAACTCAAATCACTAATTAATAAAGTCATCTGGAATGGCAAAGAAAGCGTTCTTGCAGGACTCCCAGAGTTTATCAAGATCCTTTGGATTCATTTTCAATGCCTCCTCCTTCATCTTACCCCAGACATGCTCAATAATGTTCATATCTGGTGACTGGGCTGGCCAATCCTGAAGCACCTTGACCTTCTTCGCTTTCAGGAGCTTTGATGTGGAGGCTGAAGTATGAGGAGCGCTATCCTGCTGGAGAATTTGCCCTCTCCTGTGGTTTGTAATGTAACGGGCAGCACAAATGTCTTGATACCTCAGGCTGTTGATGTTGATCATCCACTCTGCAGATCTCTCACACGCCCCCATACTGAATGTAACCCCAAACCATGATTTTTCCTTCACCAAACTTGACTGATTTCTTTGAGAATCTTGGGTCCATGCGGGTTGCAGTAGGTCTTCTGCAGTATTTGTGATGATTTGGATGCAGCTCAACAGATGATTCATGGGAAAAATCCACCTTCTGTTACTTTTCCAAATGATCAACTAGAAGTCAACTTATTATTTGATGCTCTTACAACTGGGATCAACGACAAGAATTTAGTCAGGTAGTGTAGAGAGCTCATTATTATTCATGACCCTTCCAAATAAGTTAAAAACAGATCTTTTCATTCTAGGGGTAAATCATAGGGTTTTAAATGAGCTTATAAACTTGTCTCTGGAGATGTTTCCATTTACAAAATACTAATTAATTAAAAACTGCTTTTATTCTAGCTGCAATAAAACAAATAAGACTTTCTCCAGAAGAAAAAATATTATAGGAAATACTGTGAAAAAGTGTTAATTTTGACTTCAACTCTCTATATTATAAATAATATATTTATAAGAATGATGAAACTTTACTCAGCTCGTCTTACATTAAAAAGGGGAAACCAAACAAAACAAAAGTGCAAGTTTTCAGCGCTAACATCATTGTCATGCCCTGAAGAGCTTTGATTTCCTTGATGATAACGAAAGCACTTTTGAAGAAATGTTTCCTTGTGAATAAAGAGATCTAAGTTTGATTATGCTAAAAATAGTAGGTGAAGGGAAATGTGAGAGGCTGAAGGGAATGTGACAGATCTCGAATGAGCAGTTAACGTCTCTTGCTGAATAGGGAAGTGCACATACCTTCATAGTCCAGCAGAATGTTCTCTGGCTTCAAATCCCTAGCCGAGATAATAATAATAATATAAAAAAACTGATTAGAGAACAGGCTGGATCTGTTTGACTCTTTATCACAGGTAGATGTCTGCAAAATGTGTCAGGTCAAACTGCGGCCTACCTGTAAACGACGGAGTGTTTATGAAGATGGTCCAGGCCGCACAGGACCTCAGCGGCGTAGAACTGGACTCTGTTTTTGTGCAGATTTTCGTTGCCCATTTTATAGATGTGAAAGCCCAGGTCTCCCCCGTCCATCACCGTCAGCACCAGACAGAGAGAATCTTTTGTCTCATAAGTGTAGGCTAAACTCACCTGACACATACAAGCGAAAACACACAAAGATGAATCACACATAATCAAATATAGACACGGTTTTCATCTCCATATGCACCAGACACTTTCATATCATTGCTGTATTCGAAATGGCCACCTCATTAACTATTTCCTCTATTCACATTCACTGCTTTTGTTTTTGGTTGATACGGTGCTCAACATACGAGTACACCCCTCACAAATCTCTCATTTAGATTCATATTTTCTATAGGAAGCTTTACTTGCTTACTTACTCCCAGGGCCATTTTATATTGAAGTTTCTATTTAACCGCACCATATTAGTGTTTCATTCCCAGAGATGGGTTGCGGCTGGAAGGGCATCCGCTGCGTAAAATCGTGCTGGATAAGTTGGCGGTTCATTCCGCTGTGGCGACCCCGCAAGGGACAAAGCCGACAAGAAAATGAATGAATATTAGTGTTTCATAACATCTAGTTTTTATGAGGTGGGTTGTTAGCCAATGCTCAACCCCCAACCTGGAGGACCAGGACATACACACATACACTACGGACACAGTGTTGCCAACTATTTCCAATGAAAAGTAGCTAAAGCCTGGCCGAAAAGTAGCTAAACATTGCCAGATGATGTCACATGTTAATTTGCATACCAGTGACGTAGTACCTGACAAGCGTAAGCCCGTCATGTCTCTACTCTCTGAGGCGCCGTGTATTATATTATATTAAAACAATACATCCAGATGCACAAGAAATAGGTTCTACTTTGCGTGATGACGTCACTGCGTTATCGCAACTCAAAACTACATCTTTATGTAGTATACAAAAATAATTAATGTTTTCACGAATTGACTGGCCATCTCAGCAAAAACATTATTTGAAATATGTCCATTTAGATTTGTATGAAAAATAGAGTTGACTATTAGTAAAATAAAAACACTTTTTGATAAGAATTTTTTATTTTTAAATATAACGCTGATAATGAACAGCTACATTCTTTTAAACAATCACAGCTTGTGTACTTGTGTACATTTGCGAAAGTGACAACAATTATAGCACTATTGGAATTTATTGCTACCTAAATTACTAACAATTATACATATTAACAAACATCAGTAAATTAACAGTTATGAAAAACAATCTGAGCTAGCAATTTACTCTACTGAGTAAAGCTTGCAGCCAAAAATTGCTAAAAGTAGCCAAATGAATGTTAAAAATTGCTAAATTTGTTGCTAGGTGCTTTTTGAAAAAAAAGTAGCTAGAGTAGTCTGAAAAGTTGCTAAATCTAGCAACAATATTGCTAAGTTGGCAACACTGTATGGACAATTTAGCTTACCCAATTCACCAACAGTGCATGTGTTTGGACTGTGGGAGAACCAGCCTGATCTCACGAGAAAACGTACGTATTTTACGTTTTGTCAGTTTAGTGGCTAATTCATACAAGTTCAGTCGTACGAAAATGTACGATTTTAAAAAGGAGGCGTGGCACCTAACCGCACCCCTAACCCCAACCGTCATTGGGTGATGAGCAAATCGTACTAAATTGTATGAATTAGATCGTACGAATTTATACGAATTAGCCACTAAATCAAAAAGTTACGAATTGCCGTGAGATAGCGTTGGAGAAACCGGAGCACCTGGAGGAAACCCACGCCAACACGGGGAGAACATGCAAACTCCACACAGAAACGCCAACTCTCCCAGCCAGGACTCAAACCAGCGACCATCTTGCTATGAGGCGACAGTGATAATCACTGAGCCACCGTGCCACAAGTTGAAATTACTTAAGTTAATTTGATTTAACTTAAAAATTTAAAACATCAACATTTTTTTCAGTGCAATAATAAAAACAAAGGAACTACTTGAAAATCCTCAGATTTACTGGATTTATTGACTATGGGTTTAAGTAAAATGTAAATTTTTTTGTTCTAGAAGCGTCTGATGACATCTTTTCAGTTCATTCATTTTCTTTTCGGCTTAGTCCCTTTATTAATCCGGCGTCGCCACAGCGGAATGAACCGCCAACTTATCCAGCACAGCGCAGCGGATGCCTTTCCAGCTGCAACCCATCTCTGGGAAACATCCATACACTCTTACATTCACACTCATACACTACGGACAATTTTAGCCTACCCAATTCACCTGTACCACATGTCTTTGGACTGTGGGGGAAAGCGGAGCACCCCGAGGAAACCCACGCGAACGCAGGGAGAACATGCAAACTCCACACGGAAATGCCAACTGACCTAGCCGAGGCTCGAACCAGTGACCTTTTTGCTGTAAGGCGACAGCACTACCTACTGCGCCACCGCGTCACCCCATCTTTTAAATTTCAAGTAAAAATTATTGTTATTTAGGGCAACGCAGTGGCGCAGTAGGTAGTGCTGTTGCCTTACAGCAAGAACGTCGCTGGGTCGCAGGTTCGAACCTCAGCTGGGCTGGGTCAGTTGGCGTTTCTGTGTGGAGTTTGCATGTTCTCCCTGCGTTCGCGTGGGTTTCCTCCGGGTGCTCCGGTTTCCCCCACAGTCCAAAGACATGCAGTACAGGTGAATTGGGTAAGCTTAATTGTCCATAGTGTATGAGTGTGAATGTGTGTGTGGAAGTTCCCAGAGATGGGTTGCGGCTGGAAGGGCATCCGCTGTGTAAAATCGTGCTGGATGAGTTGGCGGTTCATTCCGCTGTGGCGACCCCGCAAGGGACAAAGCCGACAAGAAAATGAATGAATATTAGTGTTTCATAACATCTAGTTTTTATGAGGTGGGTTGTTAGCCAATGCTCAACCCCCAACCTGGAGGACCAGGACATACACACATACACTACGGACACAGTGTTGCCAACTATTTCCAATGAAAAGTAGCTAAAGCCTGGCCGAAAAGTAGCTAAACATTGCCAGATGAGGTCACATGTTAATTTGCATACCAGTGACGTAGTACCTGACAAGCGTAAGCCCGTCATGTCTCTACTCTCTGAGGCGCCGTGTATTATATTATATTAAAACAATACATCCAGATGCACAAGAAATAGGTTCTACTTTGCGTGATGACGTCACTGCGTTATCGCAACTCAAAACTACATCTTTATGTAGTATACAAAAATAATTAATGTTTTCACGAATTGACTGGCCATCTCAGCAAAAACATTATTTGAAATATGTCCATTTAGATTTGTATGAAAAATAGAGTTGACTATTAGTAAAATAAAAACACTTTTTGATAAGAATTTTTTATTTTTAAATATAACGCTGATAATGAACAGCTACATTCTTTTAAACAATCACAGCTTGTGTACTTGTGTACATTTGCGAAAGTGACAACAATTATAGCACTATTGGAATTTATTGCTACCTAAATTACTAACAATTATACATATTAACAAACATCAGTAAATTAACAGTTATGAAAAACAATCTGAGCTAGCAATTTACTCTACTGAGTAAAGCTTGCAGCCACTGCTCTTTTGAGTCACTTTGTAAAAATTGCTAAAAGTAGCTAAATGAATGTTAAAAATTGCTAAATTTGTTGCTAGGTGCTTTTTGACAAAAAAGTAGCTAGAGTAGTCTGAAAAGTTGCTAAATCTAGCAACAATATTGCTAAGTTGGCAACACTGTATGGACAATTTAGCTTACCCAATTCACCTACAGTGCATGTGTTTGGACTGCGGGAGAACCAGCCTGATCTCACGAGAAAACGTACGTATTTTACGTTTTGTCAGTTTAGTGGCTAATTCATACAAGTTCAGTCGTACGAAAATGTACGATTTTAAAAAGGAGGCGTGGCACCTAACCGCACCCCTAACCCCAACCGTCATTGGGTGATGAGCAAATCGTACTAAATTGTACGAATTAGATCGTACGAATTTATACGAATTAGCCACTAAATCAAAAAGTTACGAATTGCCGTGAGATAGCGTTGGAGAAACCGGAGCACCTGGAGGAAACCCACGCCAACACGGGGAGAACATGCAAACTCCACACAGAAATGCCAACTGGCATGGCCGGGACTCGAACCAGCGACCATCGTAGTGTGAGGCGACAGTGCTAACCACTCTGCCGCCTAAACTACATTTTTGTTGGTGCAAATCATGGTAAATCAAATTATGACAGTTCATTATTTATTTTTGCTGAATGCGAGGACAAATATGTATGTATTATGTGTGATATACATCTTCTTTTCTACTTAGATGTCAGAGATGATCATTTTGACATGTTTTTGATTTTTGTTTTTGGTTTTGTGAGATTCAGCCAAGCATAAATAGTTCTTTAACATGATGATTTACATCAAACACTTGCTGATGATATTAATAATTCTCACCACAAATCTACTGTTGACCCGTTCCAGAATCTGTTTCTCTTTGAGGACCATTTTTTCCCCTCCTTGCTTTTTAACCCGTTTCTTCACCAGTTTCTTGCATGCGTACAATTTCCCTGATGCTCGGGACTGACATGCGCATACCTGTAAAAAAAAGAACAAAAATCCGTAAAAAATTAAGATAAAATAAGCTGTGGTTGCCAGTATTTTACAGTTAAAAGTACAGTAGAAGCCATAAAAGAAATATCTTGATTTATATTCATTATTATATACAGTCTGTGTTAATAAACTAATGTTTAAAGGGTTTTAAGTAACGTTGTGAGCACTAACATTTACACACTGTAGCTTTGTTAAACAGATAAAAACACCACCAAATCCCCAAAACAGGTGGTGATAAGATGTAATGTACATGAGAAAAAACACAAAACAAAAAACAAACAAACAAATAAGTGAAGTATCATGCAGGAAATTCTGAGAAAGTCAATTTTACACTCTATAATATATATATATATATATATATATATATTTATTTATTACAAAATGTACTGTTAAGCATGTAACGCATTTTACTGTCACATTTTAAAAGTTTTTTTAACCATAAAGATCAGTCTTTTATTACTTTTATCTTTAAGTAATCATAGTATCCTTTTATTTTAACATTATCAAAGAAGTTTTAAATATAAAATACTTCAGTTTATTCCAGTCATGTACATATTCCATTTGATCAATTTACAAACATTACGGAAACATTATTTGCAAAATGTGCATATACACTACCTGACAAAAGTCTTGTCGCCTATCAAAGTTTTAGGAAGAACAAATAATAAGTTGACTTCTAGTTTATCATTTGGTATCAGAAGTGGCTTATATGAAAGGCAAAGGCCTCTAGATTATGCTTATTTTACCAGAATAAAATATGATCATGCCTTGATTTTTAATGATTTCATTAAGACAGTAAGGTCTGACTTTGCTTAGACAAAAGTCTCATCACTTAACAGAAATAATGTAAAATATAAAGTCATGCTGCAGTGGAAACAGAATGAATATTGTGTCTGACTCCATCATGAGCTTGGAGGACTGCATCATACATCTCTGCAATGACTCAAATCTCTTATTAATAAAGTCATCTGGAATGGCAAAGAAAGCGTTCTTGCAGGACTCCCAGAGTTCATCAAGAGTCTTTGGATTCATCTTCAATGCCTCCTCCTTCATCTTACCCCAGACATGCTCAATAATGTTCATGTCTGGTGACTGGGCTGGCCAATCCTGGAGCACCTTGACCTTCTTTGCTTTCAGGATCTTGCAGGCTGAAGTATGAGGAGCGCTATCCTGCTGAAGAATTTGCCCTCTGCTGTGGTTTGTAATGTAATGGGCAGCACAAATGTCTTGATACCTCAGGCTGTTGATGTTGATCATCCACTCTGCAGATCTTTCACACGCCCCCATACTGAATGTAACCCCAAACCATGATTTATCCTTCACCAGACTTGACTGATTTCTATGAGAGTCTTGGGTCCATGCGGGTTCCAGTAGGTCTTCTGCAGTATTTGTGATGATTGGGATGCAGCTCAACAGATGATGCATGGGAAAAATCGACCTTCTGCCACTTTTCCAAATGATCAACTAGAAGTCAAGTTATTATTTGTTGCTCTGGATCGAAAAATATGTATGCAAGGTTCCCACGCTTCTTGAAAGTATACTGAATTGCAGACATACGGATTCAAGGCCTGAAAAGTACTTAAAAACAAACACAGGTGCTTGAAAGTGCTTGAATTAAATTTGAAATAAAATTTGTTTCTGGTGTTATTTCAACAATTGTACTCAATTGTCAAAAACAGAACAAAAAAAAACATTTCAATATTGTACAATAACAAATAATGCACATTTTATCGATATTTCATAAACCGTATTGAATTCAACAAATTTTATTAAAGTTCTTTTAACTTTACTTTTTTAATGTAAATTAATTGAAATGTTAAGTACACCAAGGACTTTCATGGCCCTAAATATGCTGGGGTGTGAATTACAAAAGTGTTTGATTTAATATTAATGGTGTTTTAAAAAGTCTGTGAATCTGCTGTTCATGAACACGTGGGAACCCTGTTTATGTATTTTGCACTAACATTGAGAATATTATTAAAGACCAGACTGATTCATTTAATCTTACCTCTCCAAAACCACCTTTTCCCAAAATTCTGTATTCTCGAAAATTGTCTTGAGTGACTGGACGTCTGCAGAGGTGAAGGAGACTCACATTCTCATCCAAACATTTCTCAAGGAAACTGCATTGTTTAGTTTTTTTAAACCATCCAGAAATGGCACACTTACCTCTCCACCATCTTCCACTGCAGGAATCGGTCAAAGTACATGCTTTTCTGATACTCTGCGAATGGAGCTCCACTCAGATACTCATGAAGCGCACTGCAAAGAAAAAAAAAAAAACAGTACATGAATTATTAGCCCTCCTGTATATTATTTTCACCAGTTTCTGTTTAATGGAAAGAAGATTTCTAATAACTGATTTATTTTATCTTTGCCATGATGACAGCACATAATATTTGACTAGATATTTTTCAAGATACTAGTATTCAGCTTAAAGTAACATTTAAAGGCTTAACTAGGTTAATTAGGTAAGTTAAGGTAATTGGGTTAATCATTCTATAACAGTGTTTGTTCTGTAGACTACGAAGGCTAATAATACTGACCCCAAAATAGTTTGAAAAAATGAAAAACTGCTTTTATTCTAGCCGAAATAAAACTAACAAGACCTTCTCCAGAAAAAAAATATCATAGAAAATACTGTGAAAATTTGGGAAATATTTGAAATTGAATAAACAATTCACTGGAAGGCTAATAACATTGACTTCAACTGTATGTGACACTTCATATTTGCTGAGCAAAATCCAACACTTGAAAATTCTGTCATCATTTATTCACCCTTCACTTCTTCAGAACTACGTCTGCTAGTTATTTTATCTTCAAGCTCTGAGGTGAACTATCTGCTTCCGCTTAACTAACATCTACTAACGAGACTTTATTGTAAACCCGTTGTACTTTATAATCTTTTTGCAATTTAATTTGGTTAAAACATTTGTGGCAACCCAGTGGCGCAGTAGGTAGTGCTGTTGCCTCACAGCAAGAACGTCGCTGGGTCGCAGGTTCGAACCTCGGCTGGGCTGGGTCAGTTGGCGTTTCTGTGTGGAGTTTGCATGTTCTCCCTGCGTTCGCGTGGGTTTCCTCCGGGTGCTCCGGTTTCCCCCACAGTCCAAAGACATGCAGTACAGGTGAATTGGGTAAGCTAAATTGTCCATAGTGTATGAGTGTGAATGTGTGTGTGGAAGTTCCCAGAGATGGGTTGCGGCTGGAAGGGCATCCGCTGCGTAAAATCGTGCTGGATAAGTTGGCGGTTCATTCCGCTGTGGCGACCCCGCAAGGGACAAAGCCGACAAGAAAATGAATGAATGAATGAATGAATAAAACATTTGTTTACTCTAAACATGTATATAGAATAGAGCAGAATATATATATTTTTTGTTTTTATACCTGTTAAAGTATCTTTTTTTATGTCAATATCATGATTATATTATATAACGTGATAAAAGCTTCAGCATTTAATCACAACAAGAACATTTAATAAGCCCAGTGTAACCACACATCTGGAACTGACCTTTGGCAGTTGCTGATGAAATTTTCCATGTTCCAGTCGCACTTCTGAATTTCTTCGTGAACCATCTCTCGCACCCTAGAGGACTGAACACATACATAACATGTTAGTATATCCTGGGAAAACACTATTTAAACACTATAGGAAACACATTACAAAACACAAATCTAGCTCATTCTCTTTAGATTTGAACACGCTAGAGGATTAGTTCATCCCAAAATAAAAATGATGTAATTTCCTATTCGCCCTCAATGGTCTTCTGAATATAAATTAGGATATTTTAGATTTTAGATGAAATCCAGGAGCTCTCTCATCCTTGATTGAAAGCAATAATCCAAATCCAATGCTCTAAGTCCAAAAAAAGTATCAAATAATTGTCAAAACAGTCCATGGGTCTTCACTGGTTCAACTATAACAATATGAAACTCCAAGAACACTTTTGTGTGTCAAAAAACGGTAAAAACAACTTTCTTCACCTAATTTTTCTCACCCACTTCAGGTCAGGTTGCATGTTTACTACAGTCAGCAGCACAACATGCAACAGCCCTTACGCCCCATTCACATGAGGCTTCAGCGTCAACGCTTCCTATTCACTTTGAATGTGTGACGTCAGGCGTTGCCGAACTGCATTGTGGATCCGTCAGCGCCGCTTCAGAGGCGTTGCTCGCTGCAGTAGTTGGGACATGCTCAACTTTTCAAGCGCCGACGGAAGCGTCAGCCAATCAGATCGCTGTATGCAAATACACCAGCGCCGACAGAGGCCTATTGCTGACTAATTTCATTGGCTGACGCTGTTATGACAATCGCGTCAGCCCCAACTTCAGACACGCCCTCTGTCAAGCGTTGAAGCTGAAGCCTCGTGTGAATGGGGCGTTGAGAATGGGCACCCTAATATGATGTAGTGGACATTGGCGATCAAAGTCATATTTTTGATTCTTTTTGACACACTTCTCAATGGCTGAAGAAAAAGAAATGAAGACTTTGGAGTGGCCTAGTCAAACTCCTGAACTGAATCCAATTGAGATGCTGTGGCATGACCTCTGAAATGCTGTTTATGTTTGAAAACCCTCAAATGTGGCTGAATTACAACAATTCTGCACAGATGAGTGAGCCAAAATTCCTCCATAGATCAGTAACAGACTCAGGAAAGTTATCAAAAATGATCTGATTGCAGTTGTTGCTGCTAGGGGTGGCCCAACCAGTTATTCAGTGGGGAAATCCTTTTTCACACAGGTCTATGTAGTTTTGTATTTTGTTTTCCCTTAATAAAAATAATATGAAACTCCAAGAACACTTTTGTGTGTCAAAAAACTGTAAAAAAAAAAAATTAATTCTCTCACCCACTTCAGATCAGGTTGCTCGTTTACTACAGACTGTACAACATATTGCCATTAGAGTCAGCAGCACAACATGCAACTGCCTGTAATGAATGCACACCCTAATATGATGTAGTGGAAATTGGCAAACAAAGTCATGTTTTTTATTATTTTTGACATACAAAAGTGTTCTTGGAGCTTCGTATGATAATAGTTGAACTATTGAAGATGAGAGAACTCCAGCAAGTCCCCTTCTCAATGGCTGAAGAAAAACAAATGAAGACTTTGGAGTGGCCTAGTCAAACTTCTGACCTGAATCCAATTGAGATGCTGTGGCATGACCTCTGAAATGCCGTTTATGTTCAAAAACCCTCAAATGTGGCTGAATTACAACAATTCTGCACAGATGAGTGAGCCAAAATTCCTCCATAGATCAGTAACAGACTCAGGAAAGTTATCAAAAATGATCTGATTGCAGTTGTTGCTGCTAGGGGTGGCCCAACCAGTTATTAAGTTTAGGGGGGAAATCCCTTTTTCACACAGGGCTATGTAGTTTTGTATTTTGTTTTCCCTTAATAAAAATAATATGAAACTCCAAGCACACTTTTGTGTGTCAAAAAACTGTAAAACTTTTTTGTTCACCCAATTTTTCTTACCCACTTCAGGTCATGTTGTGCGATTACTACAGACAGTACGACGTATTGCCACTACAGTCAGCAGCACAACATGCAACTGCCCGTAGTGAATGCACACCCTAATATGATGTAGTGGAAATTGGCAAACAAAGTCATGTTTTTTATTATTTTTGACATACAAAAGTGTTCTTGGAGCTTCGTATGATAATAGTTGAACTATTGAAGATGAGAGAACTCCAGCAAGTCCACTTCTCAATGGCTGAAGAAAAACAAATGAAGACTTTGGAGTGGCCTAGTCAAACTCCTGGACTGAATCCAATTGAGATGCTGTGGCATGACCTCTGAAATGCTGTTTATTTTTGAAAACCCTCAAATGTGGCTGAATTACAACAATTCTGCACAGATGAGTGAGCCAAAATTCCTCCATAGATCAGTAACAGACTCAGGAAAGTTATCAAAAATGATCTGATTGCAGTTGTTGCTGCTAAGGGTGGCCCAACCAGTTATTCAGTGGGGAAATCCTTTTTCACACAGGGCTATGTAGTTGTGTATTTTGTTTTCCCTTAATAAAAATAATATGAAACTCCAAGAACACTTTTGTGTGTCAAAAAACTGTAAAAAAAAAATTAATTCTCTCACCCACTTCAGATCAGGTTGCTCGTTTACTACAGACTGTACAACATATTGCCATTAGAGTCAGCAGCACAACATGCAACTGCCTGTAATGAATGCACACCCTAATATGATGTAGTGGACATTGGTGAACAAAGTCATATTTTTGATTCTTTTTGACACACATTGTTTTTGGAGCTTCATATGATTACAGTTTAGGAATGAGAGAGCTCCAGGATTGCATCTAAAATATCTTAATTTGTGTCCTATAAATAACAGAATTTGTATTTTTGAGTGAACTAATCCTTTAAAGCAGTGTTTCCCAACCCTGTTCCTGGAGGCACACCAACAGTACATATTTTTATGTCTCCTTTATCTGAACTAATATCTTCAGGTTTTGGAGTCTCTTCTTATGTTCTGATGAGTTGATTCAGGTGTGTTTGATTAGGGAGATGTTAAAAATGTGTACTGTTGGTGTGCCCTCAGGAACAGGGTTGGGAAACACTGCATTAAAGCACTTCAGTAGTAACTGCAGTAGTAAGTTATGATTAAAAATGAATGAAATGTAGTTGGCGGTTCATTCCGCTGTGGCGGCTCCTGATAAATCAGGGACTAAGCCGAGGCAAAACGAATGAATGAATGAATGAATGAATGAATGAATGAAAGTCTACAAACCTGTGAGGTTTTAAATTTATTGATGAGTTTCTCACGAGACGTTTTTTTCTGGTCATCTGTCGTGACCTCATATTTCGCCTGAAGAGTATAAAAAGAGTTTTCACTGTATACATTCACACACTGCGGTAAAACTTTAAGGTATCTTTGTTATACATGTTCCATGTATTTACCATAGTGATTACAATTAATTACGTATAATTTCCATGCAACTAATTGTAAACCTGCATTCTTAACCCTAAGCGTACAGTAAGTACATGTATTAAATTAATATTATTTAGTAGTTAAATGAATAGTTACACTGTAACAAGTACACCACAAAGTAACACTCCGATTTTTTAGAAATAGGCTCATTTTATATCTCCCCTAAAGTTAAACAGTTTTTTAATCTATTCAGTCAATCTCTGATCATTCACTATGGTGGAAGAACTTTTAGCTTAGCTTAGCATAAATCATTGAATTGGATTAGACCATTAGCATCTCACTCAAAAAAGTAAAAAAAAAAAAAAAGAGAGTATTGATCATTTTCCTAAAGTTAAATTGTGTATCAAGACCAACAAACAATGAAAAATTGCTATTTTCTAGGTCGAAATGTCTAGGAACTCTACTCTCATTCTGGCGTAACAGTCAAGAATCTTTGCTGCTGTACCATGGCTGCAGCAGGTGCAATTATATTATGCAGCACTAGCCGGGGACTATTTTCAGGCACTGTGTAATATTACTGCGAAAACAAAAAAATGGAGTGTTCACAAACATTAAAGTAAAGTACACTACCTAACAAAAGTCTTGTCGCCTATCCAAGTTTTAGGAACAACAAATAATAATTTGACTTCTAGTTGATCATTTGATATCAGAAGTGGCTTATATGAAAGGCAAAGGCCTCTAGATTATGCTTATTTGACCAAAATAAACTATGAAACTACTCCCCCATGCTTAATGTAACCCCAAACCATGATTTTTCCTTCACCAAACTTGACTGATTTCACTGAGAATCTTGGGTCTATGTTGGTTCCAGTAGGTCTTCTGCAGTATTTGTGATGTTTGGGATGCAGTTCAACAGATGATTCATGGGAAAAATCGACCTTCTGCCACTTTTCCAAATGATCAACTAGAAGACGAGTTATTATTTGTTGCTCTTACAACTGGGATCGACGACAAGAGTTTTGTCAGGTAGTGTAAACCTAGTTTACATTGCAATCCCAAATGCATGTCAAACTACACTGTAAAAATATCTGTTAAATAAAACAAGTGTTTTGTGTTTATTTATGGTTGTGAATTGCATTATGGGAGTTTTATCTCTGGTCTGTCGACTTTTGATGTTGAAAATTCAACTCTGCAGTTTAATAAAGTGACTTTTATTGACATTTTAGTAGTTTGAGACAAGATATTGTTTCAGAAATAATATATAGAGAAATAAGGCTGTGCTAAGTTAAATAAATGTACTGGCAGCTTATTACCAGGTTTTTGTACCATAATATACAACAACAACCCAGACAATATATCACTTCTGAAAACGCACCGCTAAAAACATTTCTGGAGAGCGTCAAATATGTACCAGGAGTAGGCATGGGACGATAACCGTTTTCAAGGTATACCGCGGTTTGGAAAAGTCAAGGTTATCATACCGCCAACATTTTCTCTAAAACCGTTCCTAAGGTATGTGTAAGATTTTTTTATTTACATTTTTTTTTAACAACAGCATCTCCAGCAGAAAAGATATCCAAAAATGCCATTTTAAATTGTAAATAAATCTGTGTTTTTGAAACTAATGAAGACAGCAGAAGTCAATGATTCATATTCATTATTTAGCCTGGCACGTTTACTGCTCCAAAATATTATAAATGTTTCTCAAAATAAAATATATTGTGTTCAAAGGAGAAAAACTTTTAGTTTTTTACCCAGACATTTAAAAAGAATATATTTTAGAGCAGTAATCAAAATACCGTAATACGGTGAAACCATGATATTTTTATCCAAGGTTATCATACCGTCAGAATCTTATACCGGCCCATGCCTAACCAGGAGGTAAGTTGTTTTGGTTTTCGCGAATCCATCAGAAGCCACTGTGTAGGCTTTTTGAGATCTCAAATTTTTCTCGCGAGTGCCATTTGTGCCTGCTCTTTTCATGTACATCCACCAGAGGCCGCTGTCGACTGACTGAATGACTGACCATTGACTGACCCATCCTTCTCGCTCCCTAAACCCAACCAATAGTGTTTTCAAAAGCACAGATTGACCCGCCCACCTTCTTCCCTAAACCCAACCAACAGGTTTAAAAAGCAATCCAGAAAAAGAAAAGCCCTCGCCTGATTTTTACCATGTTTCCAGATCTTACCACATTCTCACCCTGTTATTTACTTGTTTATTTTATTTTTGGCTTCTGGCTTCTTGACTTTTGATTTATTTTGAACCGTTCTTTGCTGAACTTAAACCCCATCATCGTGGTCAACTCCTTTCGGAGTCTCAAGTCCACCGACGTACATGGCGAGCTACTGAGCAAACTGGTAACAGCAGGAAAGCCGTCCATAAGGATGTAAGCGGTCAGCTGGTAAGCACGAAAAGGATCGGTGTCATACAGCCCCGTAGCATTCATTTTGAAATTGAAATGAAGCCATACGTACCTCTGGCTAAATAATTTGCGATCTTTAGAAATGTATATAGGGCCACATTTTCAGAATGAGCTTATGGTGCTTTAAACTATTAAAAATGTCAATAAAAGTCAGTTTTTCAAACTTTTCAACATCAAAAGCTTTTGAGGGAAAGATCAATGTCCCATAATGCAATTCAAAAGCCTAAATACGTGAAAAGAAAAAACATGTATCACTAAATATGGAAAACTGCTAATTTACACAATTTTTTTTACAGTGTATCAGTTAAATATGAAAAAAAAAAAACACTTTCAATAATGTATTAGACAGAAGATCATACCATTTCATCCAAGAGGTCAATTAAATGCTGCAGCTCAAATTTAGTAGCACAGAAAAGCATGAAGAGTTGTTTTCCAATGGGCTGATTCACACACAGGCTGTAATAGTCTCGCTCTGGAGGACAGAAAATAATACAGTACATTCCTGATTAGCCCGAAAATAAATAAAAAAATATGGAATTAATAATTTTCCCTCATATTGTTCCAATTACTTTGTTTATATTCAGGACACAAAATAAAATATGCTAGTTGAGATCCTAGAGCTCCCTCATCCTCCATAGACAGCAATAGTCCCGAGGCATTCAGAAACAGTGTCCAGTACCCGATCATGCTTGTGTACTCATTTTCATGATTTTTTTTTTTTTTTTTTTTTGGGGGGTACACCAAGGTTAACAGTTTGGCTAAATGTTTACTGGTTTGTCGAAATTAATTGTGCTTCTTGTTGTGTTTACTTGTTCATAAGAAATGAATGTGATTGTATGCATGCTTCAACTGTCATTAGGTGTCATTTGCTCAGTCATGTCATTTTAAATGCAAAGATGACATTGTTTGAGATGTGTTTTTTATGATAACTTGATATCAAGGTAACAACCTGTCATAAAAATAATAAGTAAATAACAAATAAGTCATAAACATGATTGTCATGAGGTATTACAATTGTGTCACTACACTAACAAGCAAGTGGCTCAGTGCTGGGCTGCAGCTGGAAGGGCATACGCTGTGTAAAACATATGCAGTAGTTGGCGCAAGAGAAATTTGAGATCTGAAAAAGCGTACACAGCAGTGAATTCGCGAAAACATAAACTGCATAAAAACATAGCTCCTGGGATGTATTTGGCGCTCTCCAGAAATGCATAGGGGTATGTTTTCGGAATGAGCCTGGGTTGAGTACTTTTACTCCACTTGCACCGCATTTTTGGCAAGTTTTTTTACTTGAGTGTGATTTTTTTAGTACTTTTCCCACCACTGGACACACTGAATGCTCTCATCACACCTCTGTGATCATTTATAGTGAACTCATCAAGGGTTACAGAGCAGTCGCAGTGAAAAACGGGTATTTTTCGAACACCATCCACACTATGGTCATATTGTAAACCATCAGATCTGGATTTAATACCACATTCGATAGTGCCACAAATGGGATTTAAAGGATCAGATTCCATCCGGTTTGTGCTGTTCCAGTTGGTCTTGACAAAAAAACTGATTTGAGCCACACATATGAGCAAAAATATCAGATTTGGTTCACATTGGCCTGCAATTTGTGTTGTAATGCCTGTAGTACACACACACCACTTATTTATTTTATTTTTTTAAGGTGTTCTTGGAAATTGCAAAATTAAAGTTGAATTACTGAAGACAAATGGACTGTTTTGACAATGATTTTGGTTCATTTTCTGGGCTATTGCTGTCTTTGGAGGATGAGAGAGCTCCAGGATTTCATCTAAAATATCTTCATTTGTGTCCTGAATATAAATGAAGGATTGCAACGACTCAAGGGTGAGTAAATAATAACAGAATTCTCATTTTTTGGATGAACTAACCCTTTAAACACACACAAAGGAAATTATCTTTACAGTGTTTCAATTTAATAATGAGTAGAATGTTGAAAAAATGTTCAGTGTTTTCTTACCAATGCTGTTCTCTAGCTCTTTGCACTCGTTTATGTGAGGGAAACGCAGAATTTCCTTCCACTTTCGACTCCTTCCTTTGCGGTATGCATTACCTGCTGCACAATGGAAGAGACAGAGTCGACAATATGAGGAGAAAACAGTAAAAGTCACAATGATTAGCCCTCCTGAATGATTAGCAATCCTGAATTATTAGCCCTCCTGTATATTTTTTCCCCAATTTCTGTTAAACGGTGAGAAGATTTTTTTAACACATTTCTAAACATAATAGTTTTAATAACTCATCTCTAATAACTGATTTATTTTATCTGTGTCATGATGACAGTAAATAATATTTGACTAGATATTCTTCAAGATACTAGTGTTCAGCTTAAAGTGACATTTAAAGGCTTAACTAGGTTAATTAGGCAAGTTAGGGTAATTAGGCATTAGCCACGGTCACCCCTGTGTAAACTCTGGCCACCCCTGTGGCCACCTCAATATGATTTTGCTGTTGATATTATTAATTTAAATGTACTTACGCAAGTTCACAATATTTCAATAAATGAATAAATTAATGAATAAATATAATGAAGCCACTAAGTTATTGTGGATTGATGGGTGCATTACAGTTTTTCCCAATTGTTTAGACACATTTTCTGAAAGCATGTCTCATATTGTCAGAACTCCACACACACACATTGGGCAAAATCCTTCAATTCACCTGCAAAATCAAACTTTACATTCAAAACAATGTACTTTCTTCTCAAAATGGTGTTTTGTTTTCAAATGACACACACAAGCCATCACATGAATAGACATTTATAAGAACCATTTGAACACTGATGTGCTTAATGTAAAACACTATGACCACTTCTTCTCCATTCATCATAATGACTTACTGTGAGCCTTTTTTTTGTTCAGTGTTACACTTACTACAGACAGTACATAAGCCTACATAAGTGCATTGTAAAATATTTCAGAATATTATTTTTATACAAAACACACAAATACACGGTAACAAATATGTTTGACTGTATTTTTCCCACAAAAACAGCGTACGCAGTGTTTATCCCAACCAACACAAAATTGCACATAACGTGGTCTACATATGCCATCAACAGAAGGATTTACAGAATACTGTTGTACAGTAAAAAAAAAAAAACAGTGTGGATTTCAGTCATACACTTTCCAACCCCAGGCAGAAAAAAAGTCCTCAATACGATTGAGAAATGGAGAATATGGAGAGAGATAAACAACTAAAAAACATAGGTGGGCAGTGAACCAGTTATGAACAAGATGAGCTCTGATTTCTAAATTGCGTTTATGTGTGACCGGTGTTTACCTGTGTGATGAGTTAGTATGCAAAGTAGAACAACTGACTTTAGAATTTTGAATAACAGCGTGTTCCTTGTGAAAACAAGAGATTTTCTGCATGAAAAATGTGCCAAATGCAGAGAATTGTGTGTAGTGTTTTGAAAAAAGTGTGTTTTAAATCTGCAATTTGAGTGTAAAGCAGGAATTGTGCTTGTACTTTAGCAGAATTGGTTCAGGGGGTTGGTGCATCAGTGACATGTTATAGTCATTGTGTCTGAAGTACGAGTAATTGTGTGTAAACAATTGTGAAAAACTGTAATAGAAAGAAGAAGATATATTAATAATATTGTGGCTCAAAAAGGAACATGGATAAATTATATTATTATAGTCTGTATAGTGAGTGTGTGTATATAGTAATGCCTTTTGTTCAGTCTGTTCATTTGTCTGTTTTATTACAGTTTTTTTCTGAATGCTTAAGCACGTTTTTTTGTAACTATTGGCTATTTTTGCAAAACTCTACACACTAATAAGAAAACCCTTCACCAAATCTGCAAAACATTTTATTTCTCTTGCAAAAGCTAATACACCTAGCTAAACTCTTCAAACCTTTGTAAAAATGGTATTTTTGTATCAAACATTTAACACAAGCATCACATTACAGTTTTTCCCAATTGTTTACACACAATTACTCGTACTTCAGACACAATGACTATAACATGTCACTGATGCACCGACCCCCTGAACCAATTCTGCTAAACTACAAGCACAATTCCTGCTTTACAGTCAAATTGCAGATTTAAAACACACTTTTTCAAAACACGACACACAATTCTTTGCATTTGGCACAATTTTCATGCAGAAAATCTCTTGATTTCACAAGGAACACACTGTCATTCACAATTGTAAAGTCAGTTGTCCTACTTTGCATACTAACTCATCACACAGGTAAACACCGGTCACACATAATCGCAGTTTAGAAATCAGAGCTCATCTCATATTCTACATTTCTCAATCCTATTGAGGATTTTTTTTCTGCCTGGGGATGGAAAGTGTGTGACCGAAATCCACACTTTTTTAAAATTTATTTATTTATTGTAACTATTCTGTAAATACTTCTGTGGATGTCATTTGTAGACCACGTTATGTGCAATTTTGTGTTGGTTGGGATAAACACTGTGTACGCTGTTTTTGTGAACTCCAAGGGGTGTTTAGACAATTTTCAATCTGGTTTCAGAGCACATCACAGTACAGAGAGCGCTCTTATAAAGATAATCAATGATATCCGCCTAAATACAGATTCAGGTAAACTAACAGTGCTGGTATTGCTCGATCTCAGCGCTGCATTTGACACTGTCGATCACAGCATACTTCTGGATAGGCTGGAAAACTGGGTTGGGCTGTCTGGGACGGTCCTCAAATGGTTCAGATCCTACCTTGAAGGGAGAGGTTACTATGTCAGTATAGGTGACCATAGGTCAAGGTGGACACCGATGACATGTGGAGTCCCACAAGGCTCGATTCTGGCACCTCTCCTGTTCAACCTTTATATGCTCCCTCTGAGCCAAATAATAGGAAAGAACCAAATTTCCTACCACAGCTATGCTGATGACACTCAGATCTACTTAGCCTTACTGCCTAATGACTACAGCCCTATTGACACCCTCTGCCAATGCATTGATGAAATGAACAGTTGGATGTCCCAAAACTTTCTTCAGTTAAACAAAGAGAAAACTGAAGTCATTGTGTTCGGGAACAGAGATGAGGTTCTCAAGGTGAATGCGTACCTTGGCACTAAGGGTCAAACAACAAAAAATAAGGCCAAGAATCTTGGTGTGACTCTGGAGTCAGATCTGAGTTTCAATAGTCATGTCAAAGCAGTTAGTAAATCAGCATACTATCATCTCAAAAACATTGCAAGAATCAGATGCTTTGTTTCCAGTGAAGACTTAGAGAAACTTGTTCATGCTTTTATCAGCAGCAGGGTGGATTACTGTAACGGCCTCCTCACGGGCCTTCCCAAAAAGACAGTCAGACAGTTGCAGCTCATCCAGAATGCTGCGGCCAGGATTCTGACCAGAACCAGGAAATCAGAGCACATCACACCTGTCCTCAGGTCTCTACACTGGCTCCCAGTTACATTCAGAATAGATTTTAAAGAACTATTACTTGTCTATAAATCACTAAATGGCCTAGGACCTCAATACATTACAGATATGCTTACTGAATACAAGCCTAGAAGATCACTCAGATCTCTAGGATCATATAAACTAGAAATTCCAAGAGTTCAGTCAAAGCAGGGTGAATCGGCTTTCAGCTACTACGCCCCTCGCTGCTGGAATCAACTCCCAGAAATGATCAGATGTGCTCCAACATTAGGCACATTCAAATCCAGACTGAAAACACATCTGTTTAGCTGTGCTTTTACTGAATGAGCACTGTGCTACGTCCGACAGATTGCACTATTATGTTTTTCTCTTCTTTTTCATTCTTTTATAACCTGCTTTAACACATTTTTATCTGTTTTTATCTGTTTTTTATTATCTGTTTTTATTTTTTCTTATTCTTGTTTCTTTTATTCCTGTTTATGTAAAGCACTTTGAATTGCCACTGTGTATGAAATGTGCTATATAAATAAACTTGCCTTGCCTTGCCTTTGTGGGAAAAATACAGTAAAATATATTACCGTGTATTTGTGTATTTTGTATAAAAACAATATTCTGAAATATTTTACAATGCACTTATGTAGGCTTATGTGCTGTCTGCAGTAATTGTAACACTGAAAAAGTCAGTAAGTCATTATGATGAATGGAGAAGAAGTGGTCATAGTGTTTTACATTAAGCACATCAGTGTTCAAATGGTTCTTATAAATGTCTATTCATGTGATGGCTTGTGTGTGTCATTTGAAAACAAAACACCATTTTGAGAAGAAAGTACATTGTTTTGAATGTAAAGTTTGATTTTGCAGGAGAATTGAAGGGTTTTGCCCAATGTGTGTGTGTGTTTTGTGATTTGTGTGTAGAGTTCTGACAATATGAGACATGCTTTCAGAAAATGTGTGTAAACAATTGGGAAAAACTGTAATAAGCACACAATGAGGCAAATACACACTGATGGAATGAATAAAAACTACATCTGGCTTTTGCTTTGAAAACAGCTCCTTAACTGATTGTCTTCAAAAAAGGAGTTTGCCACCTGTAGAGGCTTTAAAAATAATGAAGAGTGAGAAGACTAAACAATTGTATGATTTGTTTCAAGAATATGGTTTTATTTAACCCCTTACACAGTTTCTATTTGATGTCTGCACGGTATGTTGTTCTTTTTTTGTTACTGTAAATTTTTTTTTTTTTTTTTTTTAGTTGGTTTATTTGTATGTTTGTTTGTTTTGTTTTTTTTTGTGTGTGTGTAATTTTATGGCTTTATATTTGATTCACTGTATGACATGTCTCAGTCAGTGTGTGTGCAAGGTTAAGTTTGGATTGAGTTTGGCCTAAATTGTTATGTTTTTGAAAGGCAAATTAAAAACAAAACAAAAAAAACATCTGGCTTTTGCCTTCTCTGAGCACAGTTTGAGGTCATGCCTTTCTCATATAGTTCACAGGGATGCAAACTTCAAGTACTGGTGTTTATTTACACACATCAAAACAAACACAAGTGTTTTTCCAAATCAAAACACAAAATCGTCATTTCACTGAGAAAAAAAATCAGACTACATCATGTCGTCTCTCTGGGTCCGGCCACAAAATTTCATCTACATCACATGCAATGTCCTCTAGTCCAAGGCACCAGGGAAAGTATCTGATTGCAAAGTGAACCAATTATCTAAAACAGTTTTCACATGTGACAGTGTGCCAGACAGTTGGCAAAACAGTGTAAATAATAGCCAGACATGTGTATAGCTTTGCTAGGAGTGTGTTGATCATTTGGAAATTCAGTGTAAAGCAGTGAGTTGTGTTTACAGTTCTGCATAAACAGTGCTGTGCAGTGGATTGTACCTACAATTTTGAAAAGTGTGTGTTACAAAATTGCAAACTTAGTGCAAAGCAGTGTCTGTGCTTTTAATTTTGCAAACTCAGTGAGTGCTTTTGCTATAAGATTTTCAAGAGTTCACACTTAGCTGATGATTAATTATAAAGCTTGTTTGGCATGCTGTCCCGGGAGAGAGCCCTGAGCTCATGAGATCCTCAAGCCCAGGGCTCCCTCCCGTTGCAAGGCGAGAGGGGAGATCGAGCTCAGGTAGATCTCGAGAACTCCCCTGTCGTAGTGATTGAAGAGCAGATATTGGTTCTCTTTAACGAGATACTGTAGGTACTAGATAGAGAACAAGTCTATAGTGTTTATTAGTCAATGATTTAGGATGCATGCTTTTAATCGGTAGGAGGAAACCGGAGGACCCGGGGGAAACCCACGTGAGCACGGGGAGAACATGCAAACTCCAGACAGAAAATGCCCGCTGGTTTGGTAAAGCCAAGAACCATTGACATTCTTGCTGTGAGGCAACAGCGCTAAGCGCTGGGCCACCGTGTCACCCATCTAGAAAAGGGAAGGGGTGGAAGGGGGGATTCTTCAAAGCGAAGATAGCGGTGATATGAAACCCGGGGTATTTATAATAGCTTAGGGATCATCTGATTGGTGCATGTTGATTTGGATAATGTGGGTCTAGCCGCTAGCAATCATAAGCACGTGATCATCTCGAAATTAGTTTATAAATAAACTTCACTAATCGTTTTATAAATTGTGCTATGAGAATCTCGGTTAGGGTTTAAGCATTCAGAAAAAACTGTTATTCATTCTTCAATCTTCATTAATTTTAGACATGGCAATAAAATTATGTGAAAAATAACTGACCTGAAAAGTGTTTTTAAACAAAATATTGATTTTTATTTGGTTTGCACATGTACTTGCTAAATTATTTCAGGGAATAAATTGCAATATTTTAAGAGTAATCAATTAATTAATTAAAAGCATATTATATCATTTACCAGACGCAAAAATATAACAGGCGCAGTAGGTAGTGCTGTTGCCTCACAGCAAGAACGTCGCTGGGTCGCAGGTTCGAACCTCGGCTGGGCTGGGTCAGTTGGCGTTTCTGTGTGGAGTTTGCATGTTCTCCCTGCGTTCGCGTGGGTTTCCTCCGTGTGCTCCGGTTTCCCCCACAGTCCAAAGACATGCAGTACAGGTGAATTGGGTAAGGTAAATTGTCCGTAGTGTATGAGTGTGAATGTGTGTGTGGAAGTTCCCAGAGATGGGTTGCGGCTGGAAGGGCATCCGCTGCGGATTATCGTGCTGGATAAGTTGGCGGTTCATTCCGCTGTGGCGACCCCGCAAGGGACAAAGCCGACAAGAAAATGAATGAATGAATGAATGAAAAATATAACATTACTCATTATTCACAATATATAGACAATTCGTTATTTTTTGTGTGCCACCCCAAGATTTGGTGTGGCCTCATCTGGCCACCACTAAGAACATATTCTGGGGACGCCACTGATTGTATAATGTGGGTTTTTCTGTAGATAGTCGAAAACAAATATTGCCTAAGGGGGGTAATAATATTGACCTTAAAATGGTTTAAAAAAATTAAAACTGCTTTTATTGTAGCCGAAATAAAACAAATAAGACTTTCTCCAGAAGAAAAAATATTATCAGACATACTGTGAAAAATTCCTTGCTCTGTTAAACATCATTTGGGGAATATTTAAAAATTCACAATTAAAGCACGTCTTTTCAATAAAACCTTGAGTTCTCAGTAAATTAAATTAAATTCAACTCAGGTTTAGCTGTATGGGTCTTTTCTCAACAATTATGGTGGTGTCATTTTGAACCAGTATTAAAGCTTGTACAATATTACATTTGTTTCAGTAAAACTGGAAGATGCTGAGCAGAACAAGTGCATTCAATATGAGCATAAAACTGTTTTCTTGATCATGTTAACTGATTGTGTAACATAAATGTCTGTATCTTAGAAAGAAGTCGATGTTTTAACTAAGCAATGTGAGAAGTCGAAACCATAAATGATCATTAGACTTAAAGATTAGCTTTTTGTTCAAACTACTTATTTAAAATGGGCTGAATCAACACAATTCTTGAGTTCCAGCGTTTTTTTCAGTGTAGTTAAATAACATTAATTCATTCATTTTAATTCAGCTTGGTCCTTTATTCATCAGGGGTCACCACAGCGGAATGAACCGCCAACTATTCTAGCATATGTTTTACACAGCAGATGCCCTTCCAGCCACAACACAGTACTTGGAAACATCCATACACTCTCATTCACACACACACACACACACACACACTCATACACTACGGCCAATTTACTTCAATTCACCTATAACCCACGCGAACACAGGGAGAACATGCAAACTCCACACAGAAACGCCAACTGGCCCAGCCCGCAGTTGGACCAGCGGCCTTCTTGCTGTGAGGCGACAGTGCTAACCACTGAGCCACCGTGTTGCCTGGTTGTGGAGATTTGCTGTGTAGTTTTGCATTTTGAGTGAATGGTTTCAGAAATTGTGTGACAAGAAAAGATTTTGTGTATAAGCAGTTGGAAAAAACTGTAAAATAACATTACACTTGATGCAACACCAATCATAACAATACCGGAAAGACGTCTTGCTAAAAATAGATTTATGAATTATAATGAGTGTATTTCAGTCGTTGGATTAAGTACTTGAGTCGGTCACACTTGATGCTTAGAAAAATGTTAGACATGCAAAACACCTACCTGAAACTAAAGTCAATATTGTGTGTGTGTGTGTGTGTGTGTGTGTGTGTGTGTGTGTGTGTGTGTGTGTGTGTGTGTGTGTGTGTGTGTGTGTGTGTGTGTGTGCATGTGTGTGAAAAGTTGAGAAAGTGTGTGCGTGTGTGCTGGTACGCGCAATGTGTGTGCGCAGTTGTGCGCGTGTTTGTGTGTGTGTGCGTGTAAAAAGGAGAGAAAGTGCGTGTGTGTGTGTATGCGCGAAAGCATGCGTGTGTTTCTGTGTGTGTATGCGTGTGTGTGTGTGTCTGTGTGAAAAAGAGAGAGTGTGTTTGTGTGTGTGCAAGCATGCCTTTGTGCATGTATGCGTGTGTGCGCGCGCATGTGTACTACCCTGCTGAAAAATCCAGCTTAAACCAGCCTAAGCTGGTTGGCTGGTTTTAGCTGGTCAACCAGCCTGGTTTTAGAGGGGTTTTGGCCATTTCCAGGCTGGTTTCCAGCCATTTCCAGCCTGGTCTTAGCTGGTCAGGCTGGGAGTTGACCAGCTAAAACCAGCTTGACCAGCCAAAACCAGCTATGTCCAGCTTAAGCCAGGCTGGTCAAGCTGGTTTTAGCTGGTTTAAGCTGGTCATTTTCCAGCCTGACCAGCTAAGACCAGGCTGGAAATGGCTGGAAACCAGCCTGGGAATGGCCAAAACCCCTCTAAAACCAGGCTGGTCAACCAGCTAAAACCAGCCAACCATCTTAGGCTGGTTTAAGCTGGATTTTTCAGCAGGGTAAGTGCACTTGTCTGTGTGTTTGTGTGTGTGTGTGTGTGTGCTAGCGTGCTTATGTGTGTTTGTGTGTATGTGTTCGTTCATGTGTGTTTGATAAAAGAGAGAAAATGTTTGTGTCTGTGCTTGTGTGTGTGTGAGAGAGTGTCTGTGTGTGTTCTAGCTCACGCATGTGTATGTCCCTGACTGTGTTTGTGTGTGTGCACGTGTGTGTGTGAGAGAGAGAGAGTCTGTGTGTGTTTGTGCGTGTATGAAAAAGGGAAAAAGTGTGTGTGATTGTGTGTGTGCGCATGCCTGTGTGTGTGTGTGTGTGTGTGTGCGCCTGCATGTCAATGTGTGGGTTGTGTCTGAATGACGGTTTGTTGACAGTAAAAGCGTAAAGAATCCTCGGCATCCTCTACTATACGAGCCGGATCTAAAAATAGCAGTGGGAATGAAGCTGTAAGATGACAGATATCAGATATGAGACACACCTCACCGACACAGAGATGCCACAGCTAACAAAAAGTGTGTGTGAGTCCCATATGAAAAAATAAATAAGAGTTTATAGTAAATACTGTAGTGTTTCTGAACCAGCAAACCGGCATACTTGAATTAATCTGTTGTGGTGATCCTATTGTTGTTACGGTAACACAACAACAACTATAGGAATACAAACAAAAGAGCCAGACGAAACCAAAGTCCCTTTAAGGCAAGTCATTTCACTTGGCGGCCATCTTTGAAACGCCTCTCAGGCAGTATGCTCGGGCATTCTGTCTGAATGGGGAACAGTGGTGTAAAGTAACATTACAAATACTCAAATTACTGTAATTGAGTAGTTTTTCTCAGGAATTGTAATTTACTGAGTAGTTTTAAAAATGTGCACTTTTACGTTCTCATAAGTACATTTTTAGCGCTGTATCGGTACTTTTACTCCACTATTTTCCTTCAACCTGCAGTCACTACTTTATTTTTTTCTTGTCTATGGGGATTAGAAAACGTCCAACCTAAAATCAACCAAATATCATCTTCTAATGATGTTACAGCTTGACGTTGTGTGGATGTTACCACTATGACGTCTATCAGACGTTAGATTTTGGTTGCCATACCTGACGAATAAATGTCAGTATTTGACGTCAATATGACGTTGTTTTAAGACAGGGGTGCTCAACCCTATTCCTGGCGATCGACCTTCCTGCAGTTTTCAGTTGCAGCCCTTATCAAACACACCTGTCTGTAATTATCAAGTGCTCCTCACGTTCTAAATAATTGGTTCAGGTGTGTTTGATGAGGGTTGGAGCTGAAATCAGCTGGAAGGTCGATCGCCAGGAACAGGGTTGAGCATCCCTGTTTTAAGATGTTGGCTCGACGTTGGATTTTGGTCACTTTCCAACACAACCTAAAATAAACCAAATATCATCTTCTAATGATGTTACAGCTTGACGTTGTGTGGACGTTACCACTATGACGTCTATCAGACATTGGATTTTGGTGGCCAGACCAAATAAATGTTAGTATTTGACGTCAATATGACGTTGTTTTAAGATGTTGGCTCGACATTGGATTTTGGTCACTTTCCATTACAACCTAAAATCAACCAAATATCAACGTCTAATGATGTTATAGCTTGACGTTGTGTGGACGTTACCACTATGACTTCTATCAGACACTGGATCTTGGTTGCCTTAACTGATGAATAAATGTCCATATTTGACGTCATATATGACGCTGGTTTAAGATGTTGGCTCGATGTTGGATTTTGGTCACTTTCTAACACAACCTAAAATCAACCAAATATCAACATCATCTGACGTCATTATTGGACATCAAAATAACATTGTCCTTAGATGTTGGCTAGACATTGAATTTTGGTCACCTGACATCACAACCTAAATCGAAACTAATATTAGCGTCTTATGACGTTGTGTGCCTGCTGGACAATGACTAAATGCACTACAGAATGTTTCGTTTACACACATCCACAAATTAGATGTAAATGCATCAACTTTTTACAGTGTGATACTCACTACTCTTGACTACTTTTGAAAGGTCTACTTTTTACTCATACTTTGAGTAATATTTACAACAGATACTTTTACTCTACTTGCACTAGATTTTTAAGTAATGGTACTTTTACTTAAGTATAATTTTTCAGTACTCTTTCCACCACTGATGGGGAAACATTAAATTCTCCAAAACTGTTTGCCAAGCTTACGATTACATTACATATTAGGAATCACCAATAAAATTAAACAACAACTGTCAATTTAGTTTCATTTCTAAACGTTCGAATCACACAAAATCTGCAGGAACTCACGTCTGTCCGAGTCCCTACCCCAGAGATTTGTCAGTCTTTTGGGATCGTTGATTGGCTCCTGTACTGTTACACATTTCCCTGTTCAAATCACATGACATGTCTTGTGTACTCTATAGTCTTTGGACGGAACTTTCAGGGTTTTGTCAATTTTTGTCAATAACGATTATGCAGATTTAATGCGTAATGATTTTGAGTGTCATTACGCATATATATATATATATATATATATATATATATATATATATATATATATATATATATATATATATATATATATACATATATATATATATATATATATATATATATATATATATATATATATATATATATATATATATATATACATATATATATATATATATACATATATATACATATATATATATATACATATATATATATATATATATATATATATATATATATATATATATATATATACATATATATATATATATATATATATATATATACATATATATATATATATATACATATATATATATATACATATATATATATACATATATACATATATATATATATATATATATATATATATATATATATATATATATATATATATATATATATATATATATATATATATACATATACATATATATATATATATATATATATACATATATATATATATATACATATATATATACATATATATATATATATATATACATATATATATATATATATATATACATATATATAATATATATATATATATATATATATATATATATATATATATATATATATATATATATATATATATATATATATATATATATATATACATATATATATATATATCAGGGGTCGCCACAGTGGAATGAACCGCCAACTATTCCAGCATATGTTTTGCACAATGGATGCCCTTCCAGCTGCAACCCAGTATTAGGAAACACCCATACACACTCATTTACACACACTCATACACTATGGCCAATTTAGTTCGATTCCCCTATAGCGCATGTGTTTGGACTGTGGACGAAACCGGAGTACCTGAAGGAAACCAACACCAACACGGGGAGAACATGCAAACTCCAGCCGGGGCTCAAACCAGCCACAGTCTTACTGTGAGCTGACAGTGCTAACCACTGAGCCACCGTGTCGCCACATTTGCATATTATTCAACAATATTACTGGAATTAATACAAAACTGAATAAATATATATTTACACACATTTAAGTGCATAAACATTGACTGATGGGCTCAAAAGTCTGCGGAAATCTGCATATTTTTTTTCTGTGTGGGCCTACAAATCACCCAATACTGTAGTTTTTTTCAAATACATGCTATGCTATACTATACTATACTACACTACCTGACAAAAGTCTTGTCGTTGATTTCAGTTGTAAGAGCAACACATAATAACTTGACTTCTAGTTGATCATTTGGAAAAGTGGCAGAAGATAGATTTTTTCCATGAATCATCTGTTGAACTGCATCCCAATCATCACAAATACAGCAGAAGACCTACTGGAACCCACATGGACCCAAGACTTTCACAGAAATCAGTCAAGTTTGGTGAAGGAAAAATCATGGTTTGGGGTTATAGTCAGTATGGGGGCATGCGAGAGATCTGCAGAGTGGATGATCAACATCAACAGCCTGAGGTATCAAGACATTTGTGCTGCCCATTACATTACAAACCACAGGAGAGAGCAGATTCTTCAGCAGGACAGCGCTCCTCATACTTCAGCCTCCACATCAAAGTTCCTGAAAGCAGAGAAGGTCAAGGTGCTCCAGGATTGGCCAGTCCAGTCACCAGACATGTACATTATTGAGCATGTCTGGGGTAAGATGAAGGAGGAGGCATTGAAGATGAATCCAAAGACTCTTGATGAACTCTGGGAGTCCTGCAAGAACGCTTTCTTTGCCATTCCAGATGACTTTATTAATAAGTGATTTGAGTCATTGCAGAGATGTATGATGCAGTCCTCCAAGCTCATGATGGAGTCAGACACAATATTCATTCTGTTTCCACTGCAGCATGACTTTATATTCTACATTATTTCTGTTAAGTGACAGGATTTTTGTCTGAACAAAGTCAGACCTTACTGTCCTAATTAAATAAATAAAAATCAAGGCATGATCATATTTTATTGTGGTAAAATAAGCGTAATCTAGAGGCCTTTGTCTTTCATATAAGCCACTTCTGATACCAAATGATCAACTAGAAGTCAACTTATTATTTGTTGTTCCTAAAACTTGGATAGGCGACAAGACTTTTGTCAGGTAGTGTATATAACAGTTATTCAGTGAATCGCACCTGTTTGCTTGTGTAATTAGTGCTGAACACTCATCAACATGACAAGAGTTTCTGCTCATTCTGAAACAGCGACTGGATCTATTTTTAGCCCTCAGATTAGATGGATCACTTGTAGTGCTGACAGGCTGTTAAAAGCGGCAAAAGGAGTCAGACCTGTTTGTGATGCAAGGCCGCGTGACGTCAATGGCTTTGTGTGCGCGCTTTTTGTACGAGGTCAGTGTATTTCAGGTTTGAGGTGCAGGACAAATGAAAAATATGTTGAATGTGCTGTTTCTGTCACTCTCAGCCACTCAGGAACCGGGAACTGAACCCAACAATATAATGTGTTTTGCCCAGTCTTTTGCAGAGTACAAATGAGATGTTATGCTGTATTTAAGCTTGTCAGATAATATGGACTCTTTTTTTTTTAGTAAGATTATATTCTTAAATATATTTTAAAAAATTAAATAATTTATACTGTACATATTTATACAGTTGAAGTTACAATTAATCGCCCTCCTGTGAATTTTGTTTTCTTTTTCAAATATTTCTCTAATGATGTTTAACAGATTCAGGAATTTTTCACAGTATTTCCTATAATATTTTTTCTTTTGGAGAAAGTCTTATTTATTTTATTTCGGCTAGAATAAAAGCAGTTTTTAATTTTTTTAAATCATTTTAAGGTCACTATTATTAGCCCCCTTAGGCAATATTTGTTTTTGATTGGCTACAGAACAAACCACTGTTATACAATGACTTGCCTAATTATCCTAAGTTTAACCTAATTAACCTAGTTAAGCCTTTAAATGTCACTTTAAGCTGAATACTAGTATCTTGAAAAATATCTAGTAAAATATTATGTACTGTCATCATGGCAAAGATCAAATAAATCAGTTATTAAAAATGAGTTATTAAAACTATTATGATTAGAAATGTGTTGAAAAAATCTTCTCTCCGTTAAACAGAAATTGGGGAAAAATATATACAGGAGGGCTAATAATTCAGGAGGGTATATAATTCTAAATTCAACTGTGTATACTAGTTATTAATTGCTTCCAAGATAAAGGCTTGTATTTACATAATATTTACATGTGTACTGTGTATGTTTATATATGTATGAATACACACACATACTGTACATAAAATACAAAATAAACAAAATAATATACATAATACAAATTCTATATCAATATATATATATATATATATATATATATATATATATATATATATATATATATATATATATATATATATATATATATATATATATATATATGTAAATTATTTTATACATATATTATTTAATTTAATGAAATACACACACACACACACACACACACACACACACACAAATATTACACAAATACAGTATAGTCATGCATATATTTATATACATTAAAATATACACTGTGCGTACAAGTAAATATGAACTTTTATTTTGGATGCGATTAATCAGGATTATTCGTTTGACAGCACTAATATACTAATACTAATATATCTGACAGTAATATCCATATAATGTATATATACAGTTGAATTCAGATTTATTCGCCCCCCTTTGAATTTTTTTTCTTTTTTAAATATTTCCCAAATGATGTTTAACAGAGCAAGGAAAATTTCACAGTATGTCTGATAATATTTTTTCTTCTGGAGAAAGTCTTATTTGTTTTATTTCAGCTAGAATAAAAGCAGTTTTTTATTTTTTAAAAGCCATTTTACGGTAAAAATTATTAGCCCTTTGAAGCAAATTTTTTTAT
Organism: Danio kyathit; assembly: GCA_903798195.1. NCBI lineage: Eukaryota > Metazoa > Chordata > Actinopteri > Cypriniformes > Danionidae > Danio > Danio kyathit. The sequence continues at coordinate 3,920,025 of LR812528.1, read as the reverse complement.
GATAGTCTACAAAACAAACCATCATTATACAATAACTTTACCCTAACCTGCCTAGTTAACCTAATTAACCTAGTTAAGCCTTTAAATGTCACTTTAGGCAGAAGTGTCTTGAAAAATATCTAGTAAAATATTGTGCTGTCATCAAATATTGTGCAAAGATAAAATAAATCAGTTATTAAAACTATTATGTTCAGAAATGTGTTGAAAAAATCTCTCCGTTAAACAAAAAATAAGCAGGGGGGCTAATAATTCAGGGGGGCTAATAATTCTGACTTTAACTGTATATACAGTATTTATTATACCGTATAAATATATTACATTTTCATATATTTAAATATATAATTTTGGTCTAAAAAGAGTCCATATTATGTGACAAGTACATTTTAAGCTTAAACAATGCATAATATCTCATTTGTAAACACTGGATATATTTATATATTACAATAAGGTTTTATTAGTTTTTGTTAATTAATATTTTTTACTAATAATGTGCAATTCACAGCATTTATTAATTATATCAATTTACTAATGCATTATTGCAATGCAAATTCATGATTTATAATTGACTTACTTTTATTAACACTAACAAAGAAGAATAAATACTGTAATGATTTGTTCATTGCTTGGCAATGTGAGTAAATACATTAACTAACATTATCTAATACAATCTTATTGTAAGTTATTAATACACACACGCACACACACGCACACAAACATCATAATAGTGTAAATACTACAGAACAAATAACATGTTTTCTACATTAAATAATTTTGTTTAGTCAAGAATGTTACAAAAATTACTTAGGTAAACAAATTTGACTTAATTCCATATTTAAATATGCTTTACACAGAGTGCTAAATCTTGCAGGAGAACATATTAAATTGAAAGGAAATATATTTTACTTACTGTTTTTTTTTATGTACTGTTTTACGTTCACTGGTTCTTGTTAAATAACCTTCAATTGCTCATAAAAAGCAGAATAATTATAAAAGAAACAGTACTATGCTGTTTTTAAAAAAAAATGTTACACTGCCAACCAACCAAAAGTATTAAAAGACTTTACAATCTGCTTCTTTTTTTTTTTTTTTTTTACAAAACTTTTAAAACTTTGTGATTGTTAACATTTAGATGCTATTTTTGAAGTAGAGATTGTCTTCACTTGTGAATCTTTATATTTAGGTAATATAAATTTAGATGGATGGATTAATAAAGACAAGAAACTGTTATTTATTCTTCTGGCAGCTAGTAAAAAAGTACAAAAAATGGTTAAAACTAGAGTCACCTACAGTTGAAGAATGGATTGATACAGTGCACGCTATATATGTCATGGAAAAACTCTCTTTTTCATTAAAAACACAGACTAAATACTTTTTTCTAATTTGGAGCAAATGGATTGAGTATATTTCACCAATATGGCCAAATTTTTCTTGAATTGTAACTTGTAATGTAATAATATGTGTCTAAATATATATCTTTTCTTCTTTAAAGGAAATCCTTTTTAAGGATTTGTAGCTCCCCATGTTTTACTGTTTATAGTTGTTGTTGTTGTTAAAGGGAAGAAAATACTAAGCATATACAAGATCTGTAAGTTTCTTTTTGTATGAGAGATTATGTAAGCTACATTTGTATTTTCTTTTGAAATCTCAAAAAATAAAAAATTAATTAATTAATTAAAAATACTTTGTGAATGTTAATTAATACATTTGTTTGTGTCAGCTCAGAGTGCATTAAATAATGATAAACTTTCCACAATCTGTTAAAAAATCCTTTATCACAGCAGTATTTTATACATATATTTGAATGTAAAATAATGATCAATTTCTTAATCAAATGTGAGAATATTTAGGATTTCTTACCATCTCTTGCTTTTAAGAGTGCACAGTTCGCTGCCATTGTTTCGATCTCCATTTCTGCAGTGTCAGCTAATAAAAGTCAGCCAAAATAGGAAATCTGCATTAAATACTATTATTTTTTTACTGATGTTCCTCCTTAGTTCCTAAGGTGCACTGAATTAGTATTGCGCATTTAGTGAGGCACTTATTATTTGCACTCCGTTCTAGAGGAAATGTACATCCCTACGTGTTTCAACGATAATCTAGATGCTGTCAGAGTGAAGTTTTAGTTACAATGAGGACTCGACTTTCTTGTTCTGCCTTCAGCTGTTGCGTCGGCCAATCTTGTTTCACCTGTACAGGTGACATAACTCCGGTGTAACTGCAGGAAGAGAAATAAGTCATGTTACTGGGATTTTACCTGCAGACCGGTCTCTCATTAATAAGTGACCTGATTAAAAGCTTTTGTTCAGTCCTGTATACTGTATGATCAACATAAACTGTAAAAAAAAATGCAGGGTTACACACAATTCCTTCATGTTGTCCCAACACAAACCGATTAAGTTGGCTTAATTGTTCTTAGAAATTTAAGTGGATTGAACAGAAAGCAATTGAGTTGTCCCCAAAAAAACTCAAGAGTTGTGTTGATTCAGCTCATTTTAAATGAACAAGTAGAAAAAGTCTTTTTGTTTATTGTAAATTGCAATGTAAGATATAAAATAAGCTAGAGTTAGAATCAGAATCAGAATGAGTGTGCGTAATTTTTGTGGTTTATCAGGAGCTCGGGGTACATCCATCCATCCATACATACCTCAATACAAACATATCTACACACAAGAACACAGAAGGACATTTAACTAAGTGGATAATAAAGTCAGATAAAATTTGGAAGTCATATAAAGATGATTTATGTGCAATATTGTTGACTTTTTAAACTGTACAGTAAGAAATAAAACTATTTATACAAAGGTATTTACGATTATGTGGCTTAATTGGTTACAAAAACCATAAACAGTAAGTTTCCGGTATGTTTATGACCATAAAAAACCAGGTAGCAACTGATGTGCTGTTAAATTCTACATTGTAATAGCATAATTTATATTACATTTACATAATTATATTGTTATAAACAATAACAATACTGCCTACGTATCGCTGTCAACATTGCCAATTTTACATTGTCTTGTTTTTTGTGAGTATGTTGTTGTATACTGCACTGTCTGTATCCTGCACTGTCTGTATTTTTGCACTGTCTGTATATTGCACTGTCTGTATTTTTGCACTGTCTGTATATTGCACTGTCTGTATTTTGCACTGTCGTTGTATTTGCACTGTCTGTATTTTGCACTGTCGTTGTATTTGCACTGTCTGTATTTTGCACTGTCGTTGTATTTACACTGTCTGTATTTTGCACTGTCTGGAGCCAGCACCTAAGCTTTTCACTCATCATAGCACACGTGCTGCTGATGATGTGACAATAAAAGTGATTTGATTTGATTAAAGGTATTGGATCATTATCAACAGTGAAAGTAGTTCACTATTTGACTATGTGTCTTCAGTTATGTGTCTCTATAATCCAAAAAGGTGGAAACTGTGATTAACATGTAAATGGCGCCACCATCTGCTTTGTTAATATTGAACACGTACAGAGAAACATTACATATACACACTGGCCACTTTATTAGGTACACTTTACTAGTACCAGGTTGGACCTCTTTTTGCCCTCGGATCTGGTGACTGTGGAGGCCATTTGAGTACAGTGAACTTATTGTCATGTTCAAGAAACCAGTCTGAGAGGATTCGTGCTTTATGACATGGCGCGTTATCCTGCTGGAAGTAGCCATCAGAAGATGGCTACACTGTGGTCATAAAGGGATAGACATGGTCAGCAACAATACTCAGGTGGGCTGTGGCGTTGACACGATGCTCAATTGGTACTAACAGGCCCAAAGTGTGCCAAGAAAATATCCCCCACACTATTACACCACCACCACCAGCCTGAACCGTTGATACAAGGCAGGATGGATCCATGCTTTCATGTTGTTGATGTCAAATTCTGACCCGACCATCCCAATGTCGCAGCAGAAATCGAGACTCAGACCAGGCAACGTTTCTCCAATCTTCTATTGTCCAGTTTTGGTGAGCCTGTGTGAATATAGCCTCAGTTTCCTGTTCTTAGCTGACAGGAGTGGCACCCGATGTGGTCTTCTGCTGCTGTAGCCCATCTGCCTCAAGGTTGGAAGTGTTGTGTGTTCAGAGATGCAATTCTGCATACCTTGGTTATTTGAGTTACTGTTGCCTTTCTATCAGCTGGAACCAGTCTGGCCATTCTCCTCTGACGATGGTTGTGCGTTAAAATCCCAGTAGATCAGCAGTTTCTGAAATACTCAGACCAGCCTGTCTGGCACCAACAACCATGCCACGTTCAAAGTCACTTAAATCCCCTTTCTTCCCCATTCTGATGTTCGGTTTGAACTGCAGCAGATCGTCTTGACCATGTCTTGATCAGGAGTTGCTGCCATGTGATTGGCTGATTAGAAATTTGCGTTAACAAACAGTTGGACATATAATAAATAATAAATAAAGTGGCCGGTGAATGTATATTTACACACACAGAATAGATATTGATGTCTAGGTGAAGTTGGTCTAATAATGAGTAATCTATTTGACATGGTAATACTGTATATAACAATTCATTCATTCATTCATTTTCTTGTCGGCTTTGTCCCTTGCGGGGTCGCCACAGCGGAATGAACCGCCAACTTATCCAGCACGATTTTACGCAGCGGATGCCCTTCCAGCCGCAACCCATCTCTGGGAACTTCCACACACACATTCACACTCATACACTATGGACAATTTAGCTTACCCAATTCACCTGTATATAACAATGAAACGTATTAAAATAATAAACATTTTTCCTAAAAAGTTTTTTTGAAGCAAAATCTGAGCATTTTATGTTTACGTGACGTCAGCGTAAGATATGTATTACGTACCAGATAAAAAAAACAGCTCTTTCCCTCAGTATGTCTTTCAGTAGAAAAGTACACCTTGAATTCCATTCAAACAACTTGATATTCATGTTTTAATATATTATATTAAATACTCAGGTAAATAAACCTATTGAAATACACAGTATATCGACGTCAACCAGCTCTCTCTCTTCGCAGCCAATCCCGTGCCGAGTTCGCTGTGCGGTTAAAACGCTCCAGCCAATCAGAGCGAACGCGCAGGGATTCTCTAACGTCATTGGTCCTCGCTGTCAATCCGGGCTCCGTCGTAAAGCCAGTTTAGTAGCCGAAAGGTACCAAGATGGCGGAGGTAAGTTGGAAAATTGGGGGAAGGCGTCATATTTTGATCGTTAATTTTTCTTCCCACAGGATATTAGTTTGGGATTTCTCGATTTGATAACATGTAATAAGGTCTTATCTTTGGATAGAGGCCGCGTTGGTCGATATATGAGCGGTTTTGGCCGTCAAAACGAGTATCTAAAACGTCGATGGGGCCTCTTTTAGCGTCGAGTGTTCGGGTCGGGCGTCTGTATTTGGCGTCAAATCGTACTGAACGAAGCCGTCGTGGTCAGTTAGAAGCGGAGAGGATATTTTATTTAATTTTGCTCTAATTGCGTGTTGTCACTTCTCATTTATTCTCGAATTTTCGGGTTAATACTTCTGTTTTGGTTTCAGAGAGAGTAATTGCGGGATTTTTTTCTATTGCTGATGTGCCGGATTGATGCTATAAAGTGACGACTTCAAATAAATTATTTGTCTTCTTTTTTTAAAATAAAATATGTATTTTTTTACAATACCACATGGCTGTGTTTTGATTGAGTCAATCAGATCTACTAAATAAATGATGATCAATGCTTTGGCTTGTTCGTGACCTGTACAAACTCATATTTTGTGTACATTTATCGTATTTATTTAAATCAGTTAGTGTTATTGTTTATGTATAAATTTCTGTTATTTTCTTTTAAATTTACGAGCTGTAAGTATGATTTGGTACTTTTCTAGCGAGCATTATTAACGTTATTTTAAAATGATAGTATTATTTTATTAGCTGACACAGTCATTAGATCTTAACAGAATGACAGAAAATTACATGCATATATTTTTTTGTAGTAATTGTTTTTTTTTTATCTGTGATGTTGTGGTTGGAATCGTGGTTGATGTGTACTATAGTAACATTTAATTAAAGGGATAGTTCACCCCAAATTTTCAATTTACACACAATTTTTCCTCAGGTGGTTTCAAACCTTTGATATTCTTTCTTTTGTCGAACATTAGAATATATTTTTTGAAGAAAGCACAAAACCTGTAACCATTGACATCCGTAGTATTCAACGGAAGTCAGTGGTTGCAGGTTTTAATTTTCACAATCTTCTTCTTTTGCATTCAACAATAAAGAAATTTGATCAGATTTGGAACAAGGGAGAGTAAATAATATTTCATTTCTGGGTGAACTATCCCGTTACGGGAAGTTCATAACGCAGTAAATTCCCAAACCTCACCTGTGTTTTTGTTTTATAATTTCAGGCTTCCTTGGGAAGTACGAGCCCAGGTATTTTATTTTCTAAATTTATTTAATAATGTCAAATATTAACAATATTTCATTCTATCTCTACATACACATACATATATATAAATTGGTAACACTTTATAAGAACTGCACTATATGAATCATCTACTTAGCATTAGCAAATAGTTAATTCATTATCTGTTAAGCACAAGCTCTATATTAATATACATTAGTAAGCCGTTTATAAATACAGCTACAAATGCTGTATTCTTGACTTAAAAGCACATTTATGTGCTCAATTATTGCATTTTCATACATTTTTACTTGTTCATTACTGAATTCAGTATTGCATTATTTACAAACCATCTGTATTTAAGAGTAATTGGTGGCTTTTAAGATCATTCAGAATTAATTTGTAAGCGATTAATAAACTATTAAAATCAACGTTTATATATCTTATTATTCAGGCATATAGTAATGATTACTATGCATGTTAATAAATGCTTTATTAACTCAACTTCATGCAGTTTTGTGACCTAATCTAAAGTGAGCACTTTGCTTCGTAAATCTTTTATGAATGACAATTAAAGGCTCAGTATGGAATGAACAATAAATGTTTGCAATTTTTTCTATAAAATAAAATTACTGGAAACTTTAAATATCGCAGATTAACAGGAGTGTCAAAACACAATTAGAAATAAATACAATTAAATGAAATTGGATAAAACAACAACAACAATATTATAATTTAACAAAATATTATGATACAACATTTCAAAGTTATTTAGCGATGTTTAAACTACACTGTAATTTTATTTTAATTAATATTCCAAAGATTTAAATCTGCGATAGTTTGATAGTTTTTTTTTGTGTATCTTCAATTGAATTGAAATTAATAAATTCGTTTTTCTTGTTTTCCTGTTTAGAATATAACTAAGCCTTTAATTGTCATTTATAAGGGATTTATAAAGCATAAATAGTCCTCACTGTAGGTCAAAACTGCATGAAGTTGACTTAATAAAGCATTTATTAACATGCATAGTAATCATTAGTATATGCCTGAATATTATATGTATGTATGTATGTATATATATATATATATATATATATATATATATATATATATATATATATATATATATATATATATATATATATATAATGTTAATTTGAATAGTTTATTAATCATTTACTTATGCATTCTGAATGATCTTAAAAGCCACCAACTATTCTTAAACAACTAGTTTGTAAATAATGCAATAATTAATGAAAAAATAATCATTAAAAAGTATCTTAAATGTGCTTTTAAGTCAAGAATACAGCATTTGTAGTTGTATTAATTAACTCCTTACTAACGTCTATTATTGTAGAGTTAATGCTTAACAGATAATGAATTAACTATTTGATAATGCTTAATAAATGATTCATAGTGTGTAATATAGTGTTCCCAGTAAGTTTAATTTTAATAACTGATATGTTAAAATTGTTTAATGCTGTGCTAGCCATTTATTATCTCTTACATACAACACATATGCACACTATGGATTACATTCTGAATTATAAATATTGTTTTTTTTTTTATGTAATCATGTTTAACATTTGTGTTTTAATTGGATGTTTTCAGTTGACTCTTTGTCATCGGAAGATCACGATTTTGACCCGACGGCGGACATGCTGGTACACGATTACGATGATGAGCGTACGTTAGAGGAAGAGGAGATGCGGGAGGGCGAGTCGAACGGCAGCTCAGAAATCGCTGATCTGGAGAAGGTTTGCTTTCTTTTTTCTCTCCTCCTCCTTTTAAGCCACTGCTGATGTGATTGTGCATCTGAACTATTTCAGCATCGTTTCAGCATCGCAATGCGTGTATCTGCAAGTCACATCGCAGGATTAGATTATTTATTAACTGATAAAGATATTATTTATACAATGATGATCATGTTATTTTTGTTTGATTGTTCAATTTCTGTACTTAGATGCTGTTAGACTTCCCAGAAAATCATAAAGCACTTTTTATTTAACTTTTAGTTTTGCTCTGTCATACTAATATATGCTTGTAATTTATTATACACTCATCGGCCACTTTATTAGGTACACCTCTGGTATCAACAAGGCATTTGCGCCCACAGAACTGCCGCTCACTGGATATTTTCTCTTTTTTTAGACCATTCTCTGTACACCCTAGAGATGGTTATGCGTGAAAATCCCAGTAGATCAGCAGTTTCTGAAATACTCAGACCAGCCTGTCTGGCACCAACAACAATGCCACGTTCAAAGTCACTTAAATCGCCTTTCTTCCCATTCTGATGCTCGGTTTGACTGCTGCAGATCGTCTTGACCATGTCTTGATTGGCTGCTTAGACATATGCGTTAACGAAAGTGGCCGGTGAATGTATGTTATGCAGATGCACTGCATAGAAAAAGACTTGATGTACTAAGTTGATCTAAATTAATGAAATCTTCCCAAATAGAGCTATTCAGATCATCTGGTGAAATTCGAAATGTATATCACAGCAAAATAAAATATCGCAATGTCAGATTTTTCCGATATCCTGCAGCCCTAACCTGTATGTTATTAAGTATTTTATGTAACAAGCTGTTGAGTCTCAAGCAAATCTCTATGTCTCAGGAGGGGAACATGCCTCTGGAGGAGCTGTTGGCGTTGTACAGATATGAAGCCGCAGACTGCGTTATTGGAGGGTCGAGTGCGGACAGCTCGTCTGTTGAGTTGACCGATGAGCTGCCTGACATGACATTAGATAAAGTAAGCTACTAAAGCAGCTGTAATTACATTTTAAGATTTTTCTTTTCATTTATTCATTGTTAGGTTTATTTATGACTTCAAATAAATGTAAATAAAATAAGGGGTTGTTATTAGTAGCAATGGTGTGTTGCCGTAGTTGGCAGTCAATTACATAGCTAATTAATCATTATACAAATTAGAAAGAATAATATTTGTCAAGTTGATTTATTTGAGTAATTTAATTCAAAAAGTGAAACTTGTATATTATATAGATTCATTACATAGACTAACATGTATATGAAATGTTTATTTCTTTCTATATATATATATATATATGTGTGTGTGTGTGTGTATATATACAGTGCTCAGCATGAGTACACCCCATTTTGAAAATAAATATGATCCATTTCTCAGTGAATATAGGTCATATATTTTAGTGCACTGATTTTTTTTTTGGCTTATCTAAATTTTGATATTCAGTTGAAAGCCGAAATATCGCCAGATGGGTGCTGTAACTTTCATTTTTGTGACCAGAATGAATGATATGGTTGCAATGACGACAAAAAGCTGGGGTTAAACCTTATCAAACGATTAATTGCTTTAAAGAAATATTAAAGGGCCATGAAACCCCCTGTCTCAGCAGGGTGTTTTCACACCTCTAGTTTGAAAAAAGTCAGGAAAAGTGGGCGTGTCCAGCTCCGTTTAGGTGGGAGTGTCAGGGGAGGGAAAGAGGGAAGGATATGTAAATATGGAAGTTTCTGTTTGGGCACGCAGACGCAGGGGAGAAAGACAGTGACTGTGTTTACATGGCCATCAGTAATCAAACTACTTGCCAAATTATTAATTTGTCGACTTTAACTGCAGTTTGGCATTTTCACTTTTTATTCAGGAACATTTCCTGCATGTTGCCTGTGATAAACCAGATATTGAAAGCGAGGAACTGCTGGAGAATGGAGTTTTAATCCAATGTTTGATACCGCACGGCGAATGGGAGAAAAAAAAATCCTCCGCATTTCTCGGTAACTTGGATGACTCGGTAGGTAGCGTCAGAAAGCCGTGTGTATATAGACTATATCCTGTCACAAAATGCGGCGAAAATCCTGCACGACGGGAAAAGTTTGATCATGTTTACATTTGGAGAGCAGCATTTACAGCGGATCTTTCAGTCTATAAAATTGGACTATAATATTGCAGTGATATTAATACTGTAAACTTGGTAACTAAATCATTTTGACTGAGGTATGTCTTTAAAAACTGAAAGAGCTCTGCTGACCACGAACTAACTTTGCAATCTGGGTAAAACAAAAGGCACTGCACTCGGACACACTTACCAAATCTGTAGACAGACAATCAAACTGGAGCTGCGTCTTTTTATTAAACGTAGACTAGCGGCAAAGGCGGATTTCATCATTTCCAGATGCGAAAAGCTCTCGGGTAAAAAATGTTCCTTACAAACGCGTTTCTGTCGCGTGTCGCGTGCACTGTTATCCACACGTGAGTCCAGCAGCTCTCTCATAAAGGGAAAATGAAAACAAAACCTTGTTGCTGCACACCGACGACCCGTGTCTCCAAATTCTTGTTCTTTCACTTGTTTTAGCAACACAACGTGGCGTCTCTCTGCCATCTGTACAGTGTATACAGTCTCCGGAGCTATCATGCATATTAATGAAGTTTCACGTCATACACAATAGAGCGCGCTAATTGGTTTGAAGCACGTCTTCTCATGAATTAATGCCGCACACTCAGATGCGTCAGAACGTCCTCAAAAAGACAGACAGCCACTGTCCTGGCTGGATTTACCCCTAAGTATCTCATGGCCGTGACGTAGCTTCAAAAATTCGTTTCAAACCGGAAGAACGAATTTGCTCAAAATAACGCAAAAACAACCAATTTTCACTTTTTAGTGCAATATATGTGTCCTAATAGTGTTTATAGCAGCGTGGGACACATATATGACTGTCAACAGCTCAAAAAAAGTGTTTTGGTGTTTCGTGACCCTTTAAGAAATTAATATAATATCCTCTGCTTTTGTTACAGGAGGAAATCGCTAAAGATCTGCTCTCTGGAGATGATGAAGAAACACAATCTTCTGCCGATGACCTCACACCATCTGTAACGTCACACGAAACCAATGATTTCTTTCCCAGAACTCTTCGCTGTAAGCACATACCCATTGTTTTAGATGACATTAATGAAGTGCGGTCTGTCTAGTTTTTTTTTTTCTCTGCTTTTTTTGTTGTGCTCAGTGTATTTTTTTTTTTTTTCCAGCTAATGTGGTTTATGATGGAGACAAAGAATCTGAGGGTGAGGAGGACGGTTTGAGCCCTGAAGACTCTCGCAAGGTGAGGAATATTAAATAGATAGTTTGTTTTCAATAAATTTATAACCAAATATTATAAGAGATGCATTAAGTTTTTAGTTTATTTCTAACCAAAGTTTGCTGCTTAAATTAAGCCCTTTTATGTGCTTCAGACAATGTCAGTGTATATCTGATTAATTAGTGTTGTTTTAACAGGAGATCATGGTGGGTTCTGAATATCAGGCAGAAATTCCAGCACTTGCTTGTTATAATGACCAGGAAAAAGGTGAGTCTTCAATATTGAAATGTAATTTTCTGTTTTTACAGTAGTGTTGTCACGATACTGGAATTCAGTGTCAATCAACACTGACATTTTAATAACGTCCATTTCCTGTTAACATTTGAGCGCGTTCTTAAACAGCACTGATTTGCCATTGAGTTCACATACTCAACAGAAATGACTGTGATTGCCTCTGAAGGTCATCATTCATCAAACTCACCACTGTTTACAAAGTGCAAACACAAATACAGGGACACTGGGACGCTGTAATATGGAAAAAGATTGCTTTTATCGTGTATCGCGTGTAGTGTCATCCAATAATGCCACAATAACTTAAATGTATATAATTACCTTTTTTATTTTCATAAATAGTATTACACTTACATCAGATACACGTCAGAGGTCATGCATCTGAATATACTCACAAATATAAGCACACATACTGTACATCTGTTTTCTCTTTCAGCAATATATGCTTTCCTCTGTGTGTGCATGTAAGCTTGTTATACATAGGAATAAAAATAAAGAATAAACAAAAAAAATAAGATTAAGGGGAAAAAATCAACATGTACATGTAGGGAGTGATCCATTAAATCAGATTTTAAACTAACAAAACAGTTCAGGTCCATGAGATGTTGTATAATTGGTCCATTTTTCCCAGAATTCACTCGAATTTTCAGTTCAAATTTATTTAACCAGAAAGCAGTTTATAAAACGAGAAAATGAAATAAAAGATTTAAAAACATTAACTGTTTGTTTAACATGCATTGATGATTAACGTCTTTGAATTTTCAGTGTATGCCGAGGAAGATCAACTCTTGTGGCAGCCCGACATGCTGCCTGAGTCGAAGGTCAAAAGCTTTCTGCTGGACGCTCTCAGTGCGGATGGAAAGATGGACAGAGATGGCAAATGTTCTCTGGTCAAAGACAATGAACAGGTGAAGGTCACTGATTAGTAATTTTACACAAACATGTTTATTTATTTATTAGCTAATCAGATACAGCGAGGAAAACAAGTATTGAACATGTCATCATTTGTTTTCAGAAAACATATTTCTAAAGGTGCCGTTGACTTGAAATTACCCCAGATGTTGGTAACCACCAAAGAAATCCAAATATGCAAATAAAACAAATCTAATTAGTTTACAAATTATGCGTAATAAAATAAAATGACAGCGGGAAAGAGTATTGAACATATGAAGAAAGGGAAGTTTAGAAAGGCGGTGAAGCCCAGACAGCAGCTGAAATCTCTCAGTAGTTCTTCAGCAACCCTCTGCCCTTCATCAGTGTAAATTAATATCAGCTGCTTCAGTCCAACATCTACATTAGCAGGAGGATGAAGATGAAACCAGGGTGGACATTTGAGCAAGACAATGATCCAAAACATAGCCAAGGAAACTCTTGAATGCTTTCAGAGAAAGAAAATCAAGCTGTAGAATGGCCCAGCCAATCACCTGACTTGAATCCAATAGGGGAATAAAATCATATTTGATAGAGGAGACCCACAGAACCATCAAGATTTTACACTCTGTTAAAGTCTGTGAAAAACTCACACCTGAGCAATGCATGTGACCTCATCCTCCATATGAAACACTTTCTCCTTGTGTCATTCCATTGTTATTACACACAACTAATTTTTCAGATTTTTTTGTTTTGTTTTATTTTTATGATTGTATTGTTTGGGGTTTTTACCAAAATCTGTTTCAATTCCATGTCAACAGCTCCTTCAGAAGTATTTTTCCCAGGAGTTGTGTTCAATACTTATTTTCCCCGCTGTATGTTCAAACACTGAGCACGCTGTTTTTGTAGATTTTAAAGGGATATTTCAAAATAAACTTTGCTATCCCTCGAGTAATTTCAAACCTTTGAGTTTCTTTCCTCTGTGAAACACAAAAGATGTTTTGAAGAAAGCTGAAAACTGGTAACCATTGGCTTCCATAGTAGAAAAAAACAAATACTATAGAAGTCAATGGTTACTGGTTTCCAGCATTCTTCAAAACATCTTCTTTTGTGTTTCACAGAAGAAAGAAACTCATAAAGGGTTGAAACAATTAAAGGGTGAGTAAATGATGGCAGAATTTTCATTTATGGGTGAATTATCCTTTTAACCCTGTAAATCCAAGTATGAAATAATAGCATAATAGTATGATATAATTATTAAAATGAAGCGAGTTCATTGAACATTTAGACATAATATAAAAAAAAGAATTTGCATGATTTTTCTTCTAATATTTAATGCATTTATGGCACACGCAGCATGATATAGTGAGAATATAGTTAGACCAAGCAATATGGGTAGGCTTAATAGTGTTAAGTAACCCTGTTTATAATCTCCAGGCCTTATATGAGCTTTTGAAGTGTAACCACAATGTCCCGGAAGCTCTTGAACGGTATCGCAGCAATGACAAATCCTCAAAGGGTAAGTGCATGTACAAATAGTAGCTTTACTTGTTTTGGAATAACAGTGATTGTGAAAATAATTACTTTTTTATTATTCCTATTTAGATGAGATGCTTCCTTGGTCTGAAGAAGAATGCCGAAATTTTGAACATGCGCTTCTGTTGTACGAGAAGAACTTCCACCTCATTCAGAAACACAAAGTAAGATGGTCTGCTTTATTATTATTATTATTATTATTATTATTATTATTATTATTATTATTATGATGCCACTATGAAATACTACTTTAACCCTCCCTCTGGTGTCCCTTATTTGTGAGTCACACTTGGGGTCTAAAGGGATAAATGCCTGTAAATTACCCTCTGTGTTTTTTTGTTTTGTTTGTAAAATCAATCAAATTTATATTTGTTTAATAATATTTTAACTATATTATTTAGAATTTTGAGAGGGATTTGTTGTAATAAGAAACATTTATGCAGTAATTAACATCCCTATTTTCCCTATTGAACGTTCCCTATTGAACATTAAACGATGGAATTTGTCATTTTTATTTTTTAATTATTGCAGTATTTCCAGGTAATATAGAGATTCTGCCATACAAAAACAAAAGGCAGATTCGCACCATCAGGTTGAAAAAAGAAAACTGTAATCTGGTGTAACCACTAGGTTCTAGTATTATCATGTCTACAAAGCCACTTGTGAATTCCTTAGTTGTTTAGACATTACCAAGTAATTGTGGATTTTAATATACATTTAGACAATCTAAAACGTCTTAAGTTTTTGATATTTAAAGGGCCACGAACCCCCTGTCTCAGCAGGGTGTTTTCACACCTCTGTTTTGAAAAAAGTCAGGAAAGTTGGGCGTGTCCAGCTCTGGGAGTGTCGGGGGAGGGAAAGAGGATAAGATTTTGCATAGAAGGGAGTTAACATTTGGGCACGCGCTAAGTTTGACAGGAAAAACAAACACACAGAGGCTGATTTGATACGGCGAATAAGAGAAAAAAAATCCTCCGCATTTCTCTGTAACTTATGTACTCGGTAGGTAGCGTCAGAAAGCCGTGTGTGTATAGACTATCCTATCACAAATTGCAGCGAAAATCCTGCACGACGGGAATAGTTTGTGTTTACATGTTTACACTCGGAGAGCAGCATTTAAACAAAGGGCACTCCACTGCAAACACTTACCAAATCTGTAGACAGACAATCAAACTGGAGCTGTGTCTTTTTATTAAATGTAGACGAGCGGCATCGATCCGGATTTCACCATTTCCAGATGAGAAAAAGCTCTCGGGTAAAAATGTTCCTTACAAACACGTTTCTGTCGCGTGCACTGTAATCCACACGTGAGTCGAGCAGCGCTCTCGTAAAGGGAAAATGAAAACAAAACCTTCGTTGCAACACACTAATAACACCTACGATTTTGTCTTGAAATTCTTGTACTTTCACTTGTTTTGGCAACACAACGTGGCGTCTCTCTGCTGTCTGAACACTGTAAACTGGTAAACAGTCTCCGGAGCTATCATGCATATTAATGAAGTTTCACGTCATACACAATAGAGCGCGCTGATTGGTTTGAAGCACGTCTTTCTCATGAATTAATACTGCACCCTCAGATACGTCAGAACGTCCTAGAAAAGACAGACAGCCACTCTCCAGCTGGATTTACACCTAAGTATCTCATGGTCGTGACGCAGCTTCAAAAATTCGTTTCAAACCGGAAGAACGAATTTGCTCAAAATAACGCAAAAACAACCAATTTTCACTTTTTAGTGCAATATATGTGTCCTAATAGTGTTTATAGCAGCGTGGGACACATATATGACTGTCAACAGCTCAAAAAATGTGTTTTGGTGTCTCGTGACCCTTTAATGTTTCAAAAGGATGGTTTGAAATGTTAATTGTGGTATTATGATTACAGTAAAAACTATAAAGAAACTGCACAAATGCCTTAACATTTTATATGACGATGTGTGTGTATTTCATACTCTGAGTGTCACCTGTTCACTCCTGTGTGCTTTTTTCAGCATTATGGCAGATTTGTTGATTGTGCAAATTTTTGATTGGCGGTCATTTTTTTTGACCGTGAAGACGAAGTGTGACTATTTCTTTTTACAACCGTTTAGCATGCTTGAATCATGACCTAATTTTTTATGTGTAGGCATACTAAATGCCAACAAAAGTCAAGGAGTTTTAAATAATTCAGATGATTCTGTAATTTTTTAAAACTTTTTAATTATTTATTTATCAATTTTTTTTTTTATAGAACAACCCTTTCCTCAACAAATTAACCCCTTACAGATGAGGGAATAAAAAAAAATAAAAATGTAAAAAATAAAATAATACAAAATAAATAAGAGTTCTGCCATCATATTCTTTTCAGGGGATACATTTATACATTGTTACATCATTACCTCAATTTACATTGGGGTTAGGTTAAGTAACCTCTAAATGTACATATCTAAATATCTTGTAATACTTTTCCACCTCTTCAGAAAAATATCAGTCTTTATTTGTAAACATGCACTCATTTTTTTCCATTACATAGACCTGTTTAAAGTCTTTGAATCCACTGAGCCACCTTTGAAGAACCTTCTTCCATCCAATGTACTGTTATCATTTTTTTTTGCAACTAGTAATAATATCCTTAGTACAAATATTGTTTCTTCATTAAACATTTCTTTGGGCAGTGATTCCAATGGTATTTCTATATCTAATATCAAATTCTTTTTTTTAATGTTTTTCCAAAATTCTTAAATCTTAGGGCAGTCCCAAAAAATGTGTGTGAGCAATTGTGAAATTAGCACTTGGGCGACTTTGGTAAATCAAATATAATAGTTTGAGAACACTGACAGAGACATTTTTGAGGATTTCTGAAGTACTGTAAAATACTGGCTCACACAAACTTGGAAACAGTTTCGGTATTTTGGTGAAAACTTAATTTTGTTTATGGCAAGTTGGACATTAGCATGAAATGGCTCGGGTATGATCTCTTATTTTATCGCATTTTCTCCAACACAAAGCAACCGATGGTCCTTTTACATGTGTAGAGATTACAAAAGGAGTATTAAAGTACCTCATTTATACTTTCCAATCAGATTTATTCCATAATTGACTCTTTAATTCCTTTAATAAATAATTATTTAATTCCCTATGACATCCTTCACATAATTCAGTCCAGACCTCATCCTCAATTATTGTATTTAGTTCTAGTTTCTATTTTTATTTTGTACAGTATTAGTTGCTAATCTTTTGTATAAATGGGAGACGTGTCTTTTTGCTGGAATGTTTTTTTCTCTGCAATATTTATGAAGTATTCTTCTATTTAGTTTGGTTCTTACATGACTAGGGCTTTTTCCTTTATGGTTTGTAATGTAATGTCTTATCTGGAAGAACCTATACATATATTTAGCTGAAATATTAAATTGTTCTCGGAGTGAGAATGATTTAATGAATTGTTTAAATTTAAAAAAAACTTTTTTTTTTCTGTCTACAATGTCTGAAGACTACCACAGGGTTAACATTGTATATGTGTACAAGTGTAACGTTTGCATGTTCACAAGTATTATTTTGAATATTGTGACCAATATCGTACTTTGTGGCTCATTTTCTATCATTTAGGATTGAATTAATTAAAATTAAATACAAAGCTAAAATATATATGTTTAATGCTGATTCATGTTTACTGCCTTTATGCACACAGGAAAATGACAGTAACTTTTCTGTGTTCAACTCTAGGTCAGCACAAGGACGGTGGCAGAGTGTGTTGCTTTTTACTACATGTGGAAGAAGTCGGAACGATTCGACTTTTTTGTCCAGCAAAACAGATTCGGGAAGAAGAAGTTCAGCAGCTATCCTGGCGTCACGTGAGTTTGTGCTCTTCTTCTGCTCTGTGGATGATGAATTGTCATCGTTTTGGACGCTGATTGTGGTCTCTGCAGGGATCTGATGGACCGGTTGGTGGATGAGGCTGAGGGTTTGGTGGACGGATCTGCTTCAGTGTGCTCCAGCAGCAGCGGCAGGATCGATCCTCCAACTGAACAACAGCTCAACATCCTCAACTCCATCACAGCCAGTGACCTCTCAGGTACATCAGTTGACTCGAACATTAGTTTTGTTATAATTCTTTTGAGTACTTTATTTTAAAAAAATTATAGGAATAAACCAATACCAAAAAAAAAAAGTTTCTTAAAACATATTTAGACGTTTTTCTATTTAAAGGGCCATGAAACCCCCCTCTCTCAGCAGGGTGTTGTCACACCTCTGTTTTGAAAAAAGTCAGGAAAGTTGGGCGTGTCCAGCTCTGGGAGTGTGGGAGTGTCGGGGAGGGAAAGAGGATAAGATTTTGCATAGAAGGGAGTTAACATTTGGGCACGCGCTAAGTTTGACAGGAAAAACAAACACACAGAGGCTGATTTGATACGGCGAATAAGAGAAAAAAATCCTCCGCATTTCTCTGTAACTTATGTACTCGGTAGGTAGCGTCAGAAAGCCGTGTGTGTATAGACTATCCTGTCACAAATTGCAGCGAAAATCCTGCACGACGGGAATAGTTTGTGTTTACATGTTTACACTCGGAGAGCAGCATTTAAACAAAGGGCACTGCACTGCAAACACTTACCAAATCTGTAGACAGACAATCAAACTGGAGCTGTGTCTTTTTATTAAAAGTAGACGAGCGGCAAATACGGATTTCACCATTTCCAGATGAGAAAAAGCTCTCGGGTAAAAATGTTCCTTACAAGCGCGTTTCTGTCACGTGCACTGTAATCCACACGTGAGTCCAGCTGCTCTCTCATAAAGGGAAAATGAAAACAAAACCTTCGTTGCAACACACTAACAACACCTACGAATTTTGTCTTGAAATTCTTGTACTTTCACTTGTTTTGGCAACACAACGTGGCGTCTCTCTGCTGTCTGAACACTGTAAACTGGTAAACAGTCTCCGGAGCTATCATGCATATTAATGAAGTTTCACGTCATACACAATAGAGCGCGCTGATTGGTTTGAAGCACGTCTTTCTCATGAATTAATACTGCACACTCAGATACGTAAGAACGTCCTAGAAAAGACAGACAGCCACTCTCCAGCTGGATTTACACCTAAGTATCTCATGGCCGTGACGCAGCTTCAAAAATTCGTTTCAAACCGGAAGAACGAATTTGCTCAAAATAACGCAAAAACAACCAATTTTCACTTTTTAGTGCAATATATGTGTCCTAATAGTGTTTATAGCAGCGTGGGACACATATATGACTGTCAACAGCTCAAAAAATGTGTTTTGGTGTTTCGTGACCCTTTAAAGGGATAGTTCACTCAAAAATTAAAATTTACTTGATTAATTCCAAACTTCGGAGTTTTTTTTCTCTTTCTGCTGAACCTAAAAAAATATAGTATGAAGACAGCTGAAAACAAGTAACCGTTGATTTCCTTAGTAGGAAGAACAGAATTGATGCAACTTTCTCAAATATTTTTTTTCCAACACATCTCTACACATAATAGTTTTAATAACTCATCTCTAATAACTGATTTATTTTATCTTTGCCATGATGACAGTAAATAATATTTGACTAGATATTTTTTAAGATACTAGTATTCAGCTTAAAGTGACATTTAAAGGCTTAACTAGTTTAATTAGGCAAGTTATTGTATAACAGTGGTTTGTTCTGTAGACAAAATAAAGATTTCTTAAAGGGGCTAATAATATTAAACCATAAAATGGTTAAAAAAATTTAAAAACTTATTTTATTGTAGCCGAAGTAAAACAAATAAGACTTTCTCGAGAAGAAAAAATATTATAGGGAATACTGTGAAAAAATCCTTGCACTGTTAAACATAATTTGGGAAATATTTGAAAGAATAGAATGTATACAAACATGCATACATATACAGTATATACAGGGTTCAAGGCCAAGGATTTTTTTTCTACTTGCCTGATTGGGCCTGTGGTTCAGATATTTACTGGCCCTGCCAAAATGTTCACTGGCCCCACCAAAAAAAAAAGTTATTAGTTATTTCTTAGCTACATATTTTAAATAATGTGTCAAAAGCCAAACATAATTGTAATATATATTATATGTATATGTATATGTATGTATGTGTGTATGTATGTATGTATGTATGTATGTGTGTATGTGTGTATGTATGTGTGTATGTATGTGAAAATGTGCACTTTAGTTTTGACACCCACAGACATCATCATCAAATATAAATCAGAGAGGTAAGAGACTTTTCATAGCCTCATTTCAGTTATCAAGTTTTGTTAAAATCTGTTGAATTGATCAATATATTAAAACAAAAAACGTCTAGAATTCTGCATTATAGGCTTAAATTATAGAGAGAAATAACAGATGAAGCGAGACTGCCATCAGGTCATGAAGCAGATGAATGTTTGGTCTTTCATGTGAGTGCAGATATGAACAAAACAATATAGGCCCAGTTTCACAAACGGGGCTTAGCTTAAACCTTAGTTAAATTAGGCTATTTAAGCCACATTTCTAAAAACGGACGGTCCCATATTTCACGAAAAGTGGGGGGAATGGTCCCAAGTTTCACGAATAGTGGGGGGGTTACGGGAGATCGCGGGCAGGTGGGCGTACCTTTACAATACCGCCCAAATATCCACTACCCGCCTATGTTATTTTTTACCCGCAAACTTGGATTCAAAACCGCCCAATCTGGCAACACTGCTCACTGCAAGTTATTTTCAGTTGAGACAGCTCAAACATGCAATTGAATCCATGACTAGCCTTGATTCTTGTTTGTGAAACCGGGGGTTAAAATATGGAAAAATTATCAATTGGTAATTTCGGTCAATTTTCCTAACAGATAAACATCTCTCATTAATAGTTCAGCATGCTTTCACTTACGCACTTCACATGAAATGCACGCTTACCAGTAGGAATGACATCCCGCCCTACTCATAATTCTCTCTTAATATAGCTGTATATAAGGTTATTATAACCATAATACACTGTAATATAGCCCTTTTTCTCACTACAATTGATCTGCTCCAGAGTTCGTTTCAATCGAGCTGAGACCACCTCATTCAGGCGATCTCGGGTACTGATTGATTTTGACGCAGATCCGAGTGCGATTGCGGGATTCACATATGCCAAACAAACCGAGCTGACTAGGCAAATGAGACTGGTAAACAGACACAAACGTCTAGGCGTGAAAGCACCCTAAGACTGTATTTGCACGCAACTGAGAAACAATCGCAGGCGAATTAAACTTTAGTGACAAGGCAGCACTGACCCGATTAGGCCAGTGACAATCATGTCTACTGTCCCGAGCGCCTCACACACTGGCCCTGGGCCATTAGGCAGTCCTTATTGTTGAGCCCTGCTAATTTTTTTTTTCGATAGTCTACAGAACAAACCATCATTATACAATAACTTGCCTAATTACCCTAACCTGCCTAGTTAACCTAATTAACCTAGTTAAGCCTTTAAATGTCACTTTAAGCTGTATAGAAGTGTCTTGAAAAATATCTAGTCAAATATTATTTACTGTCATCACGGCAAAGATAAAAGAAATCAGGTATTAGAAATGAGTTATTAAAACTATCATGTTTAGAAATGTGTTGAGAAAATCTGCTCTTCGTTAAACAGAAATTGGGGAAAAAATAAACAGTGGGCTAATAATTCTGACGTCAACTGTGTCTGCTTTCTTCTTGATTCAGCGCTGACGAGCACCGTGGCGTCGGTGTGTAACCCAGCAGACGTGAGCTGTCTGGACTCCTACAGCTTCTCTCCGCTGGACGCTCTGCACCGCGGGCCGCTGAGTCACGAGGAGCCGCTCAGCTACTCCAGCAGCGCAGAAGGAGACTGCCTGAACTTGCTGGACTCCGGCTTCTACCACTCCGAGCTGGGCCAGATCAGTGTGTGCGGAGAGGACTGCGAACGACCCCCGGCCAAGCGGCTGAAGATTGGTCTGTCTGAACCCTTCATCAACGACAGCAGGAACATGGCGGTGGAGTTCGAAGGCCGCACGCACCACATCACAAGTGCCAAAATGGCAGTTTCGGTCAGTGACTTCGGCGAGGCGGGCAGCTACATGGGCACACACACACTACATCAACACACAGCGCTGCAGTCCGAGTGACGGCACGCAATAAACCTCACGGGACCACCTGCAATCAAACCTGTATATAACCGCTTCCTGGGATATTCCTCGTTTATTTCTGATTATATAAATATATATATATATATATATATGTGTGTGTATATATGTACAGATTTCCTCTTTCTAGATTTTTTTACTATGACATCAGTGATGTCTAATTGTACAGACCTGAATCTTGATTTCTCAAGAGTTAATACAGCCATTTATTTTCCAGTCAGTGTCATAAACGTGTCCGAATACTGTGGAAATCTCGTGACGGGGAGTCGTCGCATCGCTAACTGATGAATCGATCACACATTCGGCCTCCCTGTGGTTTCATCAGCGTTTACAGGTGCCTCGGCTCGCCAATACCACCGTCTGAAAGGCATTTACGACCACTCTTCACTTTCGTTTTTGCTCCGCGGGGGAGCAGCTCTGTTGTTTTCGTTGAGCACAAGAAATTTGGAAAGCGACTACGAACGTTTTCAGCCCTGGGAGATTTGTCTGCTATTGTTTTGACGCAAAT